>CM052704.1:88169400-88210489 GCA_028551405.1 Uromys caudimaculatus
AGCCCTCTCTCTAGCCGCACTCAAAATCTTTTAATGGACAAAAGAAGACAAAGACATTCAATCTCTAATAGGTACACTTAGACATGGGGTTGTATTTAAACAAGTACAACCAACCCATGGTTATGGACAATTACTTAATCTAGAATTTTATAAACTAGTAGAGAACAGATCACTCAAAATGGTCCCATGTGGACATGAGGTTCAAGTATAACTACACTAAGCTTCTGGAGCTGTGATCTAAGTCAGTGCCCAGTACAGTAAGTGTTTCTTACACAGTAATGAGACAGTAACAGACCCCATGGGACCCCCACAGCCATGAAGAAGTTATCCTTCTCCCTAAGCATCTGGGACGTAGTTATGACACTTCATGTGTTTGCTCTTTGGAACAAAAAATATCAGCTTATAACATCAAATTAGCAAAGTATAATACTTTTGTTTATATAACACTTAATAGTTTTTAAAGTGATTTTATAAATATTGTCTAATTTCATCCCCCACAACAGCCCAAAGTAACTGTAAGAAAATGCTGGGATCCCAGCATTCCAATTGAAGGCATAACTTAGGGGGTCACTGAGACCTAATTCTCCTTTTACAGATGGAAAAACCAACTCAGAAAGGATAAAAACTGTGGTTTGTTACAGCTGGGTAAGAAGCTGTTAGTGACCCAGGGACAAGGCTCAAGCACCGGAACTGCTTGAAGCTTCTCTTCAGTTAGGTATCCTAGGGTCCAGTCCGGTCACACCGACTTCATCCCCAGGCATTATGGATCTGAACATAGGACACACTTAGCATCTATCTACAGCTGTTACATAGTGAACAGACTGCACATTCCCTGAAAGAACAGCACACTGAATGTATTATCTACTAAAGATCCAAATGAGGGCCGGGGAGATGGTTCAGTGCATAATGCAGATGACATGCAAGTGTGAGGACTTGTGCTTGAATCACCAGAAACCACACAGAACACAGCTATAACCCCAGTGAACCTGAGACAAGATGGAGGGCGGAGACAAGAGAGTCTCCGGAAGCTCGTGGGACAGCTGGTGTGCGACATGCAGGGGCGAACAACAAAGACACCCAACCTCAAACAAGTTGCAAGGCAAGGATCAACACAGGAGGCTGTTCTCCGACCCCGTATGCATGTGCTCTAAGTGTTCACCTGCCTTTATATAAATCACACACACACAGACACATACATACATCACACATAAACGTATGCAAGACAGACACGCAAGATAAAAACATTCAGTTGGTCATGGGGAATACTTGGAATGCAGGATATCTTTTATTTATATGACACCGAACCATTCAAAATAAGAGTCAAGTGCCCCCAATTATGTAACTCTTAAAAAAGAACCTCTAGTAAATGAAAGACAATTGGCATTTTATTCTGTGCTTACATACAGGTGAGAAAGAATTCTATTTAGGAATGTCCAGCACTTTCAGATCTTGATGTATAATTTATTGTCCTTGTTTTGATTTGTGTATCTGAAACAGTCTCAAGTAGCCAAGGCTACCCTGGGAATCCTCATGTAGCTGAGAATGACCCTGAACTGGATCCCCACCCCATCTCTCCACCTCCTAAAGTCTGAGATTACAGGCATGACTACGTCCCACTTCAACTTGTTGTGTTATTTTAAGTTGGTTTTTTTTAGACGTATTTACCCTATTTTTATGTGAATGCATATTTTCCCTGCATGTATGCATGTGCACCACATTTGTGCTTCGCGCCCACAGTGTTCTAAGAGGGCCCTAGATCCCTGGTGGCAAGCCGCCATCTGGAAGCTAGAACTAAACCAGGGTCCTCTGCAACAGCAACAAGTAATCTTAACCACTGAGCCATCCCTACAGACCCTAACTTGTTCTCTTACTAAAATGTTTCCTTCATTTTAATGAATAAGAAACTAATAATCATGTCATCAAACCAACAATATAATAAAAAGGAAAGCTAAAAATGCAAAGAGACAACACAACCAATGGAGAGAACAAAAATGTTCCACAAAAGACACGTGGCTTTACGAGAAGAGGTAAGAACAAATTCTAACTGTACGTATTAAACATCAGGAGGTAAATGTATCAGGAGTGAGACCTGAAGGCGCTGGCCAGTGCCAACAAGTAGTGCTCCTCTCTCGCGCCCTCTCCTCCATGTGATGATGAGCTCACTGGAGTCAGTTAACATAAAAAAGCGCACAACACAGAAGTCAGGGAACGCAGAAGGATTGCTGTCAAGCTTCCAACAACCTTCTTCTGTGGGCAGGCAGGCCGTTATCAATGTCCTGACTGGCAGGTACAAGAGTGTATACATAATAACACACTCGAATAGCACACAACAAATTACAAGGTAGTTATAATCACTTCTACTTTAAAGGTGAAAAACTTGTGACACGGAGAGGCCAAGTGGTTTGCTAAGATCACTGTGTAAATGGGAAAGGATTGAGGCAGGCCCCACATGAAGTGCTCTAAACAGGTCTGAGATGCTACCTGGAACAAAGTCATGGAGATGGCTTTCTAGTTCTTTCAAGACACCTTTCCCTACCGAAAAGACACGACTTTCAAATGTGTGTGAGGCCTGGACTACTGAAAGAAATGAAGCATATCCGAGGCACTTGAAGAGTAGAAGACACCCAAGAGGACCTTGGCAGTGGGCAGTGACAGCAATGAGGGACATTCTCACATCTGAGAACTGGTCAGAAATGAATCTCTGACCCTCAACTGCTCAGTGCCGACTTCAGAGACTGCACGTTTGCTAGAAGCAAGGCTTATATATGAAGTAAGAAGCAATCTATTTTTAATTCTTTCCCTAAAAATAAGAATTCATCCTGAGTGTGTGTGGTAGAGAACCTCGACGTGGGTTTCTAACTGGTGTACTGCACAGGATGATGGTTCCCCAGAAATGCTGAGGAGTTGTGGATGTGTTTTCAAACGACTAATTAAGCCAAAGAACAAAGTAACCTTGATGCAGAGTGCACCTAGCAGCAGATAATTTTAAGCTACACAAAGATTAATAACAAAACCATTAAAACTGAAGACCTCAAGGCCATCCTTTTCTTCTTGCAGCAAGTAATGAAGACCATGCCCATATGCTTTCTACCTTTTAAATTGGGTTTATTTTCAAAGGCTAAAACTATGACAATTCTCTAGTCAAAGGACACCAAGGAGGCACCAAGATCCTCAGAAGGTAAAGGCATTTGCTTGCAAGCCCGGCAAAATGAGTCTGATTTCTGATACCAAGATAAAAACTATTTTCGCAAAGTTTTCATCTGAGCTCCACATTCACACAAAGGCACACATACTTTACGTGTTACACAAATGAACAAAAATAATATAAAAATTTACAGAAAGAAATGATATTAAAATGTAAAGTCTCACTTCAAATACCTTCCCTTCTGTCTTCTTAGGGTAGCTATATTTACTTGGTTTGTGGTTTTTTCCCCCTCCAGTGCTTTTTTTTCACAAATACGTAGATATGCCTATTTTCCTCTTTATATAAACGACTGCAGAGCTCTTAGAGAATGTATGCTATACATCTC
Source organism: Uromys caudimaculatus (assembly GCA_028551405.1). Classification (NCBI taxonomy): domain Eukaryota; kingdom Metazoa; phylum Chordata; class Mammalia; order Rodentia; family Muridae; genus Uromys; species Uromys caudimaculatus. The sequence goes on from CM052704.1 coordinate 88,172,931, forward strand.
TCATGGAAATAGTGCTTTTTAGGGACTATCTTATTCTCAGAAGATTGTGTCTTGGAAACTATACCACATCACCAGACACCATCTATGTTCGTTTTTAGAACTCCCTTGTATACAACTTATGTACTGACGAATAACTGTGCTATTTCCAATATTTTGCTCTTAGAAACAAACAGCTACAAGAATAATTTTATGAATATATCTTTTTATGTTTTTGCCAATTTATCTCTGGGATATGTCTCTGGGTGCAGAATTGGTTGTTCATCAGTGCCAGTATCTTAACATTTCTCTTTACAGAGTCAATTCTTCTTCCTACCATCAGTATATTAAAAGGCCCATTCTGCCCGTATCATTATTACAAGATTGGAAATTTATCCTGATCGGTAAGACACGCCATCTTATTGCAGTTTGAATCTGTCTTTGTTGTTGTTTTATGAGACTGAACTGCTTTTATAAGTCATTTGTAAGCTGAGGACATAGGTCACTGTTTATAGGGCAAGCCTGAGACCTGAGTTCAATTCCCAGGTCCCACACAATAAAAGGCAGTTCCAAGGCCGAGGAGGCAGAGACAGCACATTTCTGGAGCTTGCTAGCCAGTTGGTTTGGCCTATCCAGACACATGTCTTCAGAGTTGCCAACTAGCCTTGCGCACATGTGTACACATGGATCTGAGCTCACATGAACATTACACACACGAATATGTGCGTAGACATATCATTTGTAGCCTATCTTCTATGTGAACTAAATAAGCTTATATTTCTGCCTATTTTTCCATTGTGTTAGTCTTACAATTTTTTCTGGCATACTGGAAATTAAACCCAGGGCCTCATATTTATAAAGCAAATACTCTACCACCAAGTTACATGGCTTCTAGTTTAATTTTTATTCTTAGAGGCTGTTTCTATACCAGTCATATTTATCCAAGTTGATTAAGCCTTTTATGCTTTTTCCTATACCAAACTCTTATTTATTAATTTTATTACACATAATTTATTTATTCTGTGTGCATGAGTATGGTTGCTCAAGTGTCACAAAGTGTGTATGGTGGTTACAGGACAACTTATGAGGGTTGCTTTTCTTCTTTCACCATGGAGATCCCAACATGGACTTCAGGTCCTCGGGCTTGGTGGGAAGCGCCTTTACCAGCTGAGCCACCTTGTCAGACATTCCCCCATGAGACTCAGCTCACCCACCATTTCCTTCTGGGTTTGAGCCGCAGCCATCACTAGTGCTCTCATGCAGCTAAGTCACTCAGTTCTGGCTTCTTCTAGTGCTAACATGCTTTTACAGTTGACTTTTCTGGCTCAAAGCCATTGGCAGTTTCTCCAGGTCTAGAATATAAGGTACAATTCCAAGTATATCTTTTTCTACATGGCAATGCCATTATCAAAAGCCATCTTTTGCCACTGATCTGAGATGCTGCATTTCCATAGAGCACACATCTGCTTCTGGACTCACTGATCTGCACCCCAAGTTAATCTTTTTCAGGCACGTCACTTTTAGTTATAAAGGCCACATCTTATGCTTGTTTTCCCTTACCTACCTTACAATCAATTTTTACTAACTCTTCTCCAGAGACAGACAGACAGAAAGAAAGAAAGAAAGAAAGAAAGAAAGAAAGAAGGGAGGGAGGGAGGGAGGGAAGGTGGGCCACTGCATCCTTGGCATCTCTGGCAATGATCTCATGGTTTTCTCTCTCCATTGTTTAATATGACAAATAACATGTGTAAACTCTGTATACTGAATTATCTTTGCATTCTTAGAATGAACACAAATTGTACATGATTTCCAGAATACTCTTTAAAAACAGCACTGAATGTTCTAAATTATAATAAATGTGCAATTGAATAAATATCAGATAATTTATAACTCCTGTAACTTGAAAATTATTTCACAAACTACAAATTTGAGGCCTCCAGGGCTGGATTTGCCAATCGTCTCTGGTGGCTTTGACAGACCTGAAGAATGATGCCATTCCATTGATTTCTTTTAAGAAACCACAATCGCACTACTGCATAACAAGAAAACATCTGGAGACAATACACACCCTGCCCAAGAACACTCAGTGGAAGAGTGAAAGCAGGAGAGAGCCGAGGAAGTGTTGGGTACCTGTGCTTTAGTCTGCTCTTTCAACTAGTCAGCCGGTCACCAGCCACTTGTCTACACTGACGAACCCTAGCTCTTTTCTCAGTATGGGGCTAGACAGCCAGAAAACAGAAGAGAAGGAAAAAGTATGAGTCACACACCTTAAAGTGACCCTCAGTGAATCACTCAGATATATAATCCCCCATTCCCAAGTGTGTGGAATAACCTGTGGCTTGCTTCAACACAACAGAATACAACTAAGGCAAAGTGAATTTAAGATGCATTTAAGGTTCAAATAAGTTGATTTTTAGTTCATTAAGAAAAAACCCCTGGGTATGCCTGACCTGATCAGAGCCAAGCCCTTAAGAGAGGGACTAAAGTGTTGGTTGAGATCAGCTGCTGCCCTGACGATTCTGAAGAAGTAAGCCACTATGAGCTCAACAGCTTCGAGTTCAGGATTTCTGCTGACAACCACATAAGCTTGCACGATGACCCTGAGCCTCAGAGGAGACTGTAGCCCCAGCCAACACATTAGTTACAGCTTTGTGAGGCCTGAGCAGAGAAGGCAGCTGGGTTATGCCCAGAATACTGATCATGGAAACTGTGAGGTAACTGTGCAGCCTGGGACAATCTGTGTAGTCAGGCGCTGCCTACAGTGCCCGTCCTAGTTCATGCTTAAGTCTCTAGCGACTTCACAAAGACAGATCTCATTCACCCCAAATAATACTATAGAGAACTACACCAGGACTTCAAATCTTTGGGATAGGAAAAAAGGAAAAAAAAAGTATGAAATAGTGGCATTTTATAAGCCTTTAATAAAAGCAATGAAAGTAAGGTAGAGTTTTATGCTTTCTCTATAATGACTCTAAAGAATGAACAGTGGTCAGAAATGAGGAATTCTACCTAGGGTTGTCTGGATTTGGATATATGTCTATATATTTGTATTTCATTAATGACCTCCTGCATCACTCGAGGGAAGAGTGAGACTTCTGCTAAAATAACAGTAAAATTGCCCTTCTTGCAATGTTATTTATGCACACAGCTTGAAAGGTTTTTTTACTATACCTTCCAACGCAGACTCAATTCGCTCATGTCTGCAGGTCAAATCTAAACAGCTTCGGCTGCCTTCATTTAAACTGCAATGTCAGATGTGTTTGTTAGTTAGTAATCTTTGCCCTCTGGTTCTGAAAACCCACTTTACTTCTTAGAGCAATCTATAGTATGCCTTGGCTTATAGCATGCTGGACGTATAGCCTGTGTCAACAATCTGTGAAAAGGCATTTAATCACATAATCATGAAACATACAAAGCAACAACAACAACAACAACAACAACAACAAAATTCATAGTCATGGATGACAGAGCATAGCCAGCCTCCCAATGCTCAGCCTAGGTCTCCAGAATTCAAAACACGACTGTGGACAAAGTACACTGGTGCCAGCTTGAGGATGAGAGTCCTACTGTACTGATGCACCTCTCTACTGATACCCTGCTACATACAGCGGCACTGTTTTAGAAAACGGGGATAAAAAAATCAGAGCTGTAAGCAGTTAGGAACAGGGGGAGCTTCAGAAGTCTGGGCTTTCGAGAATCCTCAGGACTGAAAGGAAACAGGAAGAAGGGAATTATAGATTAGGATACAATGACTAAAGGCGCAATGAAGGCAACCAAGTGCATTTCCCGTAAGTAACAAGCTAACGTGTGGGGTTGTGCACAGGAACTATAATGGAAAACTACTATAGCCTGAAAAACAGGCAAGGGACCCATAACAGCATTTTGATCCTAAGAGATTTATTCATAGGTTTAAAAACTTTCTGAAATGTCTACTTAATAAAATCAGCAGATCAATACTTACCTAGCTATGTGAGGCAGCTTTTTATTACTGTAACAAACATACCGAGCTACCAAACTATAAAGAGAAAAGGTTTGTTTTGTCTTGCAGTTGTCACAGGTAGAGTCACTGTTTGCAGGCCCATGCAAGGCAGTTCTTCATGGCAGACTAGGGATGGCAGTGCGAATCCACTTACTTCATAGAGAGCCAAGGAGCAAACACAAGAGAAGGGACCAGAGTCTCACTACTTCCTTCAGAGACACACCCCAGTGACCTAAGAACCCTCACCAGGCTGTATCTGCTTCCACCATCTCCCAGTTGCACTCCAGTCAAGACCAAGCATTTACCACACATACTTTTTCCTCTGGGTGATACTTCAGGTCCAGAGCATGCATGCATATATATTTTTTATATTTATATATTTTTTTCAAGGGGTGTGTGTGTGTGTGTGTGTGTGTGTGTGTGTACAGGTGTGTGGGTGTGCAGCTCCATCCGTGTGACATCTGACTTTAGGACAGAGGAAAACAATACGATGTGTCTGATGCTGAAAGGGAAACGGATTATTGAGAAGCATGGGAAGACCTTACCTCACAGAACTTGTCTCTCTTCAGGCTGAATCATTTTAGATTCATGGCCCAGTGTTTCCCTCAGCAAAGAACAAGCACTTGAAGAGGAGTTAAAGTGACTCTTAACCTACAAACTGTTTGTGTCTGAAGGTATTAATCAGCTGTTTGGAAAAAACTACCATATCCCCCCAGGAAAACTGCAAAGGGAGTGGGCTCTAGGTGGACTTGTAACATGCTCACACTGTTAATGTCTGATGGCAAACTATGGCATCTAAGCTACCAATGCTTTTTAAGGGGAACTCAGTGGGCATCAAATGAAAACAAAACTCACTCCTGTACTGTGATCCTATTAACCAGCTCCTAACCTCTTCTCCCCGTCCAGAGCACAACCCTGACCTCAAGTAGCTATTCATACGTTACATTTATGTACAGGAACAGTTGAGGGGTATTTAGGATCTGTCTGTCTCCCTCGTGTGTGTGTGTGTGTGTGTGTGTGTGTGTGTGTGTGTGTGTGTAGGGGAAAAATGGGAAAGAATGGAGTTTGCTGAAGTAACAAATTTCTAAATATACTCATTATGGTTTATAGACAAAGGCAAAACTGACTGAATTAGTGTTCTGTCCTCAGAATGTTAAAAAAAAAAAAAGGTGATTCAATAAAACTACTGCATGTTTGTTAAATGGTAGCATTACATAATACTCTTTCTTTATAGCATTCCTGAGTCAATGCTATTAGTTTCTTTCAATATTTGTAGAGACCTTCTCTGCCAGCATCTCCTAACTTGGGTTCTTCACGTGAACCACTAAACACACACGTAACCAGAGTGAGGGCCACTTAGTTCCCCAAGAATAACACAGATCCAGCACTTTCTAGATAAATGCACAAGTGAGACATGCTTAGTACTTGTAAATAGGCACCTTATGTACTCAGACCTTCCCCAGAAAGCTAGGTGGAAAATGGTGTCAGATTGACCAGTCAGTCTTTAAAATGTAACTCCTGGGTAACAGTGTCCAATTCGTTCAGTTTCACAAAATGAAAACTTATATAATCAGCAGATAAAATTCTGAGAGACTGTTTTCTTCTGCCTCACAGTGCCTAAAGAATAGTGAATGTAGCCACTTGAAAGGCAAACCACAACGGAAATTGCTAGGGAACGCCTAAAAACATTTCTGAAAAAGATAAAATGCCTACGATCTTTTATATATGACTATATGAAGATAGAGTAGCTTCCTATGTGTGCCTTTTGCTTATAAAGTACAAATAATTGGAATCAATTACAGTTTGCCAAAGCTGGTCTCCTGGTCAGCTCCTGCAGGTATGGACAGTGACTGATCGGTTGTTGCAGAGAATGCCACCAGCAGAGCTTGTTAAGGTCCTGCATGGCCCTTCTAGTTCTTACCTCTAATTACAGCCAGAGGTCGTCATTGCTGAAACCACTAAATCTGCCTTGAAAATGAGTATTTTCAATAAATGTATTATTTAAAAACTTCTTATACAAAACAGGAGGACATTCTTTTGTCTATAAAACTTTTCTTTTACATCTATATGACTATGTTTTTTGTTTTTAATAAGTACAAAACATGCGGGGCAGTGGTGGCACACACCTTTAATCCCAGCACTTGGGAGGCAGAGGCGGGTGGGTTTCTGAGTTCGAGGCCAGCCTGGTCTACAGAGTGAGTTCCAGGACAGCCAGGGCTATACTGAGAAACCCTGTCTCGAAAAACCAAAAAAAAAAAAAAAAAAAAAAAGTAAAAAACACAATAAAGATGACTGGAAAACTTCAGAAAACTGATAATAATAATTAAAAGTCTAGCAGGCTTCAGAAGCACACCGTAACCACATGCACTGCTGTGCCTTGCTGTGTACTCTCATCGAGCACAGGGCTCCCTTCTGTTTAAGTGGTGAACACAATCACTCTAAGTCAAAGGGATCATTTAGAGCTTGCAATGACACAACCAACTTCGTGGCTTTCTCCTTCCTTTCACTGCCAGCTTTACTCATGGGAGGTGAAGGGAGCAAACCACTGTAAACTGCACCCGAGATCCTGTTCCAGGAACTAAAATCATTCTCTCCCTGCAGCTTCCACCCCAGCTCCTCACTGAGAAACAAAAGTCACCACAGTACAAACCAGTTTTACCCAGAAATTCTTACTCCCCACTGCTTGGGCCAGAAAATGTTGAGAGAAAACCAACTGTGGGAAATGACCTTCACTGTCAAGGGGAAAACTGGGTCTGTCTAGAGGAGAGAGGACAGAGCAGGTTTCCAAAACACACTTTACCTGGACAATATGGCACAGAGAACATGTAAAGATTAGAAAGAAAAATACTCTTTTTATTTTTCTTGCTGTATAACCCAGGCTGGCCTCAAACTTCAAGTCTGTTCCTCGGCTTCCCAGGTGCTAGGATCATAGGTGCCTGTCACCATGCCCAGATCTACAGGTTCGATACTGTACCAGAAGTACATCTTGTGATGGAATGGAGCTAGCTCCCTCTATGCCTCTATACTGCTGAGCCTGGTGTTCCTTATACAAGCGCAGGTTTTACCGGAAAGGTGATATTAACTTGGTGCTTTAGACAAAGTGTAAGATTTCTCAGGTAGGCTTTTGGGAGATGGGGCGGGGGGCTCCTCACTTTTCTTTCTACTTTTAGCTCACTGTTCATCCCACACACTCCCACTGCACACACACCTCCCAACCGTTTGAGTACCAGAGGCACACTCTTGGCCACTGAAGAGCGCCTGGCCCTTTTTGACCTGCCACCTCTACTGCTTTCTCTTTCACTCTTGGTCTAGGTATCCAGCAGGACCATTCATCCTTGGGTCTCTATACAATGCCCTTTCCTCCACCTCGATGATTGTAACTCAGACCTTAGATCTTGATTTTAAGCATGACACATCTATTTTTATTTTATGTGTATGAGTGCCCTGCCTGCGTGTAGGGGTGTGTGTGTGTGTGTGTGTGTGTGTGTGTGTGTGTGTGTGTGTGTGTGTGTGTGTGTGTGTGTGTGTTAACAACTCCTATGCGGGGGCTCATTCTGTTCATTTCCCTCTCTTATCACTCCTACCTTGCTCCCTGTCACAGTAGCACTCATCTAGCAAAACTGCAGTCTAGTAAACCCAATTCTTTGTATCACTCTAAACATTCACCAAGCAGCTAAATAAGACGAGAGGAAACATACACCCATACTAGTTGTTTTTATACTAAATTCATGACCACAAACCTCAAAGTGGGTGTTGGGTGCTGCCCGGCAATCCTGCTTCCCACTTTATAGTGATAGGCTCTGAAGGGGGGCTCTGAAGGGGGGCTCTGAAGGGGGGCTGCTGAGGCTCTGCCCCTCCCCTCTCAATTCTCTCTCATCAGGTTCTCCTTCTCACCATCCTCCCCAGTGTCTGCTGTAAGCGACCAATCATCCGAGAGAGAGCATTTGATGGACTGCTTCTTTCTTCTTGTTGAAGGCACTGTGTTGGAAGGCCTCTGTGTTCACAGCTCTCCTGCTTTGCTGCACTATGCTGTGTTTGTCCCTTTATCTCCTTGTATACTCATCTGCTTTACTGACTCCCCCAAGGGGGTAAGAGATTTGATATGTGATCAACTGTCCAGCCAAGTACGTATACAGCATTTGCTGAATGACTTTCAGACACACTGAGTTATTCACTGTATCAATGAGGTAAAATTTTAATAGCCACATCATACATTTCAGTAACTGATTGTATTATAATCAGGATGCCTCCATTTCTCAATATGTTAAGTACATGGAAACTTAAAAATTTTTGGAAATTGAACAGTAGGACATAAAACTGGAAAGCAGCTGTACTTGTAATGACTGATGAAGGCTGCTCAAAGCACTGTACTGAAAAGGAACTGCTGCTAAGCCAGTTTCAGAAGGAAAGCACCACAGACTATGGGACACTTCCGAGGAGAAGGAAGGAGTGCCTTGGTGGCACTGCTGCCAGCTGACTGCTAGACAGTGACTTTCCACAGCTGTGTTAGCTGAGTGAGGACAGCAATCCCGTACCCACACACCCACCGCCTACTGGGGGCCTCTACATGAGTACATAGCATAGCATCTCAGAGCAGCAGTGAGCAGGACACAGCTGCCCATCTATAGTGCCTTCAAAGGGGAGGGAAAGCACCACTCTTGTTCCAGTCTTCTCTCAGTGACAGCTCCATCCATCCCAGGTAAGAGCATTAGGCACTGTCATGGCTTCTGCTCACCCAACCCTGACCTACACATCCACACTCATGAGCAAATCTCATCAGTGCTACCCCAGTCTCTGGCTTTATTTAGGCCTCTCCATTGCTTGACTGAGCCTAGCTACTATGGCCTCTCTCTGGGTCCAATATAGAATCTTCTAGATGCTCTACTTATTTATACTCGGACCCCCTGCAACCTGGGTTAAAATAGCGTCTTTCTTTTATCTTTCTTCCTTTCTTTTCTTTTCTTTTCCTCAATTAATTTATTTATTAGAGTTAGAATCTCACTATGTAGATCTGTGTAGCTTAGAACTCACAAGTTGACCTCAAACTCACAGAGATCTGCTTGCCTCTGCCTCCCAAGTGCTGGGATTAAAGGTGCCACCATGCCCAGACAAAAACTACTTTTTTTTTTTTTTGAGTCCTTAAAGAGTTTATTAAACCATCATTTCATATACTGTTAAAAACTATTTTTAAAAACTCAAATTAGGAGGCTGGAAAGATGGCTTTGTGGTCAAGAGCACTTGTTGCTCAGTTCCCAGCACCCCTCTGGTGGCTCACATTATCTTAAAATTCCAGTTCCAGGAGATTCGACAAGCTCTTTAGACCTCAACAAGGCACCAGGCATACATGCAGGTAGAGCATGGTACTCAGGCATACATGCAGGAAAAACATAGTACACAAACATACGTGCTGGTAAAACATTCATGTACATAAATTTTAAAAGTACAAATCAGGGCAGGATGCAGATGAGTGGCGGGCGCCTGCCAAGCACACCAAGGTTTTGGCTTAGTCTCCAGCACCGCAAACAAAATATATAGACCAAGGGTTACTCTGCTATGACTTCCCACTGCACTTGAAATTAAAGCCAACCTCCGAGTCCTGTAATTTTCCCTGGTATATTTCTTCAACTTCACCCAAACCACTCCTCTCTTTCTCCTGGGCCTCAGCCACACTGGCCCCCTTTAGGGCAGCTGGGGGTTTTTGTTTTGTTTTGTTTTTTAAACCAACTGGTCCCTAGGCTGAAAAGCTCTCAGTGACTAATAGTTAGGTTTGCAGACTTCCCTTATTCAATCTCAGCTGACATCTGAGTGATGTGCATCAAAACTTTAGCTCTGCACAATATAAATAATCATATCAGAGTGTCTTAATATTGATTTGATGGTCTCTCCCCTATGGTAAGATAAAATCAAAATAGTAGGGATCTCAGGGCCAATAAAAGAAGCTACTTGTTGAAGATGGTATATAAAGATTTTTTAAAATGTATCATACTATTAAAGAACCATTAGGACCAACTAAGACTATAATAAACAACACAACAAAATGCCACTCAAGACACCCCCAGCAAGACAGGTAGTCACAGAAGCGAGCAAGTCTGTCAGGAGTTGGCCACATCCAAGCTAATTCAAGGGAGTGTGGTAAGACCTCCAAAGGAGGAAAAAGCATCGTGAACTTTCTTCCAGACACCACCTGGTTCCTTGTGCAAATAGTTAAAGAATAATCTGCATGTTTAAAATATATGTCTATTTTTAGGGCAGAAACTGAAAACCAACCACTTCTAACTTTAGCATTGCAATCCCACTGCAATCTATTCCATCAGTCCTAGTCAACGCTGAGTTGTAAAGTCTTACAGCCTTGCTTCTCATCAGCGTTCATCTCGCTACAAACGCTTCTCCTGACAGTAAGATACGGAGAAATGACAATACTCCAGCTGAGACACATTAAGCAAATTTTAAAATAATCAAATGTAGCAAGATAAAAGAATATAATTCTACTTTTTAAAATAAAAATGAAGCCAACAATAAACTGTGTTTTCGGACAAAGGATTTTAGATGATAATACTATTAACTACACAATGCACTGCAGCAAGTGGTCATCGCAGATGGACGCTCCGACACACAGAGTCTTCACAAAGCCCTAGCTCCATGGTAGGAGAGCAAGAGAAAAGACTAATGAAATGGTGGAATTCAAGATGGGTCTAGCGGGGGCAAGGCTGATACTAGGATTTCACACTGTTAGATATAAACTACAATATTCTAGTTAATGCAGTTTACATTGCCAAGATTTTATTCTATAGACAGAGTGTATGGTTTAAGATTTGATTTATGTCAAAAATCAAAAAGAAATGTTAAAACTCCAGTCAAGATATAAATGGGAAACGCACGAAAATATAACGATGTAAAGAGAACTTGGCTAGGACTTGTTTTAAAGAGCAAAGGGAAGCCCACATGATACTCTGCACTGAAGGTCCCAGCCATCGGTTCTGTCGCCTCCCTCTCACTTAGTAACAGACAGCAGCAGTCTGGACCACTTACCTTACAACTATAAGAATGGCTATAAGAATCGAGCAGATAGGATCTGCTATCATCAACCCAAAATTTTGCATCATGATGGCAGAGGCAATTACACCAATACTCCCAAGTGTATCTGCGAGAATGTGTAAAAATACACCTAGAAAGAAAGCACAGGAGAGATTAGAACAGTGACATAGGAATGCTTCTTAGGACTATACTCCTATACTCAAAATTCCACACATATCAAAGAAAAACACCAGTCAGGAGGAGTACTGCCTGCTTAGGAACTGTGTAACTGAAGGGTTATGAGCTGACATAACTGTCTTCATACTGACCTGTTTGAACATCTAACTGGTACATCATGCTCGATCTTAATAGAACAGTAAAAGTAGAGGAGTAGAGAAAATTAGTTTTAAATGCTGTTTATGAACATTCATCCTTACTTTTAAAAAGGTTAAATAATTTGTTCTGGGAAGGAAAGGGCACCAGGTTTAAAAAGAAAAACAAAACAAAACAAAACAAAACAAACAAAAGGTTAAGCGATCATTTTAATTTTGAATACGTGTACAGATAGAGCCCTCTGCTGGTGATTAAAAATATTGCTTTAGGACTACAATTTCATATGGACCCTAACTCTAACCTGACATTCATTATCTAAAACACTCCACTACCTAAATGTGTTACGATGCTCAAATTCACCATGCCAAAAGGTGAATACAACGAGAAAATACATGTTGAACCTTTGAAATTAAGTATTAAGTAGGAGACTGGTTAACCGCTTAAGAACTCACACTATTAAAATAAATAAGTGACATTTGCCTGGAAAACCATAAAAATCTCAAGAAAGAAATTATATATGCAATTCTCTTTGAAACTACCTAAGACAGCAACTCACTCAACATGTAGATCTTTAATGAATAAAACCTATCACACAGCAAAACAGTCTATAAACATAGGTATCAATAAAAACAAAACCAAAGAAAAACCATCAACCATTGGTCTTCAGCACAACTGCTCTACATGGATCTGGTTAAGATGTCAGACATGCGACCAGCTTAGAAATTCATGTCACATTCCCTAAATAAATAAAAGGTAAATATGTGCCAATTTAAAACTGAAGGAAACTTTGTAGCAGACTAAAATTTGAGCACTACTGAGTCACATTAAATCTTAATGTTTGCTGGGAAAAGACACTTCACCGGCTGCTGTATAATTCACAGCAGGCTGCAGCAAATGGCACTCAGGCCTTATACCTCCGGTTCCTTTTCAATCTGTGCAAACCACTCTGCAGAATGTTTTACATTTGTGTGTGGATGTGTGTGTAAATGTATGGGCAGACCACAGCACATGTGCAGAGGGCACAAGACAACTTGTAGGTGTTGGTTCACTCCTCCCACCATGGGAGCCTGAAGACTGAAATCAGGCTGTCTTTGGCTTGGCTGCATGTGCCCTTATACAGGCATCTCACCAGCCTCAGACTTGTTCTATAACAAACGTTATTTGTTTGGGCAGATAAAAATGAAATGTATATTTCCACTAGTAAATACTTGTAAATAACCGGCTTCTCTACAGTACTTTAAATACCAAAGAATAAAATATACATGTATCAAAATCACTTTGGTTTCAAAAACTAAAAATTAAAAAGATGGATGTAAATCAATACAATTGACAATCCCTACATTACAAACTCTTAAATGTAATAACATAGTTTCAAGCTTTTGTATTCTTCAATCAGTGTTTTGGTAGGAACAGAAATAAAAACAGTTCTGAAAAATGAAAAAAGGGGGGAAAATAATTTGTTCTTCATTTTCCTGATGCTGGAAAGTCCCTGCCTACATGTAATCCTAGCCAGAAAGTGGGTTTCATTAGCACACATATTACTATTTTATAGTAACTATTCATGAAAAAAATTCACTAAAGAAATATATTGAAATCCTACAAAACTTGTAATACACTAATGATCTAACAGGTCTAAAACAGTCACACTAAACAGAAGATGAACAGACAGCTGTGAACTGCATTAGGTCGAGGTGCTCCTGTGAGTGTCTGTAGAGCTCCTGGGTAGGACGGCTTTTAAATCAGCTTCCTCCAGGCCCTCCCAAGACCAACAAACTCGTGTATTTCAGAAATATGAACTCGTTTTCATAATTGTTTGTACAATAAATAATAAAAGGCTACATCAAGCTTTTCTTCCTACCATTATGATGATTTTTCATAGCTAAATATAAATTATTATCAAAGCCAATGATAGCACTTGATACAGCTGCATCAAAAATGTACAAAGACTCTTTTAAAAGCAATGTCATATATTTTGAAAACGGAAAACTGGTGACAGAAGGCAGCCTAAGCCTTCCAGTATAGTACTCTCTTCATTAATGGAGAAACACAAAAAGCAAGAACTAAGCCTAGAAGCCATAGAGAAAAACACATGCAGGAGAGGCTGGATCTGAAGCCACTGAGGAAACCAGACCAAAGTCGGTTTAAACAAACCAGGAGCAGGGAGATGAGACTCTAAAAGCTTGACAAGACAGTCAAGGGGAAACTGAGAAAGAATGGCTTACAACCCAGAGGAAAGTACCAGAGCTCACAGACAGAGGGGTTTCTCTAACTGGTGTCACTTACGTAACACTAAGCTCCTGTTTAGGTATCAATAATTGATGCTTTCACAGATGATAAAGGTCTCACTGGATTTCATTCTGAGCTCTAAATTTTCCTACAATTTAAGAACATATTGAATGTTATTCTTGGAAAACCTGTAATAATCCCAGGAGAGCAAACACACTCCCTTGGAGTCACTGTAGTCAGGCCTAGTACGTACCTTTGGCAGGGTTTTTCAATTTCTTGTATGTTTAAAATTAAATCTGAGAAAATAGCCAAGTGACAAAATATCGCTAATACACCCAACACAAAGTGTGAGTGTGCATGTATGTGTGTGTGTGTGTGTGTGTGTGCGTGCATTTACTGGGAAGGATAACACAGTATTATTACCATGTTATTATTACCATGTACTAATTTTTCTTAAAGGAGAACTCCAGGCAACAGAGAACCATGAAGCCAGCTTTATGAAATCAAGAAACCCACAACTGCTTGTCATACCTTGTAAAATCTGTCTGCTGGGTCCTGCCGTTTCTTTGAAGGATGGGCCATCTGTAGAGAAAAGTTAAGTTATTTTAAAACATCTCTTCAATTCCCGATCCAAATGTTTGCAATTCAGAGTCCTGTTTGCTCAACTGTGGTATGGAAGTATGAGCACACAGTCATATTAGACTTACAAAATTATTTTTTAAATTTGATCAAGTAATTAAATATAGGTGAATTTAATGAAGGCAATTTTGAAATGTAACAAGAGTATAGAATATTCTAGAAATTATTGTACTAGAAATAAAAATCACACAAAATTCAAAAATGTTGTGAAAATCTACCAATATTACCTTCTAATATTTTCATAATTGGAAACCTCACAGAGAATGAAATTACTGCTTGGAGTTGACGAGGTCTGTGAATGAAAGCCAGGACTGCAGGTAGCTGTGGAACGGTGGCTTTCAGAGACTGCCTGCCTGCATCACTTTCTACACTTTCCACTTTCCTAAAATCCTGCCTTTTATCCTGTGAACCACCTGAAGCATTTTCCATTGTCCACAGGGCAAAGGTAAGGTCATTGCCAGAGCTGTGCCCTGGAGTCTCAAAGGACAGAAAGACTGTGTACCACAGGCCTGCGAGTGAGCTGCAAAGGATTTTAGCTGAGCTGTCAATAAGCGAACACTCACTATGAAGGTACACTCATTCACTGCTAACTTATTTTGTGGGAAAGGCGAAGAGGAAAACGGATGACATATGCAACATAATCACGTGTGCTGCCAAGCAACATACAAAAAATTTTAAATTTTAGATCAGTCACGTGTTCAGTAGGTTAATGTGGGTGTAGGGGGGTCCATTTTCTTATTAAAAGTCCTTTTGAGCCAGGCAGTGGTGGCACACGCCTTTAATCCCAGCATTTGGGAGGCAGAGACAGGTGGATTTCTGAGTTCAAGGCCAGCCTGGTCTACAGAGTGAGTTCCAGGACAGCCAGGGCTACACAGAGAAACCCTGTCTCGAAAAACCAAAAAAAAAAGTCCTTTTGGAGAATGCAAATAAAGTTTTCTTTATGATGAAAAGAAAAAGTACTATAACCTCTATACTTAGCTGTGTCAGAGACTACTAATCAGTTTTACAATGAAACAAAAGCATAATAGGGAAAAGATGGGCAGCCTTTGTTTAAAAGGATCAACGGAGACCAGACAGGCTTTGTGAGTGTGACAACTCACTGGCTGGAGGCTGACGCTCGCCTGAGCACTGCAGCAGTGAACCACACTGGCAGGGTGCTGGGCCAGTGCAACAAAGACAAAGAGCGGGAGGACATAGCACAGAGCTGTCAAGGTATGGCTCCACGGCACACCCCCTGAAAGACGCAGCTGCCACAGAAACCCTGCTGACTGTCAAAAGCTTAGCCACTATAGAATTCTAGCTCCTGAGCACATCACCAAGCTTCCACATGTATGAAATATCTAGAAAAGTCATTGACATCAGTATTTTGAAAGGGATAGTCCACTGACAAAAACTAACTCCAACTAAAGTTAAGTATAAAGGTTCTCCTGGTTGTAGGGTATCTGTGGCAGAAGCTGGCTGTTAACTGTTCTCTAAACTTGTTTCTTCTGCCTCCCGAGTCTACAACTTAACTGTTTCCTTTGAGGGTGCTGTGCCGTGCGGAGCTGTGGATAAAGCTGTGGAGACGATGCACATAAGCCTCTTCCAGGTGCATGCGAATGTGTGCATGGGAACTGCAGAGGAGCCGCTGGTCTTAAGGGCTTTAAAAACAACACAGCCCCTCACAGTGCTGCATTCCAGGAACCAGAAAGCTCAGTGAGATGCAGAGGGTCATGGGCAAAATAAAACCAAGGGGCATTTTCTTACATATCCCATTGTATGATCTAAAGGTCAAATCCTAGATGTTTTACAATTCTTCATGTGTTATGTGCATCTGCATACATGCGTGTGTGCATGCACTCACACACATGGAAGTGAGAAGACAATCTAAGGAATTGTTCTCTTTTTCACCATGTGGGATCCGAGGATCGAACTCAGGTCATCAGACTTGGCAGCAAGCATCCCTTAAATACTAAGCCATCTAACTGGTCCAAAATCCCAGCTTTTTAATGTATTATTTACTACGATTTGTTTGTACTTCAGTTAATGAGAACGGGAGTTAATCTGCTTCAACAGATTATGTGAAAATTATAAAAGTTAACATATATAAAGTTCTTAGAATATGTTCAGTAAACACTGAGCACTCAAGATAGTAATTGCAATGCCATAAATATTAATTGAACTCCCACAAAATGAACCTGAGCAATTTAAAAGTTTTCCTCAATCTTCCAAACTGTATATTTTTATTAAAGCTTAAATACAAAATGCCTTTTCTAGTAAATTAGGTTAAAAAACATCTTTAACCTCATTAACCTTAACACTTGGGAGGCTGAGGGAGGAGGACCGCCATAACTTGGAGGCCAGCCTGGGCTACATAGTGAGTTCTGGGCACCCTGTCTCAAAAAGCAAAAGAGAAAAAAAGAAATAAAACAAAACAAAAAACTTTTAATTTAGACATACATTTCAAGTAAAATACTGTCTTTTGACAGGTCATAACTAACAAAATTTGAGACAAAACTACTTTAATTGACTTTTTCCTCAATGATTGCAATAATTCTGGTTAAAAGAAAACCCTGAATGTGAAGTATTAAGTTCTCAGAGAAAAATAAACTTGTTATTTATGGCATACATATTTACTGATCTATGTATCATTTTTGTATGTGATGTGTCTACACATTAGCATAGGAATTTATATACATGTTTGTATGAGGCCTGAGGTCAGCATCATGACTCCATCCTCTGTCTTTACTTCTTGAGGCAAGTATTCTCACTGATCCTGAAGCCCATAGCGAGAGTCCCTGGTTCTCAGCCTATGAGTCATGACCTCTTCGGAGGTGGCATATCAGATATCCTGCATATCAGATATTTACATTATGATTCATAACAGTAGCCAAATTAGTTATAAAGTAGCAATGAAATAATTTCATGGCAGGGGTCACTTCAATATGAGAAGCTGTATTAAAGAGTCACAGCATTAGGAAGGAAGGTCATGAACCATTGAGCTAGACAGCCTAACAAGCTTCAGGGATCCATCTGTGTCTACCCACCCAGGGGTGAAGTCCCAGGAGAATACCACCACCTCCTGCCTCCCAGCTTTTGATGTGGATACTGAGGACCAAACTCAGGTCTGTGTGCCTGCGGCAGACCCTTTACAGACTAAATCATCTCTCCAGCCCAATGTTCATAACTTATTGCTAAGATGCAGGACATGTAATAAGTTAGGACTGTATATAAGCATACTCCATTAATAAAAAATTCTGGAAAGTGAAATGGAGAAAAAGGGAAATCTGATGCTGTGAGCGTTATAATTTTCTATGGGTCTGACAGGTGAGCATCAAATCATGGGGTATGAGTGTATTTGCTTCAGTTCCTGCTCCAGGTTCCTGCCTTGACTTCCCTTGCTGATGGACTGTCACCTGTAAAGTGAAGAAAACCCTTTCCTTCTCAGATTGCTTTTGGCCATGGTCTTTATCACAGCAGCAGAAAACAAACGAGGATATACTTGGGGCTTAATCCTGTCCAGGG
This sequence comes from Uromys caudimaculatus, assembly GCA_028551405.1. NCBI lineage: Eukaryota > Metazoa > Chordata > Mammalia > Rodentia > Muridae > Uromys > Uromys caudimaculatus. The sequence goes on from CM052704.1 coordinate 88,190,602, forward strand.
AGGATTGTAGAAGTATTGGGAACTCTGGTCTATAGCGGCTGCTCAGTGCTCATCTTAAGCTGTTAGCAGATAAGACTGACCTGGGCAGCGCAGATGATGGAAGTCTGGCTTGTGAAATTTTAGTGGGGACTACAGACTCTATTGGGCCCATTCATGTGATATTTTTAATTCAAAATCTGTGGAGCTGAAATTGTTGTTTTACTAGGACAACTGATGCTGGTTATCTAGGGCTGAAGAATCAGCTTTGAGTAAGAAAAATCCAGCATCAGAGATTAAATCTTCTGGGAAGAGTGTGTCCAGGAACAGAATTCAGATGCTGCGGCCTGGAGCAGGCCAAGGCTGTATCACAAGCTGGCAGGCGAACCTGGTAATGTGTAAGTCTCCCATATAGTACTGATTTGGGTGACATCAAAGCTACAGGACTGAATGGACAACGATGCCAGCTTTAGCTTGGCCCTGTGAGAGGGCAAGAGGGACCACTGATGAAGGCATATCCTTAGTTTTGGGGAGATCTAAGGATTTAACGGGCTTATGGGATGAAGCTGAGGCTTGGCAGAGTTATATATAGTCTCTGAAGAGAGACCATTCAGCCACTGGAGAAGACACATCAGTTCAAGTAGAGACCCCAACAGATTGGAGATGTCAGGACCATGAGACACCTGACTAGGACAGTAAAAGGTGTGAAGAGGGGCTGGCTTGAGCCTAGGAGACAAGCTGTGTGCTGTGGACGAGAAAGCTGGAGAAGTGGGGCTACCTGAGCCCAGATCACAAGTCTCAGATGGCAGGCATTAGCTATGAGAATTAGAATTATAGTGTAGACTTGTGTTGCCTCCTCAAGTTGTTTTTGGTCAGTGTTTTTATTACAACAGAAAGCAACCTAGGACAATGTTCAATAGAATCACGTAGAAACTTCATCCTAAAATATTATTTATAAGGAGGCATTTGGAAACCCATCAAGGAGGCAGAGATGGAGTTCCAGGCCAGCCAGGGCCACATACTGAGATCAGGTCTCAAAAGGCCAAATCAAGTATGTAAATTTATTAAAGAATTATGTGCCAGAATCATATTCTTTGCTTCTCTTTGTAATAATATTTTATTTTATAAAAATTATTTTATAGAAATTATTTTATAAATTTGTGAGAGATAAGCAATTTTTCAAAAGTATTTTGGCATAATGTATGTGAGCAAAAATATTGAAAAATCAAGGTCTTTAGACCTGCCAGTGTAACTATTTCAAAACACAGTGTACTAGATTTAAAGAGGTTGTACACACTGACTGATAGGATTACTAAACCAAACCAGAAAGCCTCTGCACAGCCAGGGAAAAAACAAGAAGAAACAGTAATCTTAGGAGTGTAGAACACAGCTAAAAACTATATGTCTGAGTGTTAATGTCTAAGATATATAAAGAATTCAAACAATACAAAGAAAAAAATTTGTCAGACTGAAAAATGCTCTGTGGGTATACAAAAAGATATTTAACACCAGTACTAGGCAGGGAAATCAAATCAAAATTTCAAGGAAATGTTTCAGAAGACTCAGTTTTTATATATTTTTTAAAAAGTACTGGCAAGCTTATGGAGAAAAGGGAATCAGTATACACTCTTAGGAGGAATGCGACTGGCTCAACCACTGCAAAGCGTAGTCTGTGGTTCCTCAACACTGAGCAGAGCTATTCCGTGAGCACCAGTCAGCAGAGGAGCTGAGCCCAGACCCCAGCATCCAGGTGTACTTCCACTCACTGCAGCCTAACATTCCACACTCAAGACATGGAAGCAACCTGAATGTGCCTGATGCTCTTATAAAAGAGAAAGCTGAAATTTAGGACGAGATGGATAAATTGGGAAGACTCGTGAAATGAGTAGACCAGAATGACAAAGACCAGATACCATTCTTATGAGGAAGCTAACAGAGTCAAGCACATAGAAACAGAGTGGATGTTGGCACTTTCCAGGTGCTGGAGGTTGTAGAAGTAACTGTCACAGGACACAAGGTTCAGTTACACTCTTTATGCATAAGGCCTAAAGAGCTGTACAACACTGGAGCAGTTACAGCAAACACGACTGTCAGGAGGGTAGACTTAATGCTGTGCTCTCATCTAAATGAATGAACACGCAGTGACGAGGTGGGAAGAAACATCCATCGGGCAAACTAATCCCTGAGCCCAGGCATAATCAATGAATGTGTAGAGCATTTTCTTTACCAATCATGTTTCAATAAGGGATTTTGAAACTTTGAAGATTGCAAAATTGGGCCTTAGAATATCCAATCTTCAAGGCTCTTCTCATCGTTTTTATATGCAAAGCTTCAATATTATGTCAATATGCCCAGTACTGGTAAACATCTAAGTGCATAATTTATTTAAGGTATGGTCAGATTGTGTTACGTAAGCAGTTATATTAATCTATTCTAGGAACTTGTGAATAAATGAACTGAAATGAAATATGTTGATGAGTTCTTTATAACTTAGTATCTACTACTATTACAGAAAGATTTCTGAAAGAATATGGAAGTATTAGGCCATCAGCATAAACAGTTATAATAAAACTTGAAAAGTCTCTAGTATGTTCATAACGTATACTACAAAAGGCCTTGTCAGACTTAAAATAATTATAATTTTCATTTGCTAAGCTTCAACTGTTTCTCTTTCACATGACCAAAATCCTAGCATGTTCTTATTATACTCACTGAAGAAAGAAAAGAAAAAATAAATTCATTGCCTTACTTTGATGTTATAGTACAAAAAAGAGAAAGTCACCCTGGAAACCAGCTAGAGAGACTCAGTAGAGGCTGCATACGTGTCCTTTCAGCAGCCCATCCCAGCTAGGAAAGCTAGCTCATCACCCTGTTTGGGAGACCAGCCCTCTGCAGGTGCTGCGGCAGCTCTTACCATGGGAATGCAAGTGCCCGTGTCCATGAGCATGGTCATGGCTGTGTAGGGCTCCATGTTTGGCTTCGTGACTATGGCAATGATCTTCATGGCGATGGCTGTGATCTAGAGCACCATTAAAGAGGGAATGACTGTGTCCATGGCCTAGGAAAAAGAATATTTGAATAGAAGATATGTAAAAATACATAATCGATTACAGTAATACTAGTTAGAAGAATCGTGTCTCCAGACTCAATGCAGCCAACACTTGCTTCTAGTAAGTACTGCCAATGCACTCAAACAATGCTGAGTTTCTACCCTGAAGCATGGGAATAAACTCCGAATGCCAGAATAGGCAAATCCAGCAGGATCTACAGGAGACCTGCCTCCCTGGTGGCCTTCCAATAGGCCCCAAAGAGGAGCTCAGCCAGTCACCCCTCTCCTAAGTCACAAAGATACAGAAAAAACAAGCAATAAAGCAACCAGGTCAGAGCTCTGGCAATCAGTCAGAGCCAAAGAATGCAGGAAGGTTATCATCTAAAGCAGCTACTAGGCTTTGTTAAGGGAATGCAGTCTTCCTCCCCAGTCCAGGACCAAACAACCCAAAGCTACCAAGCTGTAGATAACAGAGATCAGGTTGCTTTCAGTGCACTGCTAAAGCACCAACGTGTGGTTAGTCAGTATTTTGTTCAGCAGTGCAATTCACTGGCACAGTCTTCAGTCTCAGACTGTGAGCTCAGCTGAGCTCCAGGCACTAAGACAGCAGTGGGACAGACATCCCAGCAGTGAATTAGCTGCTGCCACTGAGTTCTAGGAACTTCAGGGAAACCTCAGGGTGACAGATTCCACAGGGAACTCTGAAAAGCAGCAACACACTCCTAAGAACCTAAAAGGGTGTGCGCAGGCTATGTCCACGCCAAAGAAAGACCTGAAAAGCAAGAAACTGCCATCCACTTTTCATTGACCGTAAGCAAGCAGGAAATCAAAGTTAGGGCTGCCTCGGTAGAGTTAGAAGACGTACTTTCTCACAGAGATCCCTTTGCCAAAAGAGGGAGATTGACAAGCAAGTCACTTAAGGAACCTGACTAACTTCTGAGTGACTACTATATGTGCCCACTAGTAAGACAGGATAAAAACAAAAGAAAAATTTAAAGTAAAAACTATGAGACAATTCAATAGCCACATGCTACAAGAAGCATGATTTGTCAACCGGTCCAGGAATGACTGAAAGGAGAAGTAACACAAGAACAAAACACCAGAACCAACTAACTTTAAAGGGGTGATACAATCTGATTCCAGAGTTCTTCTTTTTTGAAAGATTCATTTATTTATTTTATGTATATGAGCACACTGTCCTTGACACACCAGAAGAGGGCATCCAATTACATATGGTTGTGAGCCACCATGCGGTTGCTGGGAATTGACCTTAGGACCTTTGGGAAAGCAGCCAGTGCTCTTAACCGCTGAACCGTCGTCTCTCCAGCCCTCCAAAGTTCTTAAAATAAGTGATTGAAAGTGTCATCTCTCATCCAGGAACTAGCCAGCTAACCTAAGATCCTTTTGAAGAGGGCCAGAGATGGACTTAGTAGGTAGATTTGACCAGCTATTATAAACACATTCAATGAGCAAAAAGAAACTGGATCCAAACACTCACTATAGTAAGTCACTAACAGTAATAGCATAGAAACTATAAAGCCAGATGTAGGCTCATACCTACAAATAAGCAGTCAGGGGGTTAAAGCAGCAGCCAAAGGTCTAGCATGAGCTATAAAGCAAGGCCTTGTCTTAAAAACAACAAAAATATAGATGGAGGGGTGCAAAGAGGAGAAGGGGAAAAATTTAAATACCAAAGATTCTGGAATTAAAGCAAAATAAGATAGCCATTTCTAGGAGCTGCAGAATCTGAGGCCAATGTATAGACAGGTAAATAGAGATCATACTATCAAAACAGAAGGAAAACAGAATGAAGAAAATGACTCAGAGTCTCCAGAAAACAAGAGAAAGAGACAAGAGAAACAGGAGCCAGTGGCTGAAAATTACCAGTTTAATGACTACTATAGTCAAGAAAACCATCAAAGTACAAACAGAATGTGAAGTTATATCAGACATCACAGTTGATGAAAGCCAAACATGAGACAATCTTGAAGGTCAGTTTTTCTTGCTGCATAGCTAACGTCCATCCGCATTTCAGATACTAATAGAAATCTCAGATTCACAGAGCAGCCCTCAGGGAGACCAGACTGAGGTGGGTCCTCTCCTTGTTCCTGTCCCAGTTAACACCACTGTGTTGCATTGAGAGCAGGACCCGGGTGGATCTTCTAGACACCAGTAAACGCCCAAGTACTGAGGATCTCACCATGCATCCCAGGTTGGCCCAGAACTAACAATCCTGCCTCAGCCTCACAATCCTGCCTAAGCCTCCCAATTGCTGGAATTACAGGTAGGGCTCCTACTGTTTAGACATGATGTCAAGCTGACTCAGGTCAGGGTCTTAGCTGAACTCCCACATCACACATGAGCATGTACACACATATGCAGAAGATGAAGGAGGAGGAGGAAGAAGAGGAAGAGGAGGAGGAAAAGAAAGAGGTGAAGGAGAAGGAAGAAGAGGAGGAGAAGGGAAAGGAGAAGGAGGAGGAGAAAGAGGACAAAGAAGAGGAGGAGGAAGAGAAGGAGAAGGTGGAGAAAAGAAGAAGGAGGAGGAGGAGGAGGAGGAGGAGGAGGAGGAGGAGGAGGAGGAGGAGGAGGAGGAGGAAGCAGCAGCAGCAGCAGCAGCAGCAGCAGCAGCAGCGGAAGCAGCAGCAGCGGAAGCAGCAGCAGCAGCAAGGATGCGAGAGAACAGCCAAGCTGATAGGCAACTAGAATGTTGGAGCCCCTCCACATGCCATACAACACCTTGTCAACATATGTACCATAACATGCACAAACACGCACATGATCACACACATACAAATTAAATAAAAATTTTTTAAATGAAACAAAGAAAGAAATCCTAGAGGCCCAAAGGCAATGGATAGTTATCAAAATGGTAGTGGTGGGGTGCAGAAATCAAAAATTCTATGATCTACAGAACTCCATTTAAATTAAAGGAGAAGTTGAGGCAATCCAGATGAACAAAAGCCTGCTCACTCAAGATAGTAAAGGGCTTTGGGGGTAACTCAAAGGACACTAAAGAGTAGTTCAAACCACACTAAGAAAACCGGAAACCGGAAGACAAGCAGAAAGGCACATGAAGATAGTGCTGCGAGCCAGTTAGTGGAAAACGACATTGATGGGTTACGAGCATGCATTGCAGCAGTCACAAAGGACAAGGAAGAAGACAAAAGTGCAGTGGGCAGAGTTGTTGTGTATCACTGAGTAACTCACTAAGCACCCGAACTAGATGCTGTTATCCCCAGGCCATTCAAAGTTCTCTTAAGAAAATGACTGGAGAATGCTTATTCCTTCTAAGGGAGCAATGTCTCAAAGTCACTCATTAGGAAGAATAACGTATAAATAGATGGAAGAACAACCTAGGTAGCAAGAAACCATCAAACCAAAATCAAAGATTTAAATGGAGGATTTGGTGCCCATGGCCCTGGGAAAGAAAATCCCTGAAACAAAGTTAAAAATAAGCACACACCAAAAAAAAAAAAAAAAAAAAAATCAGACTATGTTGTACTTTCATTTCTGTTGCTGTGACAAAATACTCGGATGAAAGTGGAAAGTGGGAGTGATTATGGAGAGAAGGGGTTGTTTCAGCTTGCTCTGCTAGGTTTCAGTCACGACAGGGACTTCAAACAGCTATCCACATCACAGCTCCAGGTGTTCAGGACCCCTTCTAGGGAGCGGTGTCATGGGGTCAGTTACCACAGTGAGACAAGCCCCCTCAGGCATGCCCACCTAATGTACACAACCCTTCACTGAGACTGTCTTTCCAGGAGAATATAGATTGTCTGTGACAATTAATGTTAACCTTCACAGACTAATCCCTACAGGGATTAATTTGTATAAAAACTTAAATACAAGCATCAACTCGGAAAAGATAGTTACAACACACAAAACAAAGGAAAGTAGCAAAACTAAGTAATGCTGTAAGTATAAATGCAGTGGGAGAAAACAACAAAGCAGCAGCTATTGTCTAGGAGCACACCAACAGATCTTCAGCCTCACTACTAACCAGAGACCAACAAACAAAAGCCGCCTGTATCAGATGTAAGCAAAATCACTTTAATCTGTAATATCAAAGGTTTATGTGGGTTGGGAAGAAAATTAATACGTATATCTGTTTCTGGAAGTGAACTGAGTGACAGTCATTTTGGAAGGCAACTTGAAAACTAAAAACATGTATCCACTCAAAGTGTATCTATGTTTTATGAATTCTACTTATACAGTAACACATTGAATTAAAAGAACCGTAGAGATGGAAATGGTGTAGATCTGAACTGTACAACATGGTAGTTTCATATGCTGTCTGATTTTAGGGAGTTTTGTTTGTTTGTTTTAGCTTTTACTTTGCTTTGTGATTGAGACAGTTTCCCTCGATGCACCCTAGATAGACTGGAATTCACTATGCAAAACAGGTAAGCCTGAAGCTAGGACTAATCCTCCTGCCTCTGTCTCCCAAGTGCTGCATTATAGGCATCCTGACTTCATATCATGGAGTTTTCTGTGGCCATTGACAATGTGAGTAAATTACGATAAAATGATTTCATATATTAATTAAAAAAATTTGCAAGGTAGTAGACCAACATCTATCAATGAAAGGATCCTGGAAACACATTATATAGTAAATTATAAACCCACACACTTTAATTTAATAACTAGATTTGTGGTTTTCTGATGCCTGTCTTTTAATATGAATTAAATATTACATAAGGCAGAAGTGTAGAGAAATCCATACAAACATGATAACAAGAACAAAAGCTCTGAAAGGTCCTGGGATGGGAGGCTATGGAGAAGTACAAGAAGACATGTCTAAGATCCAGACATCATATTTTTGTAGCTTTAAAATTATTAGTTTTCTAGAGTATTTAATGACAGCAATAGCAAAATAGATGATTGATAGATAGATAGATAGATAGATAGATAGATAGATAGATAGATAGATAGATAAAAAGAAGAAATGGTAACTAGCAAGGATATTTGTCCCCAAGTCTGAAGACCTGAACTCTCCCAAGTTGTCCTGACTTCCCTGCTTACACGTGTGGTCACAGTCACACACACAGACACAGACACAGACACTCAGACACACACACACACACACACACACACACACACACACACACTAAATGTTAAAAAAATGAAGAAACAAATAGTTCTAACCATCATACCAGAGCCATGAGAATGTCCATGACCTCCATGATTGAAAACAAATATTCCTACTAGGTTTACCACAAATCCAAGAATTGAAACAAGCAGCAGTCTCTCGTGGTGTACATCTGGAGGAGCCAATGCTCTCTAGAAAACACACAATACAAGGATCAACACTGATACAATTCTAGATTGAGCAACTGGTGGCAATAGGATGCAGTGTTAAAATTTTAGCAGTTTTCAGAAGTAAAAGTGTTTAAAACTACTTGCCAGAAGTGAGACAGCAGAAAAAGTAACAATTACTATTTCCAAACAAAGGTAAATAGGTGTGAGGATACTTGGTACCAAAGCTGTTCCTCTTGCTCTCTATAAGTTCACTAATCTTCACATTTTCCTTCCATTTTTACAAAATGTATACCAAGTATTAAAAGTTCGCTAGCAAAACTCTCAGATTCTAGAATTTTTAAGATACAATTACTAAAGGCTCTCATTACCCAGACTGCACCTCTACTCCTCAGTGACAACACTTCATTCACAGCGTCTACAGTACTACCATTTCCTTGCTTCCTATCTCAAGATATTTCATATAATATAAAATTTTCAACTATTTCCTAAGTCCTCCTGCAAACACAAGGCAGACCTCAATACATGACAGTTGGGAAGATCGCTGTTACTATTACATCTTTAAAACGTTTTCATTGAAAAGAGTCATTTCTTGACTAACGATTATCTACTATACCTCAACTCCTTCTGAGAAAATAAAGAAAGCAGTGAAGATCAAAAACAGCCCGTTGACAAAGCCAGCCAGAACTTCCGCTCTAACATACCTAAAGAAGAGCAAGGTAAATAGTGAATTATACTTCTTAAAATCCAAATGAATATATACATTTCAGAGATTATAAACCACATTACATAATTTCAAGTGCCAAGAATTTTAACTTATAGAATACACTTATATAATAATGTAAACCAAATGAGAAAATTAATTTACTATGAATTATATTTAATAGCAAATGTCACAGAACACGGACTTCCAGAAAGCAAAGACCTCCTGATAATAAGTGGGCATAAAAAGGCCTGTCACAGAAATGTAAATTTCAAATCACCGCTGCAAGGGGACAAAGAGGAAGGGTCCACAGAAAGTAAGAGAAAGTGTCTAGGAAATCAGCTTTAAATATATTTATTTCTGCTCTTCTGAGATTGCACGCTTTGCTCATACCTTATAGCTATGAAGTCTTCAGGAAATGGAGCTCTGATCTCAAGTAAGGTTAAAGCAGCCCTGCATCATGGCAGAGACAACCTGAGATTTATGTTTGTTTCTTTTTCTAAGACTAACATATTCAGCCTAAACTTTTGTTTATTTATTTTTAGAATTAACTCTATCTTCACATCACTCTATGAAACCATTTTTAAATGCCTGTCCTTTCTTTCTGGGACCACATGTTTTTTGTCTCCTACCTAGGTGAAGCACTGTGGAAAAATCTGACTATTCTATATGGCTTGTTTAGCTTACAGCCATGGAAACAACTTTAACTTTATATCTTTACATATCTAAGTGTTAGTCAAAGTGTGTTCACATCAGCTAGTCCTTCATCAACACTACAAAGCATCAAGACTCCTCTTTCAGATACTGTGTGGTGACACTCACCTGAACCCCAGCAGAGGCTGGGCCAGGAGGACTGTAAGGTCTACGCCAAGTTAGACTATGTAAAGAGCCTATATTTAATTTTTTTTTCCGGTTTTTTCAGACAGAGTTTCTCAGTGTATCCCTGGCTGCCCTGGGACTTGCTTCGTAGATCAGGCTGGCCTCTGCCTTCCTAGTGCTGAGGTCAAAGGCGTGCACCACCACCACCACCACCACATGGCTTTGCTAGTTTTCTCTATCAACTTCTAAACATAATGTTCTGCTGTAGAAACATTTTTCAAGTGAGGAGAACATTTTCTTTTCTGATAGAAGACTGTCGTATGGAGAGACCCTCTCAGGCCACCCTGGAACTCACTAAGGAGCTACCTGGGCTTGAAACTGCCTCCAGCTTCTGGGAGTACAACCATATACAACCAACCATGCCAGGCATGCAACCAACCACACCAGGCATGCAACCAACCATGCCAGGCTGAACAAACTTATCACGGGCGCTCTATCTAGTTACATTTGAGTTCATCCTATCAAGTTGATGTAACACAATATGAATTTTGCATTCCATTTTAAATAAATATAAGTAAATTAGATTAATCATCAAAGCATGTACTTTTTTGGAGAAAAGTGTACTAAATTCAAATAATATACAACTAGTTTTCTATAATTTACACTAAAAGAGATTTATCTAATAAATCAGTAGGATTATTCTTCAAACCATTTTTATTCTCTCCCTCTAGTCCCATAGCTAATACTAACAACGTCTTATTCTTAGCTCACTAAATTTCAAGATCAAAGGCAAGAAAATTTTTAGGCATCTTTTGGTTCCTAATTTCTAGGTTGGTAGATATGTTTCGTGCATTCTCATAAAGTGCTGGGCTAGCTTTAGTTTTTACTGCACCTGGTAGTAGGTTTAAGATGAAGAAGAAAAACTAGACAAATGATCATAGATGATTATGCTTATCTGAACGGCCGAAGTCTTAGAATTAAACCGTGTAATTTATGAAAGTCTGCCTAAGCATGTCTCATGTATGAATTCTTTAGCCAAGGCAAAATGAGGGCCCAAGAACAAGCACAGACTGAAGGGGGAGGAGGGGAAGAGTGAGAGTCAGGAGAGATGAGCATGAGGATATGGTGCATAAGTAAGGTGACAGACAGGCGGACAGGCAGACAGGCAGACAGGCAGGGGTGAAGAGCAGGTGTGAGGAAGCCCTGAGGAAAGGGATGGAGCAGGGAGGAGCAGGGAAGGGACTAACACTATGATAAAGGTGGGCAGATATTAGTTCTCATCTCTGAATAACAGAATTGTACTAAGAAATGGTCTATGAACTCAAAACAGGAAAATCCGGAAGTTTAAATCAAATAATGAAAAACCCATTGCTTCCCCAGTCAGTAGGGCAGGAAGCCAATCCTGCTCTAATCTGAATCATCAAAGGTCCTTGCATAGTAAGTAGCTGAGTATAATCAGAGATAAAATCAGTATATAAAAGAGCAAAGCTAAAAAGACAAAACCATGTTATGATATGATTTTAAATAAATCATAGCAAAGTATCTCTTTAGTAAAAGAATAGAAAAAAATAGGTTTCATATGATTTTCTTTGTCAGGAAAAAAAAAAAAGGTTATGAGGAAATCCTTATACAGCAACAATGTATCCCCTAAATTCTCTTGGTAAAACCAAGGGCTTATCTGCCAAACAAGAGAATGTATATGAAAAAAGTTACTTTATAGAGTCTGAGCATATAGTTTTTAAAAACTATTTCTTTTATTTTGGGGATTATAATATAATTCATCCTCACCCCCTTCCCTTTCCTTCCTCCACACACTTTTAGGACAGGCAAATCTAATCCAGGAAGTTAAAAGGTAACTCTGAGGGAGGTGCACAGGAAGGACGATAAAAAGCCTGAGGCAGAGTTCAAGAGCTCAGATCATACAAGGAAATTCAACTTGGAAAATCTCACGGCTTTAAGAGCTGTATATTTTTCTGTGCAACTTAATAGTTCAAGAAAAGTATTTTAAAGTCTTACCCATAAGAGAAAGCGTCATTATCTCTCCACTTGGAAATAACAGAAGCTGCCAATCCAGCCAATATGGCAGTACTGTCAAAAAACATGTGGAAAGAGTCGGAGATCAAGCCTAGGCTGAAAAAGAACAAATATAATGGTGCATTATAATTCAAAGCAAATAGTAAACCTTTCTCCCTAAAAGCTAAGGTTCATCCTTACCTTCTAAGGCAGTATTGAAAGATCCTGTTAACTAAAAGTCCAGCACTGCTGAGAACGGTAAAAACAGCCGTGTGCTGCATGCAGCAGCACAGGAATTGCTCACTGTCTCGTACAAAAGTCCACACTGCTGCGGTATAGGAGGCCCTTATCCTGGGGCAAAGACGTCTGCTATCATTATTATTTTTAAAGATTTGTTCTACTTTATGTGTATGACTACCTGCATGTATGTATGTGTATCCCATCTGTTTTTTGTTTTGCTTTTTTTTTTTTTGGTTTTTCGAGACAGGGTTTCTCTGTATAGCTCTGGCTGTTCTGGAACTCACTCTGTAGACCAGGCTGGCCTCGAACTCAGAAATCCGCCTATCTCTGCCTCCCAAGTGCTGGGATTAAAGGCGGGCGCCACCACTGCCCGGCTCCCATCTGTTATTAACTGTCACACTCTCAGCTCTCGTGCTGAGATGGCCTCTCCGTGCTATGATACAACTAGAAAACCCTTGTACCAGCTGTCAGAACCTACATATTGGACTTCACAGCCTCCAGAACCATGAGCTTAACAAACCTGTATCTTTTTTCTTAAGATTTATTTACTTTTTATTTATTTATTATGTATACATATATGTATATATATTATACACCCCACACCCCAGAAGAAGGCACCAGATCTCATTATAGATGGTTATAATTGCTGGGAATTGAACTCAGGACCCTCTGGAAGAACAAGTCTTAACCTCTGAGCCATCTCTCTAGCACCAAACCTCTAGTCTTTATTGAGAGAGAGAGACAGACAGAGAGAGAGAGAGGAGAGAGAGAGGACAAACGAATTCTAACCCTCATTGAACCTGACTGCCCGAGTCTAAGAACTCCCACCATGTCTTCGGCAAGCGTGGGATACAGCAATAGGAATCTACAAGACCATAGAGAGACCTGGCTGTGGTACAGGCACAGACTTGCTGAAATTGAGAACAGGTTAAGTATCAGGATCAATTATATGATTAGAGGCTGGAGAGATATGATCAAGTATCTAGTATGCTAATACTCTACATTTTACAGCAAGCACAGGTCCATAGGTCCACAAAAAAACTGAACAGTTAATGGTCAGGAAGGTAAACAGGCCATTTCTGTACATAGTAACTATAAACCTCAGGCTTTGTTTTAAATATAACACTCAATATGTATTTATGAGCTAAAACAAGCATTATGTGAAATACTTAAAAGGATAAGATGGAAGAAGATGAGGAGTACTATCAAAAACTCAGTCAAGGACTAAGGCCAGCAACAGAACCAGAACCAGAAATGCGCCAGATGTTAGAACTCTCAGAGATCAAAGACGGGAGAAACTGCTCAGCAGTTAAAAACACTAGATTAAGTTCTCAGCACCCACAGTGGCTCACAAGTGCCTGCAATTCCAGTTCCAGGGGTTCAACTGTGCACTGGTGCAGACAAAGCACAAATACAAATGCAAAATGCATTTTGTGATGAACGTGTTAAAGGACATGGTGTGGAACTGTAGAAGGTTCATGAACAAAAGGATTTTCCACAGACAGAAACTTCACATGAAAGAATCAGATGGAGTAACGGAGAATTACCCAAAATTCCTGAAAAAAAGTGAATCACCAATCAGACCAGGATAGTTAGTGAGTACCGTGGGGGGAGGGGAGACCTACACACTTTACACAGAGCACCAAAGAAAAAGGGAAAAGAAGAAAAGTTGATAGAAAGAGAAAAATGATAAGTCATGGATTATTTTTACTGGGAATGATCCAAGTCAGAACATACTATGGCACCATGTTTCCTATGTTCAAAGACAGAAGAAAGAGTTCCGCTTACTGCTGCTGTCGTTAAGGACAACTGAGATTTTTTCTAAAAGGGAAAAATTATCAAAACCAAATGTTTATTCTTTGACAAGATCAAGGAAATTGGCAACATTTATGTCAAGTGATCCATGAAAAGGACTCAAGCCCCAGGCGTGGGTTATCTGTGATCCCAGGTCACAGAAGGTGAGAGAGCAGTTGAGGTGAGCTGGTTTACACAGTGAGTCTTTATCAAAACCCAGTGACAACAGAAACCTTCTAACCACTAAGACTCAACAATAAGGAGGGATGTTGTTGACTTTACAGAACTGAAAGGAATAATAATGAAAGATTATGAACTATATGTCAACAAACTATCTAAAAACAAGTTCTGAGAGGCAACAAATATCATAAATCTATCTGAAAGTTAATCTGAACCCTATGGTAAGAAAAGGCTGACTTAGTTATTTTAACGCTTACAGAAACAACTACCAAAAAAAGTCCCATCCTGGGGCTCACTAAGTCACGAGCATTTAAAACATAATTAATAAAAAAAAAAAAACCCATAATTAATCTTTCACAAACACTTGTAACAAACAGAATACTTCCCTAGTATAAGACCAGTGTTAAGGACCAAAGCCAGATGAGCCATTATGAGAAAGAAACTGTGTACCAGTACCTCTTATAAAAATAAAAACCCTCAACAAGACACCAGGAAGCAGATTCAATAATACAATTCAAGAGTAAACACATCCTGAGCAACTGTGACTAAATTCAAACTCATAGATGGTTTAATATATGAAAATCAATCAATGTAATGTATCATATGAATAAAGGGCAAAGTAGACAAAAGACATTGCATGAAATGCCAACATGCTCAGTGATTGAGATACAAAGAATCCCTTTAACTTCTTTATGAAAGCTACAAAATATATAGCTGATATCATCATTAAATGGTAAAATTCACTGACTAATTATTAGTGAAAAGCTCTTTTCCCCAAAGATCAGGAACATGCCAATGATGCCCCGTTTTCACTTGTTATTTATCATTTTACTGGAGAATCTACACAGAGCAATAGGGTAGGAAATAAAATCAAAGTTCCTCAGAGTAGAAAAAAAGATATAAATCTTATAAATATTAATATCTTACATATAAAAATATTAAAGAACACACAGAACACCCTACTTGAATTAATGTAATTTTACAGAATGAACATAATGAATGTCAAAATAATTTTCATTCCTACACAGTAAGAAAGACCAAAAGTTAAATTAAAGATTTTCCATTTACAACAGCACTCAAAAGAAAAATTAACATTTTGAAGGACAAATTTAACAAATGCTAAAACTTATACTCTGAAAACTATAAAATATTGATGAAATGAGAGATTATTTAAATAAATGGGAAAACTTTCATGTTTATATATGCAGAAGACCAAAAAAACTGTTTAGTACTTGTGACTGAACCAGTGCTTCAGACACACTAAATACATGCTCTCCCACCGAGCTGCGCCCTACACCCACAAAACAGTACTCATTAACCTGCATTTTAAAACCAAGCAGCTTTAGGAAGGTGTAAGTCATTTTTGTTCAGTGCTAATCTCTGCACCATTTCAATTTCAGTACATGTGATGCACCAGCAAGAACTCAAAGAACAATACTTCCCCAAATGAGCTACATTTTCAATTTACTACCTATCAAGAGAGTGTCAAGCCAATGTAAACATTCACATTAATAGAAGAACAGGGGCTGGAGAGGTGGCTAAGAAGTTAAAAACATTTCTTGCTCTCCAGAGGATCTGCATTCAGTTTTCAGCACCCACATGGTGGCTCATAAACACCCATAACTCCAGTTCTTGGGGATTTGACACCCTCTTTTGACCTCCACCAGGCAAGTACAAAGTACACATACACACATACAGGCAAAATACTCATACACATAAAAAAATTAATCTAAAATTTTTTTCATTATTTATTCATTTTATATCATAATCACAGTCCCTTCTCTCCTCTCCTCCCACCCCTCCCTCCATTTCATCTTCCCCTTCTCCTCAGAGGAGGAGAACTGCCCCCCCCAGCTCCCACCCCAGGTACCAACCCTCCCCAGCACTTAAGTCATATCAGGACTAAGTGCATCCTCTCCCACTGAGGCCAGAGAAGGTAGCCCAGCTAGGGGGAAGGGATCCGAACAGAGTCAGAGACATCCCCTGCTCCAGTTGTTAGGGGAACCACATGAAGTCCAAGCCGCACACCTGCTAAATATGTGTAGAGGGCCTAGGTCCAGACTAGGCATGTTCTTTGATTAACCTAAAAAATGTTTAATTTATATTAAAAAACAAAAACAAAAACCAGTGGTCCTATACAAAACAATAATATTCTTGAAGAAGAGAACCAAAAATGAAGGACTTCTATTTTCCAATCTCAAAAGCTCAGAGCTACATTAATCAAAACAGTGGGGGCTTGCATAAAGGCAAACAGAGACCAACTAAACCAAATCTAAGGCTCAGAAATAACCATCACATAAGCAGGAGATCAATATGAAGTGGAAATGTCAAGTTTCTTTGGAGACTCAGTTATGTCGTGTGATGTTCTGGAAACTGTCTTATGTGAGGATGTGTTGCTGAGAACAGACACATAGTATTTTCTGGAAGCTGCCTGGAAAAGGGGCAGGGGATATTTTTCTGGAGTGGAAGCTCGAGAGGATATCGGGAGGATGCTTGGAAAGGGTGTAACTCAACAGACAGTGGAGGACGCTGTGGCATTGGTTCACCTTGCCACTCTTGCTGGTCTTCGTTGGGTTTTGCTGATGCTGGTCTTCACTGACAATGCTCTGGCATTGATTTGCCTTCTTTGCTGATCATTGCTTCTCGTGACTTTGTAGACTGAAACACACCAAAGAACTTCTTGTGATATTCCAGCAGCTTTTGCTGCTTCTGCAGACTAAAGCTGATTCACAGAGCCTCAAGGTTTCTTCTGGACTGAGATACCACTGCTGATTCATGTGACCTGAACTGCTGATACCCTGACAACGAAGATGGGAATTGCCCCCAAAGAACTATTTCTAAACAGGCCCACATCTCTCTTTGCCATATTAGCCTTTCCAAGGAAATGGCTGTCGTGGTTTCCACCCATCCCACAAAGGGCTCCTTCCACAGCAGCAGGCCCAGTGAGTTTCATCAGTCACAAAAGCTCAGCCCGAGGCCCAAGCTCACTGTTGAATCCGCCTTTCTAGGTGAAAATTGTCCTTTCTTGCCTAGGGAACTGGGTTTCATCCACCACCTCTCACTTTCACTTAAGAGTCTTAACTCTTTACTACTCAACTCTTCCCCTTACTTCCAAGGTTCTGGATCACAGGAAGAGCTTCCTACCATAGACCTGGGCTGTCTTCTCTTTACTTTTGGTTTCCACAGCCTTAAGGAGTAGCAAGCCAACACTTCGACTTCATCCTTTTTTCCCCATTTTCCAACTCAAAGGCTAACCAAGATGGGCTAGCCTTATATCTTTTCCTGTTTTAATTATTTCTGCCTTCCCAAAACCAATTTTTCTCTGGGCAACCATTTTGGTCTCAGCTACACATCTCATTAAGTGAATCAGGACACTGTGACGCTGTTACAGCAGTGGGGTTCACAACTCTACACGCAGAGAAACAGGACCAAAACTGGATTTATTCTGCAGATGTGCTACCTCAGATCCCTTAGCTTGAGCTCAGCAAGACCAATGCCATCACTCTTCCCAAACTCATCTTTGGACAGCTCTGCCAAGTGTTGGGAAAATACTTTCCCAGAGGAGACATACCTTCTCCTTATAAGGTGGCAACAACAAATGAAAGCACAGTTCTACCTAAGTACAATTTGGGGAACCAATGACTTTATTGATAATTATTAGAAATAACCAATGATTTATTTATTGCAGACCATGGGTGAGGGCTTACTTGCTCAAGTGTGGGTGGCCCCAAGAATACTACTATACCACCAATAATAATAATAATAATAATAATAATAATAATAATAATAATAATAATAAAAAATCTTACTCTGGGAAGGATGGCTTCCTCATAGCTACATGAAGTCTATATATTCTACATCTTCAGAAATCAGGAGGTTACATGCCCAGCCCATGTTTTAACTTATTAATGTATATGTTTTATTCTATAATGGCTTTTAACCAACTATTTATCAGTCTTTAAAAACAGGATGCTTTCTAGATAAAAATACAAATTAGTAAACATTTGCTGATATCTAACTATCATCTATACATTTAATAAAACATTGCCCTGGACTGTGTCTCTCCTGGAAGAAGTTCCATGTTAAGGTTTGACATCAGAATGTGACTTTGTTTAGACAGGTTCACTGCAGACATACTTGGAGGAGATCACAAGTGGGTCCTGACTGGTATCTTTATTTAAAAGACCTAGAAACTTGAACGAAGACACACACAGGAGACCATGTGATGATAAAGCAGAGATGAAGATAATGCTTCAGCAAGCCAAGGAAATGTCAAATATTACCAGCCAAGCACCTGAACTTAGAGCAGTTTTTCCCCAGATAACTTGGAAAGCACCAACCCATGGACACCTGAAACTTAAGATTTATACCTCCCAACTAGAAACTCTCATGTGCTAGCCACTTAAAAGTGCTACTAAAGTATGTTCACAGGAACCCCAGCCAGTTTCTTTTTTCCAGCAAATTTGTTTTCTATACATTCAGTGGATATAAAGGGTTGCTTTAAGGGGAAACAAAAAAGTAAAACCTGCAGAGTATAGGAACCAAATTTTTATATATATATTTGTGGTGCTGGGGCTATACCACTGCATTATATTCCCATGGGAGTTTTTAGCATTTAATAAAATGTAACCCAACCTGAAAACCTCCTCTTCTGAAATAGAAGAGCACCATGTTCTCTTACAGCAGGTGATATGAAGCGCTTTCTCTGAACCCAGGATCGTGATGCGAAAGTCACTTAGCTACAGATGAGTAGATAAACACACATGAAAAGCCTCCAGTTCTCATTCTAAGTAAAATACTGGTGGGAAAATGTGAATGTCATTGCTCACCTTCAGTACTAGCAAGCATTACTCACTACGAATTCTCATTTGAACTGTACAGCAGAGTCCTTTAAAACATAAAGGTAGGGACTGGTAAGATGATTCAGGAGGGAAAGGTACTGACACCAACCTGAAGACTTGTGTTCAAGGCCCAGGACCCACAAAGTAGAAACAGAGAGCTAACTCACAGGATAACCTCTGGTCTCTACATGTCCACCAAGACATATGCACATGCACACACAAATAAAATGTAATAGAAACTTGAAAAATAAAAAACAAGTAAAACATAAAAGTGGCATAGATATTACCTAAGATTATGGCTTTGCACATGAAGTAAAATGTAATAAGAAAAAACAAGTTCCTATAATCAGCGTACTTGTTTTGGGTTCCTCTTTAAACAGAAATCTCTTTTTAAAGTGTTATGATATGTTTTTATGTGACTCAAAGACATTTTAATGAGGGAGATTTACTGTAGCATAAAGGAGAAATGCCAACATTTAAGTAAAATAGAAGGTGAACAGACCTTACATGACAAAAGAAACATTTGAAGCCATACATGTAGTATACCTGTAGTCTTGCCTGAGGCGAGAGTAACCCTATAAGTAAGTCTATCCCAGCTACCTAATGAGTACTAGGCTATCCTAGGCTACAGTGTTTTGCTGTCTATAAAGAACAGAAAAGAAAGAAGGTAGGAAGAGACAGGAGAGGGAGGAAAGGGAAGGAAACTTTTGAAAAGGATTTTATTTAACACTAGGAGTGGTAGCATGTATCTATCATCTGGCACTGGGATGTTCGAGACTGGCCTAGTTTAAGACCAGCTTTTAAAAAAGAAAAGGAAAAAAAAAAAAAAAAAAAAGATCCACTTGTGAAAATATAGGCAAAAAGAAAAACCTATCAATTTTAAGAGATGTAAGATCTTCCCATATCAGCCAAACAAACACTACATATAGATGTTATCTAGACTCTTCTCTATAAAATATAATGTAAAAAGAATGTATAATAAAGGACATGTGAACATTTAGAAACTATTTAGGG
>CM052704.1:88210989-88237723 GCA_028551405.1 Uromys caudimaculatus
CCCCGCGCCACACCGTACAACCCAGACCAAAGGAGCTGGAGGCCTTGCTATAACTTTGGAAAGATGAAAACTAAAACACGGCCCCTCCACTTCCTGTGTTAAGTGGGTTTATCTCTCTCCAGTACCTTCCCCCTTTCTTCCTCAGTAACAAAGCCTTGGCTTGAATCAGTCGACATGGTTTCCTGGAATAAACCACACTGCTTCTAGACATGACCATGGATAAAGTGTGAGGGACACAATATGTGTTAGCACCCAGATAAATCCATGAAACAATACGTACCCCCCCCTTCTTTCTATGCTCCTGGCATTGTGGTACAAGGGAGAGGGGGAGCTCTGCCAACCATCTTGGGAAAATGGTACTGTCTGTTCAAACAATTATTGGGTTTGTTTTTTTCTGTAACTCAGAAAATAATACCCTCAATGATACAAAACTACATTCTTGTATTCCCTTGAGATTATACAGTTAATCAACAAGAAATGGATAAAAATTAACAGGGTCTGCACTGGGCTGCACCAGGTCCTCTGCATACATATCATGGCTTCCAGCTTAGTGTTTTAATGGGTTCCTCAGTGGGTCTCTGTTTCTAGTGCCTTTTCTTGGGCTCTTGTTCTTCTGTTTGTTTGTTTTGTCTAATTTCAATCTGTTGGTTTTTCCTTTATCTTAGATTTTATTTTATTATTATCCATTAGAAGGCAATTCACCTTCTAATGAGAGACAGAAAGGGGGTGGATCCAGAGGGGAGGGGCAGTAGGGAATCTGAAAGGAACAGGGGGAGGGGAAAACCAAAATCAGGCTATAGTAGATGAGAAAGGAATCTATTTTCAATAAAAGGGAAAAGAGAAAATACTAGAAAGAAAAGCATTCTAGAAGGAAATAAAGAACACAGCTAGTGGGCTGGAGGGATGGCTCAGTGGTTAAGAGCACTGACTTCCAAAGGTACTGAGTTCAATTCCCAGCAACCACATGGTGCTCAAAACCATCTGTAATGGGATCCAATGCCCTCTTTTGGTGTGTCTGAAGATAGCTACAATATACTCATATAAATAAAATAAATAAATCTTTAAAACACACACACACACACATCTAATATGCCTACACTCTCCTCCCGATTTCTAAGAACCAAAGAAAGGAGCTTAATTTTTGCTTCTGGTGTTTTTGTTTCCCCTAACAGAGCAGTTAGCAGTTAGTATAGACAGATGAATTCATCCATTCAATCCCTCATTCTTTCCTTGGCCAAATACGTAGTAAGCCCCTACTCTGTGCCAAGTGCCAAGATGCCCAACTATGGCACACTCGCACACAGCACACATACTGAGCTTTAAGTAAAGCTACCATCTAGTTGAAAGGGACAGTCAGTGGGAGAAAGCACACAGAACTGCGCTCTTCTTCCACTGAAGACACCTCACCATCAAATATAGAGCCCGATTATAACCAAGCTCTTCCTTGAAAATGGAGGCCCTGGAAATAAAAGCCGAACTTAACAACTGCTGCTCCTCTATCAGATATTTCTTTGCATCTCTGTGAAGGGAATGTTTTATACATAGTTCAATCCTCTATGCCGGGAAAAACTCCTTGACCTTTTATATTCAACAACCTGAAACTTATTTTTAAAGAATAAAGTCAAACATAGAAATGACCAAGACAAAGTGGGTTTAGGTGAGAAATAAGCAGAGATAATACAGTATCATAAAGAAATAATCAATAAAAAAAAAAAAAAAAACCTAAGAAATTTGGTGTCCAAATGACATAGGAAGCCAAATTATATAAAGACCCAAGTTAAGAAAATTCTTTTGTTTTAACTCAGTATGTAGGTGAACATGACCTTTAACTTCTGATCTTCCTGCCTCCACCTTCAAAATACTGGGATTACAAGATTACAGTACAGTGTGTGTGTGCCTGTGTGTGTGTGTTTGGCAATGTTAGGGACTTAATCCAGGGCCTAGCACCTGGTAGGCAAGACCGATACCACTAAGTTATACCACAATCCCCAACAACCTTATAAATCCTCCTAAGCACCAACTGATTTATGTTTCGCATCGGCTGAGACACAAATCAGTATTGGGGACTAAGCAACTGTGGATATCAAACTTGATATACACGGGTACAAATGACTGCAGCACAACAGGCAACAAAGCTGCACGTGAGTCTGAAGGATTTAACAACACAATGAGAGGATAATCCGGTAGGGTATGACAGAACGAGTCACCTGAGGACAGCAGAAAGTTACCCCAAAAACAGGAGCAAATCACCTGAGGACAGATAAAAAGTCACGTTCCACTAATATTTCCTTTATGCAATGATGCATACTGACAACAACTTGGACAGAAATGGTTTTAGAACTTTAAGTGATCAGACTGGAAAGGTATTATACTCCCAACTTTTCATGAAATAGGTGGTTCAGACACTTATATGAATACCGAGAGCGAGGTAATCCACGAAGTGATTTATGCCAATGAAAGGTCACAATGAAATATACTATGTAACGATATAAAGCAATTAGT
This sequence comes from Uromys caudimaculatus, assembly GCA_028551405.1. Taxonomy (NCBI): domain Eukaryota; kingdom Metazoa; phylum Chordata; class Mammalia; order Rodentia; family Muridae; genus Uromys; species Uromys caudimaculatus. Next base: position 88,213,492 of record CM052704.1, read on the forward strand.
AAAATGTATGTGTATATAAGCCACAATGTAGTCACAGAATAAGTAGCACATATGCCAAAATGATAACACAATTTAAAAAGAAGAAAATATGAAATATATTGTAAGTAGAATATATTCATTATTAAAGTACTATATTCAAATATAAGACTACAGTGTTTTCAACATATGATATATTGAAAGGTATTAAGTAGTTTATGAGATTAAAAATAAGCTGTTATGAAGTATCCTTTGAAATGTATACACAATTCTCAGGGGAATCAAAATGGTTATTAATATATATTAAGTTAATGATGTTCATTTGACTTTTGTGCCCCAAGCAATAATAAAACCAATAATCTTTATGATTTACTACTTACTGAAGGTTCTGTTTATTTGGGGGCTTTTGTTGTTGTTTGTTTCTTTTTTTGAGACAGGATCTCTTAGTACTGGCTGTCCTGAAACTATGTAGATAGACCAGGCTGGCCTTAATCTCACAGAGATCGTCCTGCCTCTGATCCACCCAATTGCTGGGGTCAAAGGTGTATGCCAGAGAACAGATGTCATGATAACCTGGTTCAGACAGTTACTTTACTCAAATACAACAGAGCTAGAGACCATAGACTATCATCTTTTTCCACTCTGAAAATGGATTTTAAAAGACAGAGACCAAGTTAGTTTACTAGAAATAACAAAAAATAAACCACACATAGCACAGGTTAATCTAAGCGCCTATATAGCGCACCTAAAGATTTTGGGAGAGTTATATCCCCCATCTTTTATTAGATTCATTTTCTTTAACATTTTGTTTTTATCCCTGCATGTGTGTTTATGTGTGTGTGTGTCTGTCTGTGCATGCCTGTTTGTCTGTGCCTGCCACATGTGTCCGTGTGCCTGTGAGGTGGAGAAAAGAGTGTCAGATCCCCTGAAGCTGGAGTTACAGGCAGTTGTGAGCCACCAGATATGGTGCTGAGAACTAAATTATTTCCTCTGCAAGAGCAGAGATCACTCTTAACTCTAGCCTCTCTTATCATATTCTTTTTTTTAATATTTTTAATATACATAGTAACACTGTAGCTGTCTTCAGACATACCAGAAGAGGGCATCAGATCCCATTAGAGATGGTTGTGAGCCACCATGTGGTTGCTGGGAATTGAACTCAGGACCTCTAGAAGAGCAGTCAGTGCTCTTAACCACTGAGCCATCTCTCTAGACCTCTTATCATATTCTTAGAAGGGACTAACATCTAGAAATGGAGTTAGCATACTTGAGAAGTGTGCTCTTTCTGTTATTTGCAGAGCAATTTCACAAGCCCAGAAGTTATCCCACAGTAAATACTTAAATAGCAGTGTCTTTACTTCCTTAGTCACACTGGACTCTTTTCTACCCAAATCATGACACCAGAAAACAAAAACAAACAAACAAAAAGTCCAAAGGTGACCCCAAAAGCTATAAAATAAAAATGGCATTCTCAGAAAACTGTATGGGATTTTCTACTGAAGTAAAGATATGAGGAAAACCCTGAGACAGTTTCACTGTAAAAGAGAATGGCGCACGCCTTTAATCCCAGCACTTGGGAGGCAGAGGCAAGTGTGGATTTCTGAGTTTGAGGCCAGCCTGGTCTACAGAGTGAGTTCCAGGACAGCCAGGGCTATACAGAGAAACTCTGTCTCGAAAAACCAAAAAAAAAAAAAAAAAAAAAAAGAGAGAGAGAGAAAGAGAATGGCATACGATTTGCTAAAGGTCTCTTCACAAGCCTCTTCAAAAGCCATTCAAAGACAATCATAAATTGAACAGGGCCATTCAGATCTTCTCTCTCAGAATCTTAAGGGTGAAACCCCCCAAAGCAAGCAAACAAACAAACAAAAAAAAACCTGCCACACCTACAAGCAGGTAAGCTAACAGGGTCCTCCCATTTTTCCTGAGGCATAGCTAAGGCAAGCTGTTAAGAGAAGAAATTCATTCCATCTGCCCCCCCTCCCCAAAAAAAGAGGGGTCCTGCCTGTCAGTTCTGTTTAATGGAGTTGCAGGAAATGAAAGAGTCCCCGATCTCAGAACTGCAGCCCTTCCCTTTTGGTGAGAGTATGTGAGAGCAACTCAGCAAAAGTGGTAGTGGCAAAGGTAAGACCTGAACCTGCTGGTAAGGAGCTACGTGGCACTAAGCAAATAGTGGCTAGTCTCCCTCACCCTCTGCTTCCGCCCCAATCATCTTCCCCTTTGGTTACCAGTTGCTCCAGATGCCGTAGAGTAGTTCCACAAAAGCGAAAGAGAGGTTCAGGCACAGGAAGAAAAACAGGTTCCGGGATGTCTTGTCCGACAGGATGGACCTGGGCAAGATACAGGTGATTAGAAGCAAGCAAGAACCAAGGGGGGTGCCGGGACCCTGAAGTCGGGTTCCCCTCTCAAGACCCACCCAGTCCACATGCTCCTTCCACCACAGCAGGAGGGTGACGCTCCCATTCTGGACCTCAGGCCATCCTTAGCTCCCAGCTTTGTCTGAGCCTGCCGGGCAGCCCCCTCCCAGCAAACACAACACCCCGCACCTAAACCAGCCTGAGATCTTGCCGAACAGATTGAACTTGGGTGGTTTGTATTCATCATCCTTGATGGACAGGGGCAACATCTTCTCCACCCGGCGTAGGGCCGGGTCTCCGTCCCTCTAGAAGTGACTCGGTATGGTGGCGGCAGTGACAGCGGTGACGCTTCAGACGCGGACCCCAAATCGCTTGACCGCCGCGGCACCGCCGCGAGACACAGACACAGACACACACCCGGGAATTCGAGGACTTCCGGCCCGGGCCGCGCAACGCGTCCTGGGACGGGAAAGCGGGAGGCGGGGGTGGGGGCGGGGACTCCTGCAGGGGCGGGGCTTACGGAGAGGAGGCGGGGCTGTCGAAGGCTGCGTAAAGTCGGACTGAAAGCCTGGGGATCTTTCTCTAGCTGAGCTGGGGGTCCTATCTCCTGAACTCACGAAAGATATCCCTGCTGGCGCTCTGCAGACGTGGCTGACTGGTTCAGGGCCCGCTGTCACCCACCCAAATCGACCACCACCAACGTCCCCGGATGCAGTGCAGCCCGCTCCTGCCCCTTCAGCATTAACCCCCTTGGGACCTCAGATCCCCGCTGTACCTTCGGCAGCATCACTGAAAAACCCAGGCGGCCACGTGGTGCGCCGCCACTGCGCGGGATGTGCGAGGATGGCTTCGCGAGGTCAACGCTAAGGGAGTCCACCCCACCCGCGGAAACCGTCACGCGGGGCGCAATCGTTGAGTGCCTTGCAAAAGAAACGCTTAAGGTATTTAAAAACGTCCTTTGGGAAGAGGGCTATAGACTATGGCCTTGAGGTCTGCTTCATGCTATTTCTCCCCTGCAACCTCAATTGGTTGCAGCCCTGAAGACAACCGCATACACGTTCCTTTAGCATCCTTGTCACCCCGAGACAGTAGCTGTCACGGTCCATTTCAGAAGGTGCAGATACAAGCCGCACCAGGGGGACACCAGGACGAAGGGACGCTGGGGATGAGCCTTGCGGGCCTGGGCTGGGTAGAGGGACACACTCCAGCATCTTTCTAGGGGATTGTTTAGACAAGGTCAGCTGGCCGGTCACGTGAATGATTAAAAGTTGTTACCTAGAAGGGGAAACCCGCAAAGAGGGTCTGGCTTTGGGAGGTGGAAACTACAAAACCGAGCTTCTTGGGAATGCCTTCTTGCCTAACAGGAAGTGGAGCGTCACCCAAAGCGAGGGAGGGGTGGCCACTCGGGGACTGTCCCCTGCTCCAGGCACTCACTTTGCCAGGCGGCTCATTTCCTAGGTTATCAATTGGACCAGCAGAAAGGTTGGAAGCCCGGTTTAGGGAAGAGGTAGGGAAAGAGGCCAGCAAAGGAGACTCCCTTTCCGATTTATGCTAACCAAGCTGCAAATAAACCCGCTGGCCCCACTGCAATCTTCTGCACTAGAGGTGAGGCAACTGTAAAATTCTCTTCCGTTGATTTTATTTTTCCATTTGGGACCTATGCCTGTTTTGCCCTCTTTCTTGGAACTTTGTGGGTAGGAAGGATTTATTCTGTCATTTGGTTTTTGAAAATATGTCTTGTAATTTTTTGAAATGTTCATCTTTAAAAACTGCTGATAACAAACGGCTTGATTCTATAAGTTCTAGGAGGAACATGTTTCTTTTGTCTTTGCCTTTCTTGAGCCATTATTTTCATTTAAGCAAATATTCTCAACTAGTAGCATTTACTTTTTAAAGGACACTTTTTGTTGTTGTTTAGAGCAGTCTTTGAATTTTACCCTACTGCATTGCTGGGGAAGCCCTAACTGGTGGCAGACTAGGTCGTTTAAGGCTAAATAGCTATTGCAATTGATTTTTTTTTTCCTTCAAGACTGCTTTATTTCGATATGATGGTAGGGATGGTATATAGAAATACTCAAGGTTCAGCAACAGATTTCCAGCCTTCTCATCAAGGTCAGCTGCAATTTGAGCCTATGTATTTTTTATTCTGCCTTTAGAAATAAATTCTGTATTCCATCTTCCACTGTTGTAAATCTGGAATTGCTTAGCTGGCATAGGGAGAAACCTACATTACCCATTATTGAATAGTTTTGAAAGACATTAAAGAAATTTAATTTCAGCCTTATCAGTTTCCAGAGACTCCTAGATTTATCTCCCTCAACAGCTCCACTCCCCCACCCCCGGCCCACGATATAAGGTAGATCTGCTCTTGAAGATCTTCTCCCTTCTAGCTATGGCAGTGTTATCTTTCATCCTTAGCCCTGGACAGAATACTGGCCGATTCAGCGTTAACGGCATTTTCGTTTGCAATATAAAGCACAGAAGGACAAGCTTTAAACCAGGAAAAGTTCTAGGGGTAGGATTTGTTTCCACTGTGTCTCATTTCTTTTTGTAATCTTGAAATAATATCTTCCCTGTACATGTTAACCTACGTATAGGTTAACATACGTCCCACATGTTAACATATGTTCCACATGTCAAAATTGGATGCAGTTATCATTTGGTGATTATCTAGTATGTGTCAGGGTCTGGGTTGAGTGTCGAGACTATAAAGCAAGATAAGTCAGAGTTCTCCTGGAAGAGTTTCATGGGAGGATAAATTAATGTAAAGAGAGGGTGGTGGGGAGAAAGACAAACCCGTCAGTCAGTATTTTAGAATTGTCAATGAGCCTTTCTCTATATGCTCACCCATTCATTTTACTCCCATAATAATTCTTATTATTTAAAAAAAAAATGAGTTGGGAGAACAATGCTTTTGATTCTTCAGCTTTGTTCTAGTGGTCAGTGTTTAAGCAAGTCTGCAATCAGATGAGGTACTTGGGAAGTCTCCAGTCATAAGTCTTTCGTGCATTACAAAGATTAAATGGCTAGGGGAGACTATAAAATAGATACAGTAATAAAGGTTCTTAAATTGATAAATGCATTTCCCTTTTAGATACTTGTGTATATATTCAGTCGGTCGCTTTATATGAGCTGTGCACACTGTATGGGGTGGTTAGATGTGTGGCTGAAGACTGAAATGTGAAAGCAGAGAAGATTAAAGGACGGAAATGCCTCCTGCCCTGGGTCCTTTCCAGTAACAGACAGCAAGAATGAGAAGAGTGCCATCTGTCACCCTCAGTAATCTGTGTGGCATTTATCTGCAACCCTATTTTAGGCCCATGGTTTATTAGAGACATCAGATTAATGTCCTGTGAAGTGCTGGTTTCAAAAGGAGCTGTAATGGAGGGTCAGAGTAAAGACACATGCAAGTCTAGGAACTAACTAGTGATGCAAAGTGTATTCATGGTCCTTGGCATCACTTCGCCATGTGTCCTCACTTCACCATGTGTGTGCTCTGGATTCAAGTGCATCAGTTGGGATAGTCTCTCTCTGTTTACTCTGTTTCTGGATCCTCAGAGAAATCTAAAAACAAAAGCGCTGCAGTGTTAGTGTCAGCCAACAAGAAAACACTATCTGCCTTAGTCCCCAAATGTCATTTTTAAAATCCAGAATAGCATTTTTTTTTTCATTTAAAAGTCACTGAAAACATCAAAAAATTCTTTGCTATCTTTTAATAGTACCAAGAGAGCCTGTTCTCTGAAGCACTGAAGTCGCAAGGGATGCTGTAAAAGATTAATAATACGATGAGGTAAGTAATGGGCTCTGTCTCTTTAAAAAACAACAACTAGGAAACAGTCAAGTCCTTGTGACATAACGTACCATCCTAATCCTTCTTGCAGTTCTGTAGTCTCAAGTATTTTTATGTTGTTGTATAACTGATCTCCACATAAAACCATCCTCCTCCACCTGCTCCCAGCCCTCGGCAACCGTGCGTGTGCATCACGTTTCTGTGAATTTGGCTGTACTAAAGACCTCTTTTGTGTGAGCGTTTGTTTCACATAGTTTAACTTCCCTTTTGAACTTGAATTAAAAGCCCACTGGATGTGTGTGCCACACTTCCCAGATGGATGATTATTGATTCACCCATGGACGCTTGGGTGACTGGTTTTGTTTGTTTGTTTGTTTGTTTGTTTGTTTGTTTTGTTTTGCTATTGTAAATATAATTTTATGACGTTGATGAAATATCATTATTTTAGTATGAGGCTGTTTTTTGTTTGTATGTTGTTGTTGTTGACACAGAGTCTCACTCTGTAGCCCTTACTAGCCAAGAAGCCACTCTGTATGCATACCAAGTTGGCCTCTGACCTCACAGAGACCTGCCTGCTTCTGGCTCTGACCATGAATCCTTGGATCAAAGGCACATGTCAGTGGCATGTGTCCACATACCTGGCTTAGTTCAGATGTTTTACATTGGTTGGTTGGTTTGCTTGAAACTAAAAGTTCTGGCAGGCATGGAAGCAGTCCCAGCCCTAACTAGGGAGGCTAGGCCATGAGGTCTGTGAACTTTATGCCAGTTTTGGCTGTATAATGAGATCCTGTCTCCAAAAATAAAAATAAAAATTCTGGCTGGGACAGAACCTCTTAGAAAATCCCATAACACCCCTTTAAGGTGGGCCCACTGAAATCATAGTCCGGATGTTAGGGTAAAATCAATACTTATGGTTTCTTTCTTTCTTCCTTCCGTTCTTCCTTTATTTCTTTATTTATTTTAAGGTGGCTGGAAGCCTTTCTAGGATTGAGCCATCATGTGTTGGCCTTTTGGCTAAGATTAAATGTAGTATCTGTTTTTATCAGTTTTCTAAGGATTGAGCCTGTGGCCTCACATACACCCTAAGTATGTCACTGAGCGTACACCACTGCCTCCATTTCCTCTCTATATGGAATACTCTTGTTGTCTGGAATAAAACTGAAAACAGCGTCCTGTAAAACAGAGAGAAGATAAAGTGGCCCTGGGGTGAGTTGGGGTTTGATGCTGGCCCGCCACTCTGCGCTTCAGGACACACTGTTCATATTCTGTCCCAGCTATCGCATCTACAAAATGAAATGCACCTATTTTATTTTATTTTTTGCCTCTTCAAAAATTAGAAATGCTATCAGTTGGAACCGTTGTCTAACGCAAAGGGAGGGAAGCTCGGACAACTTGTGTTGCTATCCCTAAGCTAAGAGAGGGCAGGAGCTATGTCTGCCTCTCTTTTCCCACAGTGCTGGGCACATGGTAAGAACCTATAAATATTTGTTGAGAGGGTAGAGCACCTTGGATTGTGGACCTTTCCCCGCTAAGGGGAAAAGCACACACGAACGGGAAGAACTCCATCTTGGGCTTAGTATCCGAAAATCCTTACAAGCCATAGTCACATGCATGAATCTGTTTCTCCTCAGGAAGCGACTTTGGAAGCTGCTAGCTTCAGCTAGGAGGGAAAGCTTTGCAGAACAGTCCAGGGCTTTGCGGCCTAACAATCTTGCTTCCCTCTTCCCCCAATTTCCCTATTACTAAAACAGGTAGAGGTTCAAACGAAAAGCACCAGTGTCCTGAAATGGCAAAATGTAAAGATTTGCAGATGGACTTGACTTCTTTTTGACCCAGTTCTCAAACTCATTTTGCATTAGACTCTGCTGGGCTAAAAATGCTTCTCTATTTCTGGCTTTGTGCTTAGTATCCGTCAATGCCTCGGGTCCTCCTCCAGTAGGCTTGTACTGGATTGGTCATCTCCCAGCATATCATTATCATCTTAATCATCTGTAATTAACTGACAGTTCCCAGAGAAAGGAGCAAGGCTAGGAAGACTTCTTTAGCTACAATAATTCACACCTGTGCACTTGGAAACTCGAGACGACCTCCTTGTGTGCCTCAGTGATAAATGGCTGGATTGGAAGAGGCAGGCTGTGCATTAAAAACAATTTATACATATTTATGTTTTATTTCTCCATAAATCACTGGTAATATAATGTTTTAAGGAGGGAGGAGGGGAAGGAAGAACAGAAAACCCAAGACTGACTGAGTAGCTTTTGGTGCAGCCAGGCCGGGGAGAGCGGGAAGGGAAGTGGAGACCCAGGTGTCTCTCGACTGACGCCCTGTTTCGAAAGCTGCCAGTGTTATATTCCCTCTAACTTGATTTATCCATAACAAAATGGCTCATGCAACCTGCTGTCCACAGCGGGGGCTCGGATGTAACCCATGCAGAAATGATTCTCTTGTAGCTTGTGCTGAAGAATGACCTGGTACAGCAGCACTTACCCAGCCAAAGGTGATGCTGTATATACATGGAGATTTTAAAAAAATAATGTTTTATTGTTTCTGTTTCAGAACTATGGTTTCAAAAGTGTACTAAAGATGGGGGGCGTGGGGGGAAACTGGGAAGGGGGATAACATTTGAAATGTAAATAAATGAAATAGCCAATAAAAAATGTACTAAAGACAGAATTAGGCCTTCTAAAGGGTAGGGTTTAGGTGGTTATCAATGATCATATGTGCCTTTGTGTGTGTGTGTAAACTGTTACAGGGGAAAATGGCTCACTTTAGCCCCAAGAGTCCATGACTTAGTTGATCAACATTTATTAACAATATGATTGACTTCATAAGCATGGAAAGATCTCAAGGCACATCTATGATACTACATGACCTTTTTTATTTGTATCTTTGTGTATGTGTGTGTGTGTGTGCACGTGCGTGCGCGCACACGATCTATCCTACCTTTTGTAGTTTAGTATGGATACAAAATAGCAAAGTATTCTTTTTTTTTTTTTTTTTTTTTTTTGGATTTTTTCGAGACAGGGTTTCTCTGTGTAGCTCTGCCTGTCCTGGAGCTCACTTTGTAGACCAGGCTGGCCTCGAACTCAGAAATCCACCTGCCTCTGCCTCCCGAGTGCTGGGATTAAAGGCATGCGCCACCACTGCCTGGCGCAAAGTATTCTTGTTATGTTTAGACTTGCAAAGCAAGTAACAGAAGCGAAGCTTCATTGGGATAAAGTGAGAGGACAGAGTGACCAAACATAAGAGCTGTGTGACATTTCTAAAGTAACAATGACAAGAAGGAATTCCTGAATGTGGACAAAATCCTCAAAATCTCCTGGGGTTGGAGAGACGGCTCAGTGCTTAAGAGCAGTGGCTGCTCTTCCAGAGGTTCGGTTCCCAGCACCCAAATGACAGCCCACAACCATCTGGCAAGAGATCTGATGGCCTCCGTAGGCATCAGGCATGCATACTGTGCATATACACGCCATGCAGGCAAACACTCACATGCATAAAAAATAAATCTTCAAAAATATAATCTTCCTAAATTACCCTAAAACTGAGAAAAAAACTTCAGATTGCAGTAAATTCTAGTTTATTTTGCTTAAAATTTTAGTGGAAAAGCTCATTATGGGACAATAAAGTCTATAGTTTCATTACTTTTAAGAGCCCAAACTAAATTTTAATCTGTCAATGTATTCATTACTTTATAGCTCATAGAAACAATTCTGATGGAAGAAGGATTTATTTTGGCTCGTTGTTTGGGAGGTTACAGTCCATCGTGGGAGGGAAGGCATGCTGGTGGTTCCATGGTGGTTGGACTGTGCTGCTCATTACATGGGGTCAGCGAGGAGACAAAGAGGTCTACTGGACCAAGGCGGATCAATAACCCTGACCAAGCCAGCTCAATCAGTCAACAGGTTCTCTGGCACAGGGTGAGGATTAAAAAGGAGACAATTAGACAATACTGCAGCATAACGTCAGTCAGTTCTGAGACTGAAGGCAGGTTTAATTTTTCCCAATCCACTTTTATACCATTTTAATTACTTACAAGCAATAAGGGCAAACAGTACAACAAACACAAATAGCTAAGGAATGAGCAAGGCAATAAGCAAAAGTCCATGATCATTCCTGTGATTGCGGTTTCTGAGGGCTTGTCAGGATGACCGAAATATCTGATATTGGATATTCCTTAATTCCAAGCCCCAAATCAGATTCTCGCCTGAAGCCTACTTCTTCTGTTCTACCCTAAAATTAAGATTCCTACCTGAGCTTACTTCCCTGTTCTAGCCTAAGATTAGATTCCTGCCTGAGCTTACTTCCCTGTTCTAGCCTAAGGTTAGATTCCTGCCTGAACTTACTTCCCTGTTGTAGCCTAAGGTTAGATTCCTGCCTGAACTTACTTCCCTGTTGTAGCCTAAGGTTAGATTCCTACCTGAACTTACTTCCCTGTTGTAGCCTAAGGTTAGATTCCTACCTGAACTTACTTCCCTGTTCTAGCCTAAGGTTAGATTCCTGCCTGAACTTACTTCCCTGTTCTAGCCTAAGGTTAGATTCCTACCTGAACTTACTTCCCTGTTCTAGCCTAAGATTAGATTCCTGCCTGAGCTTACTTCCTTGTCCTTGGCCTAAAGTAAGATTCCTGCCTGAAACCTGTTTCTTTGCCCTTGGCCAAATGTCAGATTCCTGTCAAACAGCCCCCAAAGCTCTCCACATAACCCATAAGGCCTACCCTCCAGTGACCCCACTTCCTCTAGCTAAACCCCACTTCCTAAACGCTCCACAATCTCCATAAAGAGTGCCGCTACCTCTGGACTCAGTATTCAGTCACATGAATCTATGAAAGGCAACTCAGGACCAAACTGTAGCAGTCACGTAGGTAAGATTTTTGTCTGCTCAAATTTGGTCCACTGCCAGCCTGTGTCAGACACTTACTGGTTATCATTACCTCCTAAACCTCTGGGGAAATTCAAAGGATGAGGATGTCTAACAGATGGTGATTTTTTTTTTTCCCAAGACAAATAAGTTTGTTTACCAAGAGTGTAGAAACAGATAGTAAAAAATATTTCGATTCAGAATAGATGGGGCTGGGCTCAGGGTTGCAAATGAAACAAAACTAGCCAGAGATGTGGGCTATCTATGACTCAAGCAACCTGGCTACATCTTGCGCATGTATGTGTATAGAAAGAAGTAAAGCCCAGGTTCTGAACTGAACCCTTCCGTCCACTTTGAGATGGTTTTAGCTCTTGGCAGAGCATCTGTGTTCTCTAACCAAGCAAGTCCTAATCCTGATGTTGAAAGTAGAAAAGTGGCCCGTGTGGCTTGGGCTGGAGATCACATTTATGACTCTCTTGTCTCATCACCTAATGGTGACGGTCCAGGTCTTTTATGTAGGGAAACATTTCTTGAGTGCCCTCTTGATTGGACCTAATTTACATTTGAATTTATTATGTTAACTTTTTACTTGTCTGTTGCAAAAATTAGGGCGATTGAAAATTGATTTATTTAACATATGAGTGCTCTATCTGCATGTTCTCCTGCATGCCAGAAGAGGGCATCAGATTACATTTTAGATGGTTGTAAACCACGAAGTGGTTGCTGGGAATTGAACTCAGGACCTCTGGAAGAGCACCCAGTGCTCTTAACCTCTGAACAATCTCTCCAGCCCAAGTCAGAGCAATTTCAACATAGATTCCCTCAGTCCATTCAACTATGCGGAGTTACAGCACCGACTCAGACAATAAGCCAGATGCTATTGTGATTTCTAACGCCACAGATCCTCAAAATGTTGCCACCCAGTGGGACAGTGAGATGGCTCAGCAAGTAAAAGCACCTGCTGCCAAGCCTGTCAACCTGAGAATCGTACCCAGGACTCACTCACACAGGTGGAAGGAAAGAAATGACTCCCACAAGTTACCCTCTCACCTCCCCATGCATGGCAAGGGCCACTCCCCGCACAAAATAAATAAATGTAATAAAAGAGATACATTCACTGCGGAAAGGATGATGGGGCGCAGTTGTAATATTGGAAACGATGTCTGTCTCCAGATGTAATATTGGAACTCGATGTCTGGAGTTCCAGGGAACACGCAAGAAGGACAGCAGTGAGGTAAAGTTGCAGAGCACAGGAGGTATTTGCAAGAATCCAGTAGACGTTTATTCACGGGGCAGAAGGAAGTGCTCTGTAGGTCAATGGCAAATACAGAGACCGGCTTGCCCCTTTGCCTCCGTGCTATTTGCATGCAATATACCTGGCCAGGAGCTGCTAGGCTGCCAGGCAATGGGCTGCTGTCTCTTCCAGCTCTCATCTTGCATGTCTGTAGAGAGAAGACCCACATTTTGAGTCGACCTCTGCATTCCACCTTGGGATGGTGGGGGGAAAAGGCCTGGCTGACGAAGGCCTTTTTTTGAGCATCTGTAGTCTGTAATCATCAGTGTTTATGCAAGTACATATCCTGGAGAAGGAGCCCAAAGAGAAACAGTCTGTGCTGTACCGGGCAGATCTCGCAGCGAAATGGCAGAATCGTCATCAGTCTTCTACCATCTGTGGCACAGGATGGGCGCGGCAGATCCTCGTTGTTGGGTGCCAAGACGCTCACTGTGTTTCTACCTGATGAGCCAGAGGACTTTTTTTTTTTTTTTGTTCCTGCTCCACTCTGGCATATTTGTTTACAGCTTCTCTCTGCATAATTACTGCTCTTCCAGTCTGAAGAAACTAGCCCCGAGAAAAGAATTCAGCAGCACTGCTTCTGGCAACCGTTGATGAATAGCGTGTCTTGGAAAATTTAGATCTCCCTTCCTGTCTTAATACATCCATGTGTTTGTAACTCACTGTTCCTTTGCTGCGTATTGTTTTCTTTCTTACTTTACCTTATGTCCTCATTTAAAAAAAAAAAAATTCCAATAATGATCACCCAGAAACCCCTTCACTCAGAAGTTTTAACATTCCTCACACCATAACTCAGTAATTCCACTGCTCAGCATTCACCCAGGAGAAACTATAACAAATATCTGTATAAACATTTGCTCACAAATGTTCAGAGCAGCAATATTGATAATAACCCAAAGGTGGAAACAACCAAAGTACCCAGCCATCAAAGAACAGGAAAGCAAAATGTGAAATATCTGTATAATAGAATGTTATCTAGTGGTGAAAATAGAATGGGGAGGAGTGCCAGGAAGATGCTTCACCGGTGCTTGCAGTGCAAATGTGAGGGTCTCTAGAGACTATATAAATGTCAGGCAGGTATGGTATGCCCCCTGTACTGGCTAGTTTTATGTGTCAACTTGATCAAGCTGAAGTTATCACAGAGAAAGGAGTTTGAGTTGAGAAGATGCCTCCATGAGATCCAGCGGTAAGGCATTTTCTCAATTAGTGATCAAGGGGGAAGGGCCCCTTGTGAGTGGTACCATCTGTGGGCTGGTAGTCTTGGGTTCTATAAGAAAGCCAGCTGAGCAAGCTAGGAGAAGCAACCAAGCCAGTAAGTTACATCCCTCCATGGCCTCTGCATCAGCTCCTGCTTCCTGACCTGCTTGAGTCCCAGTCCTGACTTCCTTTGGTGATAAACAGCAGCATGGAAGTATAAGCTGAATAAACCCTTTCTTCCCCAACTTGCATCTTGGTCATGATGTTTGTGCAGGAATAGCAACCCTAACTAAGACAAATTGGTACCAGCGAAGTGGAGTATTCCTGTGACAACCTGACCATGTTTTGGGGAGGACTGTGGAAGGACTTTGGAACTTTGAGCTAGAAGAATCATTGGGATGTTAAGAACTCTGTGGGGTGCTCTGTAGGAGCTTGGAAGATAATGTTGAGAACAGTGCAGAAGATGGAGGCCTGGCTTGTGAAATTTCAGAGGGAAGATTAAAGACTCTTATCAGGGCCATTGCTATTTTGATTGTGAAGATTCTGTGGTTTTGGCTAGCTGGGGCTGAAGAAATCAGCTATGATTAACAAGATACCAGAACTACTAAAGCAAAACCATTGCATTACTGGGACTATTGATGCTGGTTAGCTGGAGCTGGGAAATTGGCGGTGATTGGGAAGAGACCAGCATCATTGAGGTGAAATCTTCTGAAGTGTTTTCTGAGAGCACAGAGGCTGAGTTCCAGAGATAGCCAGGGTTGTACCTTGTGCTGTGGCTGGACTTGGTAATGTGTAAGAGTCACCCAGGTGGTACTGGTTTTGAAGGCATGAAGGAGTCATGAAGAGCAGCTGAGGCCTGGGCACTGTGAGAGGCTGCAGAAGGTGCAGCCTCAGTTGCAATTGATGGCCCAGGACTGAAGGGGTCAGGCAAAGGAGGTGAGGCTTGACACTATGAAAAGAACCTATGAGAGGCTGTTGGTAAACCTAGTTGCAGCGAAAGACAGCAGTGTTTTGGAGATGCCAGTACCATGAGCTGACCACCACCAACAGCAGCAGCAGTGGAGTACAGGCATCTGGAGCCATGTGTGCTACAAAGGGCAGAGCTGGAGAAGTGACTCAAGCCCTTGGAGGAATCCAGAAGATCGTGATTGGATCCCAGACATTGGATGGTTGAAGTTTGATTTTGATTTTGATTGTGACTGTGGCCTGATATATTTTCCCTCCTGAAGAAAGAAGGTATTTTAGTGGAGCCCACAGTTAAGAGACTTAATGGTAAAAAAGACTTTGAATTCTAAGAGATTGGATATTTTTAAAGGGATTGAAATTTTAGTATGTAAGAATTTGCAAAGACTGTGGGACTTTTAAAGTAAGTTAGATCTTGGGGATAAATAAGAAAGTAAGGTTTGAGGCTTATTGGTGATGTGTTTGTGTGTCAAGTTGACAAGTGGTCAATTGTACTGGCTAGTTTTATGTGTCAACTTGACACAAGCTGAAGTTATCACAGAGAAAGGAGTTTCAGTTGAGAAGATGCCTCCATTAGATCCAGTGGTAAGGCATTTTCTCTCAATTAGTGATCAAGGAGGGAGGGCCCCTTGTGAGTGGTACCATCTGTGGGCTGGTAGTCTTGGACTCTATAAGAAAGCCAGCTGAGCAAGCCAGGAGAAAGAAGCAAGCAAGCCAGTAAGTTACATCCCTCCATGGCCTCTGCATCAGCTCCTGCTTCCTGACCTGCTTGAGTCCCAGTCCTGACTTCCTTTGGTGATAAACAGCAGCATGGAAGTGTAAGCTCAATAAACCCTTTCCTCCCCAACTTGCATCTTGGTCATGATGTTTGTGCAGGAATAGAAACCCTGACTAAGACAACCCCCAATCCCTGTGCTCCCTCCAGAGGCAGAGATAGAGTCCCTGGGGCAAGCTGGCTAGCTAGACTGGCCAAATCTGCAAGTTCCTGGGGCAGTAAGAGAACCTGCCTCAGTTAATAAAGTGGATAATAATTAAGGAAGACACTTAGTGCCTGAAGTTCATACACATGTGTGTCTACCCACATTCCAGATGGACGTGCACACACACATTACATACAGATACATGCCAAAAAAGAGATGCCTATATCTGTGTATGAAATTTTAAAATATTTTTGATAGGAAAAAGGAGTAAGATAAAAAAAAAAAAAGCCATATAATGTGTAGTTCCATTCATAGAAATGACTTAAATAGGCAAATCCATTGAGACAGAAAGCAAATGTGTGGTTTTCTGGGGCCGGGGAAGAAAAAGATTAATGGAAATTGGAGGGACTGTTCTGAGTTCCCTTGGGACACTGAAAGTGTTTCAGAAATAAGTCATTGGCACTTACTTGCATTTTCAGCACTGAGGATGCTGAGGGGGCACAAGTTGGAATTTGAGGCCACCCTGGGCTACATGGCAAGACCTCATCTTTATAAAAACAAAAACAAAACAACAAAAACAGCAACAACAAAACTGAAGCAAAATATCATGTTTCCAAAACTCTGTGAGGACGTTAGAAGAACAGGCTGTTCATGCTCTTTAGATGGGTGTATCGTATGCAATGTAACATCCCACTGAAGCTATAAAAAATGTTTTGGTACCCAAAGAATCAATTTTTGCATTTCTTGCCAGGTACTTCAGTGACAGCCATGCTATCCAGAAAACCTTGCCTTGGCTCTGTTGCTGCTGCTGTGTATCCCAATGTGGCTGCATGGCCCTAGGCAAGTGTCTCTCCCTAGACCTGAAATCTGTGCAGTGAGGCGAGTAAATATTGAGGCACCTTTGAGAACTTTATCCCGTGTTTGCACATAACAAAGCCATGGGCTTACTGGTAGTCTGTCTTACCGTGTTCAAGTAGATCTTATCAGGCAACTAAAAGGGACACTCAGGCTTCTGCACCTTGGCACTTGGGGCATAACAGGCGAGATGATGCTCTGCTGTGGGTGCCATCCTGCTCATTGTGATGAGTTTAGTAGCACCCCTGACATCTACCCTCTAGATAGCAAACAGTGTCTCCCCTAACATTATGACAACTCATACACGTCTCCAGACGCGGCCAGCTATTGCTGGATGGTACAATAATCCCTGGTTAGAAAACCTCTGTGTAGGATAACATTTTATCACAGTAACCCAAGGGGTGCGTTCTTTACTACAAAGAGCTAAGATGCGAGCATAGGTGCAAGCAGAAATAATCACCGGGAGGACCTTGATTTTATTTTATTTTTCAAGGACAAGAAGGATGTTGTAGTTTTACATTTGCAGTGTTTAATAGTTGTATCTCATCTAGTGTGGTTGTCGGGGTGAGAGAAAGGCAGAAAACATAGACTAAAAGCTGTGAGCTGGGGATATAGTGATGCACGCCTTTAGTCCCAGTGCTCGGGAGGCAGAAGCAGGTGGATCTCTAAGTTCAAGCCCAGGCTGGTGCAAAATGAGTTCAGACCAGCCAGGGCAACATAGACTCTCAAAAGAGGGGGGGGGGGGAGAAGCTGTGAGATTGACTTTGGAGCGAGACAGTGTGGTTCCGGGTTTTGCTGCTTCCCTTGTGGTGTCCTGGCTCTGCTGTACACCAAGCAGGGATGGATGGAGCAGAGCCGAGTTCCAAGGTCCAAGTCTTCCCCTGGGATGTCTGGACCCCAGTGCACCGGGGGAAGGAGGGAGAATGAAGCAAAGTCCTGAACGGGCGGGTCAGCAGGATCCTGGTCTGGCAGAGAATGCTAGAAGGAGGAGATCTCCTCCAACGATATCAGTGTCATAGCTCTTTAGTGCTACAGTTCATTTAGACCTTCTTCAAACAGCTTTCTTAGATGGTAGTCAACGAAACAGATTATGCACATACACTTTCTTGGGGTGAACCTTGGAAAGTAGGAAGGGGTTCTTTGTAGGGTGAAGTTTCATTGGCTGAAGTTTAAGGTTCTGGGGATACCTCATTTTCATGGAGAGGCTTCCAGGAAGTTGAGCCTGTAGTTTTGCAAAGGACATTCCTCAGGTAGAGTGTGGGCTCCCCAGGTAAGGTAGAGAAGAGGAAGACCTGCCGGGCCAAGGAGTCCTCCACTTTTCAACTAGCTCAGGGGAGCTATCCAGACACGGTAGACTTTGACCATAAGTAGCATGGTTTCCCAGCAAGACAGAGCATCAATAAATATACCTAGACATGTGTATATTTATTTTTTTAAATGGAAAAAAATAAAGGAGAAAAATTGGGATTGAAAGCAAGAGCAAAGTGGCCAGCTTTATTTACTTCTTGGGTCTTCACATCTCGCTGATGCGTTCATTTACGTCCCATTGAGAGCACACGCTGTGAATTAAGTGATAGAGTCTTTCTTTAGAAAAACCAATAAACCAAAAAGCTTGAACTGTTGTCCGGAGTGCATCAAGGTTGTTTGCAATGGGCCTACAGAGAGATTGACTTCAAAGTACTATGCCCCTTGTACTGAAGTTTAGAAAGTCCTTTCTCTTTTGCTCTTCCATGCAGATTTAAAATTTTGCATAGTTTAATTGAGGTGCATTATTTAATAAACACCAAATGAAATATTTATGATCTATCTCTAAAGACATAAATTATTCAGCTCTCCAGAAACCTTTCCGATACACGTAAAGTAGGGGATTCTTAGGTGTTTGAAGAAGACTTGTGTGATGGCACAGGGAATGGACTCCAGCTTAGATGTATAAATGAAAGGGACACCATCAGTCCAGAGCGTGTTTGACATTGTCAACAGTTTACAATTATCTATAGTAATTAATCTCCATGACTTTCCCCAGAGTAGAGTGACAGGGAGTGAGTGGAGAGAAACACTTCTACATTTTAGAATATGCTGTGTCGATTCAGCCACCTAACGTAATACAGAGCTCTTGATTCCAGACTGCTTTTCAAGTCTGGACTGGAAACACAAGAGCTTTTGTGGCTTGTCCTTGTGAATAAGCTCTTCCCAAGGCAGGCATGATAGTGCATTTCTGTGATCAGAGAACCCAGGAGACTGAGGCAGGAGGACTGTGCATTCAAGGTCAGCCTGGGCTAGAGAGAGAGAGAAAGAGAGAGAGAGAGAGAGAGCGCCCCTGTCTCAAAAAATAAGCATAAATTAAGCTGCCTGTGACCCATCACGCTGTCCCATCAGGGAATGCGTTGCCTGAACTGTCCATTCTCTGAAACTTAAAGGGAAGGTACAGAAGCATTCTATGTGGTTTCTCTCTGCCCTTGAATTTCAGAAATCTTTCTACTGTTGCTCAGGGTGTCTTGTGGAAGGGTTGGGGGAAGGACTGAGGGACCAGAAGGGGATAGGGACTCTCCAAGAAGACCAACAGAGTAAATTAACCTGGACCTTTGAGGGCTTCTAGAAACGGAACCACTACCAAAGACCATACTCATGCAGAACCCCCAAAACTGGAGTGGGCTCTGTCCCTGGCTCTGTTTCCTGCCTGTGGATCCTGTTACCCTTCTGGGCTACCTTGTCTGGCCTCAGTGGGAGAGGATGCACCTAGTCCTGCAGTGACTTGCTGTGCCAGGGTGGGTTGATGGGGGGAGCTCCCCTCTTAGAGGAGAAGAGACGGGGAGGATGAGGAGAGCTGTGGGCAGGGCACAGGGGCTGTGATCAGGATATAACATAAATATATTAATTAATGAAAAAACAAAAACATTTCACACCATGAAGTGAGGTCTTAGGACACCTCGCAGCAGGGTTAGGTTAAAATAACCACCATACACCTCTTTGCAGACTGAAAGATTGCTTAGACTAGTCTAAGGGGTTGCTCGTGGGACAATGGCCTACCTGCAGTTGCCTGAGTTCAACCACAGAAGTGAATGAAGACCTTAGATATGGTCTGTACACCACTGTGCCTTTCTAAGAAGGTGGAAAGGAACAGAGCCCGGTACATAAAGGCAGTTCTGTACTAAGGAGAGTAGTATCACTGCTCTGGACTGTTCCCATGCCATAACCATGGGTGGATTTTCAGGGAGAGGTTCTAAGAGCTTCTTCATTCTTTATCAGTATTGAAGAATAAATAATCTGCCGGCTATGTCATCTAGGAAAAGAGACAGTTTCACTGAGGTTAAAACATGGATCAAAGTCATCAGGAATAATACAGTTACAGTACCAGCACCCACGAGACAAGATACCTCAAGTTTGAGGTTAGTCTATGTTATATATAACCTAAGGCCAGCCTGAGCTATATCCTAAGACCCTGACTGTGTGTGTGTGTGTGTGTGTGTGTGTGTGTGTGTGTGTGTGTGTGTGTGTGTGTATGCATGGTCACACATGTACAGAAGGGTAGAGGTCAACTTGTGGTGTAGTTCCTTGAGCACTAGCCACCTTGAGACATGGTCTCTCTCTAACTGGGACATGCTGCTCACCACTAAGCTCAACTGGCCTGTGAGCACCAAGAACCCACTTGTCTCTGTGTGTGCAGAGCTTGGAATACAAGTGCTTGCCATCACACTCAGCTTCTCACTCGGTGCTAAGGATTGAACTCGGATCCTCAAGCTTCCACAACTAACAATCATACACTGAGCTGTCTCTCCCACATCCTCGTATTCGTTCTCATCTGGAGAACTGTGTTCTGTTGATTTAAAGGTACTTTTACGTTGACCAGAAATTCCTAGTTGATTTTTTTTTTTTTTTTAAATCTAGTCCCTTCATTAGTGAATTTCTTTAGAGAATCTATTTTTCCCAGTCTGGATTTTGTACTTGTAGACTAGGCCCCTGCATGTGAGGACTGACCCCAAAGAGAGGAAGAATGGCAGACACTTTATCTAGACTATACATGAATTATCCTGAAATAATATTAAAGACTCAGGCACCTGCCGAGAGCAGGGTCTGAGAGGAAAACCTGGTGATTCCACTGGTTTTATCTCTTTACGGTGCACTGGAAAACTATGCAGGGAAGCCTTGCTTCCTACTCAAAGACAGTCACAGAGGTTATATCATAAGATAGCTATAGCCGTGACAAGCTGGATTCACCTATTAACAAAATGGATTTGAGACAGTTACCAAGATAACAACTCAAGGACATGCCTGACAAGCTTAGTGGATGTTTGTGGAATAATAAATCATCTGGAATCAGAAGCAGGGTTAATTAAAAACCATCAGTGTTAGAGCAGGAAGTAGGAATCCTGGAAATGACAGTGTTTGGAGCCAGAAAATCATTTCTAAGTCTATAAAACTGACAGTAAGATTTAGCCTGTACATTGATGAGCTAGAACCTTCTAACTTGTGATCATCCAAGCTAGCCTCTTCAGTTGTGTTCACTGCCACTATTCCATGGTTAGCTCAGGAAGACTGGTCTGTTTTGTTAGAGGTAGGGTCTTAGTATGTATTATGTAGCCCAGGCTGTCCTGGAACGTGCCATCCTCCTGCCTCAGCCTCTTGAATGCTGGGATTGCAATGTGCATCACCATACCTTGGGGTCTATGCTCTAAGACATGCTCCTGTGGAAGTATAAGAGCCCTGTCTTGGTTACTGCTCCATGGCTGTAGAGACATCATGGCCAAGGTAACTTTCACGAAAGAATACATCTTCCTGGGATCTTGCTTACAGTTTCAGAGGGTTAATCCATTATTATCATGGTGTGGGGAGCATGGCTGCAGGCAGGCCGAGGCAGAGCTGGAGAAGTAGCTGAGAGCTTTACATTCTGATGTCTGTAGATAGCAGGCAGATAGAGACAGAGATGGGGGTGAGAGAGTGGGGTGAAAGGAGGGGGAAGGAGGGAGGGAGCGAGGGAGAGAGATAAAGGGGGGGGGAGGGAGATACTGACTGGGCCTGGGCCTGGTGGGCTTTTGAAGCTTCAGTGCCCACTCCCATTGACACACTCCTCCAACAAGGCCACACAGTTCCTAATCTTTCCCATCAGGGAGCTAAGCCTGCAAATATAGTGCCTCCCGGGCCATTTCCATCCCAACCACCATGGTCCCCTACTTGAACATGCATGTGAATCCTGGCAGGACAGCTCAGCCTACAGTCTTGAGCAGTATGGCATATAAGCAGGGGTTTTCTGGATATAATACCTAGTACTGTTATTCAAATTGTTTAATAGTCCCAGAAAAGTTACTGACTCCTCATGAGTCATCTAAACTATCAAATGAGAAGACAGAGGGAGACAAAGGGGAGGAGAAAGAGGGGGAAGAGGAGGAAGAGGGAGGGGAGGAAGAGGAACGGAGCAGCTGTGGTTACAGCCTGCACAGTATCAAGCGAGACAACGCTCTTATAATGAATGGCAGGGGCCCATGAGTTCCCAGCCCTGAGAGCTGTGGATAGTTGATGCTTCAGGGTGACAGAGACATGTTTTTACTTTTTCTTTAAGGGTATGGCCCCTGGAGGTAGACCATACTCCAGAGGTAGACCCAAACTTAGGCCTGCATGGTCAGCACAAATTGGACTCTGTGGGTTATAGTGGGACGTTCTGGACCTGCCAGTGGTGTAACTAATGACACAGAGACGTACTCATTTTTATTATTGCTTAGGCCTCACGTTAGGCTACCTCCCAGCTAGCTGGACTGACTTAATCTTATTATCCTAGCTCACAACCCGTCATGTGGCTAGTTCTTTAACTCTCTCTCCGTCCTGGTACATCTGACCACCTCAGTGTCCTGCTGGCAAATCTACTTGAGCCTGATTCTTCTCCATGAGACCCTCACTCAGCCCAGAAGTCCCGCCTTCTCTTTCCGACTTGCTATTGCTCATCAGCTCTTTATTAAGACATTCAACAAGTGAGGAAGCTGAATGTTCACAGAATACTGGGGCAGGTGATGATCACTAAGAATAACGATACCGAAATCCCCCCAGTGCTCAGCTCTCTGCACTATAGCAATCAGCAACGGAATAATACGAAGATAGCCTTCACACGATGTCCAAAAAGGTTACTACTCCAGCAGTGGGTTCTTCTAAAAAAACAAAAAGTGGTGTCGGAAGGGGTGGTGGATCTGGGAGGAGCTGCCAGGAGGAGTGGGAAATGCATATGATCAAAATACATTGTATGACGTTCTCAAAGAATTGATAAAAAAATATATATGTATTTTTTTGTAAAGACATAAATTTGCATTTTAATTATTGGGCAAATTAATTTGACTTACAAAGCAATTTCCCACCATAAGAAGAGTATAACTACATTCAAGTGTTGAAAGCTAGAATTTTTTTTCTGTTTCTTTTTATTATTATTATTATTTGATTATTTATATTTCCAATGTTTCGCCCTTTCTAGGTCTCCTCTTTGGAAACCACCTATCCCCTCCCTCTCTCCAACCTCTATGAGGGAATTCCACCTCCCACCCACCTGCCCACCCACTCCCATATTCCCACCTTGACATTCCCCTTTACTGGGGCCTCTCCTCCCCCTGATGGCCAACAAGGCCCTCCTCTGCCACATATGTGGTCCGAACCACGAGTCCCTCCATGTGTATTCTTTGGTTGGTGGTCCAGCCTCCAGGAGGACCAGGGGGGGGTCAGGGCAGTTGACAGTGTTGCTCCCTCCTTGGGGCTGCAGACTCCCTCAGCTCCTTCAGTCCCTTCTCCAATTTCTCCAGCGGTTACAATAAAGTGAAACTTGGGTATTCCGAACATTTGGGCTAATATCCACTTATCAGTGAGTACATACCATGTTCATTCTTTTGTGACTGAGTTACCTCACTCAGGATGATATTTTTAAGTTCCATCCATTTACCTGCAAATTTCATGAAGTCATTGTTTTTAATAGCTGAGTAGTACTCTATTGTGTAAATGTACCACATTTTCTGTATCCATTCCTCTGATGAGGGACATCTGGGTTCTTTCCAGCTTCTGGCTATTATAAATATGGCTGCTATGAACATACTGAAGCATGTGTCTTTATTACATGTTGGAGCATCTTCTGGGTATATGCCCAGGAGTGGTATAGCTGGGTCCTCAGGTAGTATTATGTCCATTTTTCTGAGGGTCTGCCAAAGTGATTTCCAGAGTGGTTGTACCAGCTTGCAATCCCACCAACAATGGAGGAATGTTCCTCTTTCTCCACATCCTCACCAGCATCTGCTGTCACCTGAGTTTTTGATCTTAGCCACTCTTGACTGGTGTGAGGTGGAATCTCAGACTTGTTTTGATTTGCATTTCCCTGATGACTAAGGATGTTGAGCATTTCTTTAGGTGCTTCTCAGCCCTATGAATTTCCTCAGTTGAGAATTCTCTGTTTAGCTCTGTTCCCCATTTTTTGATAGGGTTATTTGGTTTTCTGGAGTCTAACTCCTTGAGTTCTTTGTATATATTGGATATTTGCCCTCTATCGGACGTAGGATTGGCAAAGATCTTTTCCCAATCTGTTGGTTGCCGTTTTGTCCTATTGACAGTGTCCTTTGCCTTACAAAAGTTTTACAATTTCATGAGGTCCCATTTGTCGATTCTTGATCTTAGAGCATAAGCCATTGGTGTTCTGTTCAGGAACTTTTCCCCTGTACCCATGTATTCGAGGCTTTTCCCCACTTTTTCTTCTATTAGATTCAGTGTATTTGGTTTTATGTGGAGGTCCTTGATCCACTTGGACTTGATCTTTGTGCAGGGAGATAGGAATGGATCAATTTGCATTCTTCTACATGTAGACCTCCAGTTGAACCAGCACCATTTGTTGAAAATGCTGTCTTTTTTCCACTGGGTGGTTTTAGCTGCTTTGTTAAAGATCAAGTGACCATAGGTGTGTGAGTTCATTTCTGGGTCTTCAATTCTATTCCATTGATCTACCTACCTGTTACTGTACCAATACCATGCAGTTTTTATCACTACTGCTCTGTAGTACAGCTTGAGGTCAGGA
>CM052704.1:88238223-88259466 GCA_028551405.1 Uromys caudimaculatus
TAATAGATTTTTGTGTTTCCTCTTGAAAGGCTTCTAGTTGTTTATCTCTGTTCTCTTGTATTTCTTTAAGGGTGTTATTCATTTCTTTCTTAAAGTCTTCTATCATCATCATGAGAAATGATTTTAAATCTGAGTCTTGCTTTTCTGGTGTGTTGGGTTATCCAGGGCTTGCTGTGGTGGGAGAGCTGGGTTCTGATGATGCCAAGTAGCCTTGGTTTCTGTTCTTTATGTTCTTACCCTTGCCTTTTGCCATCTTGTTAACTCTGATGTTAACTGGTCTTACTCTGTCTGGCTGTGGCATGCCCCTCCTGCAGGCCTCTGTGTCAATACTCCTTGAAGACCAGCTCTCTATGAGCTGTACTTGGGCCTGGAGAGCCATGGCACAGGATCAGCTCTGGGGTGCAGACAGAAACCAGAAGGATCCTGTCCCTAGCTGTCCTTTGGCTCCTATGTCCTGATGGCTTTGCAAGGGTCCCTCTTGATCCAGTGAGCTTGAACAGAAGCAGTGGCCCTGCCTGTGCTCAAAGGTGTGTCAGCACTCCTGGGATACCAGCTCTCCCCTGGAGCCCCACAGGCCAGGCTGAGGTTCCCAGGCACAGATGGAAACCGGAAATTTCCTGTCCCTGACTTTACCTCAGTCCATGTGACCCGAGGGTTCCGGGTGGGTCCTGGTGAGCAGTGGTGCTCGCCCTAACCCCACTCATGGCTTTTCCACACTCCTGGGAGGGTAGAGTTCTCCTGGCGCTCCTTGGCTATGGACCCCTGGTGACCCAGACAGAGGTCTCCACCCACAGATGGAAACTGGAAGGTTCAGAGGTTTCCTGTCCCTGAGTTTTCCTCAGGCCCTGTATTCTGCTGGTTCCAGGCGGGTCTCAGTGAGCAGTGGTGCTCAAGTTAACCCCACTCACAGCTTTTCCATGCTCCTGGGAGGGTAGCTTTCTCCTGGCGCTCCTTGGCTATGGACCCCTGGTGGCCCAGGCCTAAAAATATATTTTTAAAAGAATGTAAGACCACATCTTTTTTATATTTGTCAGGCCAAATCACTTTACAAACCAATGTAAATCCCTGACAAGAGCGATCAATGACTTAACTGAAACATAGTAACTGTATTTTATTGCCATCTCTACTCCAGGGGTTGCCACATCTGCAAGCTTCCGGGAAGAGTCATGGGGATTCGAGTGCTCCGATTCTCCCTGGTGGTCATCCTTGTGTTGCTGCTGGTAGCGGGAGCTTTGACCAACTTACTCCCCAACATCAAAGAAGACAAGATGCTCACTCTGCGTAGGGAAATCAAATCCCCAAGCAAGTCGGCCCTGGATTCGTTCACTCTCATCATGCAGACATACAACAGAACAGACCTCTTACTAAGACTCTTAAATCATTATCAGGCAGTACCGAATCTGCACAAAGTGATCGTGGTGTGGAACAATGTGGGAGAGAAGGGACCGGAAGAGTTGTGGAATTCTCTAGGGCCTCATCCCATCCCTGTCATCTTCAAACCACAAACAGCAAACAAAATGAGAAATCGACTCCAGGTCTTCCCTGAAGTGGAAACCAATGGTGAGTCAAAGCTGGATCTGAAAGGTCTGACAGGGCTCATGTAGGTGTGTGGGCGGACTTCCGGCTTTCAGAGAAGTCGCCGTTAAAAAGGCACTTTGAAACACTTAAGAAACAATTTTCAGATTTCCAACAAGCAGCTTCCGGGGGTAGGAACCCACAGACATCTTACGATGATGTTAAAATATTTTTAAAAGGTATGCCATGTGGCACAGTACACACAGAATGTATGTTATTCACTACAGAAAAAGTCATAAGATGACAGTCCTAGTCAGGGTTGCTACTGCTGTGATGAAACACCATGACCAAATTCAGTGGAGAGGAAAGGGTTTATTTGGCTTACATTTCCACACCACTGTTCATCATTGAAGGAGTCAGCATAGGAGTCCGGAGGCAGGAGCTGAAGCAGAGGCTATGGAGGGGTATCTCTTACTGGCTTGCTCAGCTTGTTTTTCTATAGAGCTCAGGACTACCAGCCCAGGGAGGAGCACCACCCACAGTCACTGGGCCCTCCCCTATCAGTCACTAGTTAAGACAATGCCCTACAGGCTTGCTTACAGCCTGGTTTATAGGGGCATTTTCTTAGTAGAGGCTCTCTCTTCTCAACTCAAGTTGACATAAAATGAGCACAATGACATTTACTTTAATATATGTGTGACATTCTTTCCTTCCCATGTGCAACAGTTTCTCCAGGGTGTGATTTTTCTTAAAAGTGCCTTGGCTTTGTTTAAGTGTCCATTAGTTTCTGGGTGGATGGTTATAATTTCATGATGGTATTTTCCCCTCAGGCAGAATTTTTTTCCCCGTTGGAGACAAATCTCTTTAAGAATACAGTTTTTGATTTAGGAATTGGGTTAGAAAACAGTTGGTCTGAGTGGTCTGCATAGACACAATGGTATCTTCCTGAGATTTGCATTCATTTCCACGCTGTTCAGTGTCTCTTCTTTTCCTTTCCATCACAGCGGTGTTAATGGCAGACGATGACACACTCATTAGTGCCCAGGACCTTGTTTTCGCTTTCTCAGTTTGGCAGGTAATGTTGCTATATTTCTTTATGACACCATATGGGTAAAGTCTTATCTACGTGATACCTAACCAGGACAGCTTAGTGTTTTTTAATGGAGGATACTAAGACAGTACAGACAGTATCTAAAACCATAGCTGAAATCGCCATAGGCCAATTGAGATTTATGGAGCTTAGTTAAGACAGCATGAAAGTTGGCTTTAACATCTTCTTGTAATAGGAAGAAAAATTAAAATTAGCTTCCCGAGAACCATGAAACAGTCTGGTGCGGCCAAGACTACAAGGCAGAAAAGTTTCCCCCAAACCATCTGGGTCTCAACTGGCAAGTGTATTTGTATACTAACAAAGTAAGAAAATTGTTATACAAGAAAGCACTTATCTCCTCAACAAAGTCGCATACTAGTTGTCTTGGTTAGGGTTTTACTGCTGTGAACAGATACCATGACCAAAGCAACTCTTACAAAGACAACATTGAATTGGGGCTAGCTTACAGGTTCAGAGATTCAATCCGTTACCATCCAGGCAGGAGCATGGCAGCATCCAGGCAGGCATGGTTCAGGTGGAGCTGAGAGGTGTACATCTTCATCTGCAGACCTCTAAGAGAAGACTGATTTCTAGGCAGCCAGGACTAGGGCATTAAAGCCCATCCCACAGTGACACACCTACTCCAACAAGGCCACACCTTGTAATAGTGCCACTTCCTGGCCCAAGCATATACAAACCATCACACTAGGTGAGCTCAGGTTGAGAAATTCTGCGGTCATAATTCTGTGTGATCATTGTGGCGGCAGGTGTTTGTTTTGGCTTGGTTGTCCCTAAATGCCAGCTTGAGCGAGGTGGCATAAATTGCCTGCTAGCTCTCCCACTGAGCATATACCAATAATATTTGAGCTTTACAAGCTATGTGACAAATTACCTGAATCCAGAACTGTGTGCAGATCTTCTCATTAAATGCCATGCTGTCACATTTGCAGTAAGCCCTCCGTAAGGCTGCCTGTCACATAACACCACAGGTTATAAAGGGCAGGAGGGGACAGCCCTCTGCCAATACCACCTTCTGAAAGCTGCTGTCTTTAATTTCATGCCTAGCGTATTGATCAGTGAATTGCACTTTTTTCTATGCTAACAGGTTTTTTCCTGCCCCAAAATGAAATCTTCTTAGACAAAAAGTTCTAATGTAATGCTTCATCTATGAGACTTCCACCTAAGGGGTTTTTTTGTGTTTGTCTTTTTTTAAAGAAAGATCAGCCTACCCTGAATATAAAGATAGCATTGAGCACAATACAAAGAATGTGACTGGTTAGAGCAACTTGAAAAGAAGTATAAGGAAATATAAATTGCATTTTAAGTTTTATTCATAAATTACCAAGATCAATTTCAATCCGTTGATGAGGAGTGACTGTGGATGAGCCTGGTCAGTGCCCCGCGTCTCTTCATCATTTGGTGTGTATGCAAGTACACTGGCGAGGACGGCCACATGTGCCTACACATGCCTGCTAACCACCCCATGCCTCGTCCGCCACCCACATCCCGCTTGGTGCCTTTCTCCAGCCTGAGATTTTGCAGTATCTGGAGTGGGTAATGGTACTTCCTTGGAGCCTTTATCCTCCACCATCATCTGAACATCCTCTGTGCCTCAGCCACAGTTATCACAATCCTCAGTGCTCCCGTCTGCCGTATGCAGCCACCTTCCCAGCCTGCTGGCCTCCCAGGACGTGGGACCCCCCCACATGTGTGCGTGCATTCCTCGTGCATACTCTGTGCTCTTTGAAGCGAAATTTAATTCAGCCTAGATTGTGTGTGTGTGTGTGTGTGTGTGTGTGTGTGTGTTAACTCAAACTGGGCGCAGTTCACATTATTCACAAGAATGAATTAAACTTTTAAACTTCAATCCTGTAAATGCAGTGTTTTCTTTTGTTTACTGTCCTTTTGTTTGTCTTACCTTTGCTAGGTCCTTCCTTCATAGAATTATCTTTGCTACTATTTATTCTTTCTTCAGAGGTCTTGCCATATCCCTCATATGTATGCATATGTAAATATGTATGTTGTATTTACTTACTTAGATTCATATTTTTGAAAAGGAACTTTTAAATGGATTTTAATAAACTTCATGTTATTAATATGACCTGGCCAGCCCCCCAAAAATTGAGGCGGAGTTCCATGGATGTTTTAAAATCAGCTTTAACTCAATTAGTGGACGAATTATCCCTAATCTATTTCTCTGTATGCTAGACTGGTTAGTTCCCCAGCTGTGCTCCCCAAGTACTTGCTATTTGAGTCTTGCCCTATTTCTGCTCCATCAGCCTGTCCTCGGGGTCCACTTCTCTTGATCCATCCGGCCTAATGGTGGCCTTCTCTGTCTGTCTTCCTTCTCCTTCACCTGCCTCCTCTTCCTCCTCTTCTTCCTCGTCCTTCACCTTCCTCTTCCTCCTCCCTCCCTCCTCTCCCTCCCTCTCTACCCCCTCTCTCCTTCCCTCCTTGTAGCCCATACCTGTGTCCCGCAGACTGGTAACTGAAACTCCACCTCCCTCTCTTCTCCCCAGTAATTGGCTGCAGCCACTCTTATTTAACCAGTAGCTTTAAATTTGGGAGCAAGGTTTATACAACAAACGCTTACATGGGAATTTGTTTGTATGAAAGCAACCAGATCTTGGGGGCCAGGATTTAGCATTTGCAGCACTATTTACCATTTGAGTACATAGCAGCACCGGACCAACCCCCAAAAGGAACTATCAAAATCTGAGAGGCATAAAATATAACATTTTTAAAATTCAATATTGACTTTCAAGAACATTAAAATCAACATTGAAAAACAGTTTTTAAAAAATCAGTTCTATAGCTGGGTGGTGGTGGGACAAGCTTTTGATCCCAGCACTCAGGAAGCAGAGGCAGGCGCATCTCTGTGAGTTCCAGGCTAGCCTGGTCTATAGAAAAAGTTCAAGGACAGCCAGATACACAGAGAAACCTTGTCTCGAAAATAAACAAAACAAAACATGATCACTTGCCTCCTATAATAATATTATTGAGAGCAAGTTTTCTTTTTTGTTTGGTTTTTTGTTTTTGTAGTTTTGGGGGTCTGGGGTTCATTTGTTTGGTTGGCTTGGTTTTTTCAAGACAGGATTTCTCTAGTAGTCCTGCCTATCCTTGAACTCATTCTATAGACCAGAGATGCGCCTGACTCTGCCTCCCCAGTGCTGAGATTAAAGGTATGTACCACTCCACATCAGCATGATCAACTTCTCTTAGAGCAAACTTTGAAACCTCCTTAGGGATTAAAATTTGTTTGAATCGGATGCTAGAATCCGGAGAATATTTGTAAGATAAGAATTTTTCAGAGAGGCTTTGGTTGTGATGGAATTTAAGCTGTAAACATATCCAGAGACAAAGTTATGATATTGTCCAGAGTTAGAGGAAGTTAAGGTGAAAAAGTAAGGAAGATGCAGAAATAAGGGAAAGTTGACCAATCAGCTACACCCTCTGTGATACATAAGCGTCTTTGTCTATGTCCGCTCTAAAGAAACACCACACGTAACTGTTCCTTTTCTTCCTCTTTTCAGCAATTTCCTGATCAGATTGTAGGATTTGTACCTAGAAAACACGTCTCTACTTCCTCGGGTATCTACAGTTACGGAGGCTTTGAGCTGCAGACACCTGGACTCGGAAATGGCGACCAGTACTCCATGGTGCTCATCGGAGCCTCCTTCTTCAGCAGCAAATACCTGGAACTCTTCCAGAAGCAGCCTGCAGCCGTCCATGCGCTGATCGACGAGACTCAAAACTGTGATGACATTGCTATGAATTTCCTCGTCACCAAGCACACTGGCAAGTCTTCAGGGATATTCGTGAAACCAATAAACATGGTCAATTTGGAGAAAGAAACTAACGGGTATTCTGGAATGTGGCATCGGGCAGAGCACTTTCTGCAGAGATCCTACTGCATTAATAAGCTCGTTAGCATCTACGGCGGCATGCCCTTAAAGTACTCCAACATCATGATTTCCCAGTTTGGTTTTCCGTATGCCAACCATAAAAGTAAAATGTGAACCAGAAACAAAGAAGGACAAACCCAAAACACCGCTGGGTTTTCAGTGGCTTCTCCATGCTGTGTGTTTTTGGTTTTTTTTGTTTTTTGTTTTCAAGCAACACCATGAACTTTTATGTAGTCCACAAGTCTCTATAATAGAAACAAACAAACAAACAAACAAAACCATATGTAGTACTTCAAGAATATTAAAACACATGGACTTCAAAAGCCGAGAAGCTGGCCTTACCCAGATAGGATTCCTTGGGAAGCGCTTTTGTCCAAGGTTGTAACTCCTTGGTGGTGATATTATTGTTTACATCTTGAGACTGTTCTCCTGTTTGTTTGAGCCTTAAGGACCTACAGCAAGCTGCTTCCAGAGACTCAAAAGAGACAGTTTTCAGCTTTTCAGTGAAGATTGATTGTTTTTATTTGAAACCTGAAATGCCTGCAGTACACGAAAAGCCATGTGAGGAGAGTTTAGTCTGAACTCAGTGTTGAGAACCAGGAAAATTCCTGCTTGCTGGTGTCCTTTCTGGCCCTTCTAAGCAGAACTGATAGCCCAGCATGGTTTTGACGAGGCTATCAGTGCTGGTGTTTTTTGCTGTTATGTTTGTTGTGACTGGGAGTGTAAGTTTTCATGGCTGACTATTGTTTAATTGGGTTGTTTTTTGCTTGTTTGGTTTGGTTTGGTTTTTTGTGAGCCTCCTCTGCATGGATCACTAAAATGTACCAGCCATGTTTCTTATATGCAAACTATATGCAACAAGGAGTCAATGTGTTCCTGTAATCTGTCACCATGTGTGACCTTGAGAATCGACATTAGTTCTTATATTTTACAGAATGTGTTGAATAAATATGTATAAAATAACTTATGAAAGAATGGTTAAGTAGAAGCTAGCAGAAATTAAAAACCTTAGTATCAAAGATCTTTATTATTAAAGCATAGGCTATCTTGTGAGTATTTAATAACTGTGTTACACAGAAATGTTTCCATGCAGAACCCAGGATTTTGTTAGGATTTTTTTTTTTAAGTCCCAAGACACTATTCATCATGATGAAATTTCAATTACATAGTTGTTGAAAATAAGAAGGACTGAGCCATCATGTGAGAAGGTTGTGGGTACTCTCAGGAGTTCACTGTTCCTACAACACACGCCTCGCTGTGGGAGCCAGTGTTTGTGTCCTGCCTGGTGTCCTTGACTTTGACCTTGACAACACTACTGAAAAGGAACACTCTATCAGGCCCCCGTGTCTCACTTTTCTTCTTCTCTTCATATAAGGTCTAAACATTCTCAAAGATGTGAAAATAGAAGAATACTGACAGCGAAAGTTCCACTGCAAGATCTTCCCGCCGTCAGTTCAGTGTCTGTCTGTCTGACAGTGGAGTGTATATGTGTGTGTCTAATGCAAGCAGAAATATATTTCATTTGATCCCATTAACAGTTATGTCAGTTATCTGCTTTCTCCAAATCTGGTAATACGTTTTTGCCGCTTGGTCATCCACTGTCAAATAAATAAATGTCAAACTGTTCACTGTGTGTTCATCGCTGAGCAGGCTGCTATGGTGGTATGGTCCATGTTTCTGTACTCAGCAGTACTACTCACAATGAGGCTGAAAACTTGATGTGCTCACCGGGAATGAGTTTCCTATTGGGAAAATAGCCCCATGTTTGATTTAAAATTTTAAAAGAAGCATGTGAATTATACTATGTTCTCACATATTATAAATAGTCAACAAAAATACATTTAGGTCTATATAAGAAAGATTTCTACACTGTGGCTAGACCTCCTAAGACAATTTTTCCATGAAAACCTATTACTCAGGCCCCACGTGATCCAAAATCATTCATGCGGGCTCAAAATTACACCTGCGAAGTGGTGTAGCTCAGGAGTGAAGCCTACAGGCTCTGCTATTAGACTCTGGGCTAAAATCCTTGCCAGATACCACGTTTAAAGAGCCTGTTTCCTCGTTAAAAAAAAAACAAACAAACCAAACAACAAAAAGAAAAACCTGATTGTTTTTCTTAAGTAATGCCTATATATCTACCCTAAACATTGGAAAACTGAGGACAGGCTAATAATATCCACGGTTATATTAAGAATTGGTTTTAAAGAATAAGAGAGATGGTATGCCTGACTAGGGTATAGTGGCTTCCCTGTCTCAGATATTCAAAACATTAAAGCTGTTGGGGTGCCCTAATGCTAGAAAACCCAGCATCCACCAAGTGAGATACAGAGAGCACCGTCTGTGCACAGTGCCCAGGAACCAGAGGACTAGTCCTTATTTTCATTCTTTTTCTCATCTATTTCCCCTTTGTTTTGGAGACAGAGTCTTACTCCTTAATCTGGCTGTCCTCAAACTCAAGGCCCATCCTGCCCGAGTCTCCCAAAATGCTGAGCTTACAGACGTGAGACATCACACCTGGCTCTTCACATTAAAGCAGTACATGTTTATTCTGTCAGTTTGGGCATATTTACAGCAGTGTAAAGAAATCGAAGATCCAGCTGCAGTGGCTCACCTCTGTAATCCCAGCACTCAGAAGGCTGAGGGAAAAGAATTCCTGTGAAGATCAGCCCTGCATCAGAGTAAGACTCTGTGTGTGTGTGTGTGTGTGTGTGTGTGTGTGTGTGTGTGTGTGTGTGTGTGTGTGTGTGATGGTCAGAGGACAACTTTTCAGAGTCAATTAGATCCTTCCACCATGTGGGTTAGAAGTATCAAACTCAGATGCTTAGACTTAATAGCAAGTGCCTTTTCCCACAAAGACATCTCGCCAGCCCTGAACAGATGCTTTAGCAGTACAATTTCCTTGTTATCCCACTGTGTGAGTAGACCAAGATCTGTTCTCAGCATGCTCCCTCTTCCCTTGCTACCTTCTTACTATACAATTGTGGATAGATCACCCTACCTTACAGATCTGTGAGCATATCCTGTGACATTTCTTTAAAATGAAGTCCAACAGAATTGCACGCCTGGATTTATCTAGTGGGATTCATCTCATCTTTTATGGGCTTTGATACATGCTACTAGATTCCTCTAGAACTGTTGCCATGGTGACACTATTAATAGCCCATCTGAGAACACCTGTTTCCCACCAGCCTTCCTGACTTCCTCTATTTCCGTTTTCCTGTCATCTATTCATGCCACATAAAATATCTGAGGGCTCCTGGGTTTTAAAGGCTTCTCTTTCTCAGAACTTGATGTTGAGAAGGCTGAACAGGCAGACAAGGAACTGTCCAATGATAGCTCGAAGGGTGGTGGCAGCTTCGGGAAGCTTTAGAAATGCTTCTAGAAACTACTTCAAGGTTGCTGTATAGACACATAATTGACCACCACCGACGTCAGTTTTTGTCTTCCTAGCCCCCCAGCTTTGTTCTCACCCCACCCCAACACACAAGGCCTGCTTTGGACTTACCTCCATCTTCTCTCCTTTCATGAGGTCTCTCACAACATAAAGCCCAATGATTTTCTAACACACACTTGCACTGGGTTCTGACCCTTCTTGATGTCCTTCCCTGTAGGGTAACGATGAAATACCTGACCTGAAACTACACATTGCACTTGTCTGGGAAGGATGCTGTATACCAGAAAGAACTTGGTGGTGCCTTCAGAGATCACAGAAATACCCATCAAAGAAAAGAGGACCGTGCAGCCAGTTTAAAGTTAGTTATGAAGTATGGGTGTATCAAAATCCTACTGTTACAGCATGAAGAAATAACAAACCTCTGCAAATACCAAAATATACTTTAGTAAGCCCACCGCAGCAAAGGGATGTACTTGTTTGCTTGTTTGCTTGTTTGTTTTTGCTCTGTAGTCCAGTCTGGTCTTTAGTTTATTATCAAGGCTAGTCTTCAGTTTAGGGTCTTTCTCTCTCAGCTTTTTGATCACTGGGGTTATAGGCCGGGGCATCGTGCCTGGCTCTGGGAAGAATGCCCAGGAAGTATTTATGTGACTCTAGAGCTTGTGTATCTCAGCATTTCATTTATTTCTGAGAGAAATATTAAAAACTCAATTGGGATTTTATTTTTTAGTTCTTTTTTGTTTTGTTTGCTTTGCTTTTATCCCAAGAAACCAGCTTTATTTCATACCAGGTGTTAACTTGGACTAATCATGTGTGTGTGTGTGTGAGTGTGTGTGTGTGTGTGTGTGTGTGTGTGTGTGTGTGTGTGTGTGTGTGTGTGTATGTGTGTGTTTTTCTAGGAACATCTGGCAATTTGGGGAAAATAGTTTTGATTGTTACAACAGGAGGCATGCTCCTTACCACTGGTATGTTAAGAGGGGTGTCGCTAAGTACCCACCAATGAACAGGGCAGATTTGACAGTGACACAGCTGAGAAGAAGCCTGCTTAGCAGCATTTGTTAGGTCATTTGGTTATTGGTTCTCTACACAGCATGTTTTCTCACATGTAAGTTGCATGCTAACGTGTTGCCTGTGTGACGATGCCTATTGGGATGAAAACTCGAGGGAAAATGTGCTTGTCTGATAAGACATCCAGTGTGCGAGGCTGTGAGCACAGCTCCATCAGAAAGCCACAGCCATCTCCAGTGATGGCTCATTAAGACTGATTCCCCTCCTCTGGTCCACATTCCTCTTCCGTTCTTACATCTGAAGAAATGCAGAAGATAGCTTGCTTTTCTGAGAAGGACTTGGGGGAAAAAAGCATATTTTGGAAATGCCAGATAGTAGCATTACATAATACTCTATGTATTCAAATAACACAGCTTGAGTCTGAGAAAGCTGGCATAAATGAATTGGAGAAAGCTAAATATAAATTTTAAAGCATGTTCGCATGTATAAGGCTTTGTTTTGTTTTTCTTTGTTTTATTTTTTTTGTTTAAATCGCAAGCAATATACATCTAATGAAGGAATCTAGAATCGGAGCATCAGGGTTTGTTTGTTTGTTTCCCTAGATTCTTCCAGGTATCCAAAGATATTTTTACTTAGTTTTCTCACCTTCCTCATGAAAGAAAGGGGCAAACTAAATGATTAGTAAATCTCTTTCTAAATGTAAAGTTGGTTGATCCTAAATCAGAGTGTTGAATCAGTTGTTCTTAAAATGTAGCAGCCATGGATTGAACATGTAGTTATGTTAGTGGGGTGCTCACCTGGCATCACAAAGCCCCAGGTTCAGTCCCCAACACAGTGTAAACTGCATGTGGGGGCACACACATACTCACCCCAGAAAGTGGGGACAAGAGGATCAGGTCATTCTTGTCTTCATGGCAAGTTTGAGGCTACCCTGGGCTATGTGAAGCCCTACCTTCAACAAAAACAGTAGCAGCCATGTCTTACTTTCTGGCAAGAGAAAATTCTACCCTGGAATGTCCCCATCTTGAAACTTGGTGCTCTTGCTTACAGCCTAGGCCCAACTGTCCAGAGCAGGGTGTCGGAGTGAGCTCTGACATAAACACTGCTGTGTGCCCTAGTGCCTGAGGACGGATCATCACATGATAAGTACGCTGGGAGAGGTTATCTCTGAAGACACCCGCTCCTTAACAGCATTTCTCTTAGAGCAGTGGTTCTCAACCTGTGGGTCGCAACCCCTTTGAGGGGATTGAAAGACCTTTTCACAGGGGTCACCTATGGCCATAGGAAAACACAGACATTGACACTGCAATTCATAATAGTATCATAATTGCAATTATAAAGTAGCAATGAAAATAATTTTATGTTTAAGGGTCACTACAACATGAAGACCTGTATTAAAGAGTTGTGACATTAGGAAGGTTGAGAACCACTGATTTATAAGGTGCATATGGAAAGTTGCCACAGGCTTGATTGAATCATAAATTTCTTCTTACAGTCATTGATGTATTAAACCCAGAATGCAATTACAAGTTTGGAAGATTAAAGTCCTACTTACAAAACACAATTTTTAGGAATTGACTTTCTTACCAGCAGATGTCAGTGCAGCTTAATAGACTAAGATTTCTGTCAGTTAGCTCCCTGTCAGTAAACTTAGCAAAACTTTACATTAGCAGTGTTAAAACCCACTGTCCCAGATTTTCCCTAAGAAAGTCTTCTTCAGTGAAGTTATAGAGAGATTAAGATAGGGAGAGTGAGTTGGCTCAGCCAGGAAAGGTGCTTGCCACTAAGTCTGATGACCTGAGTTCAAACCCTGAAACCCACATACTGGAAGGAGGAGACCAACTACCTAAAGTTGTTCGTTGACCCATACTATGCCATACTGTGTTTGTATGCCATACTGTGTTAATTGCCCACCCCATAATTAATTAATTAATTAATATGTTATTAAGTTATATGTGCCCTGTCCTAGGTTGATCATATTAAATAAACTCTAGCACCTATTAACATAATTTATGTAACAATGAGGTTTCTCAATCTAAGGCATGATTTAAACACAGAATTGTACTGTGCAATAAATTATCAGAATAACTCACTATTTAAAAACTCACCCATCCCAAATAGTAGGAACAAAAATTCATTTATTTCTGGCAAGTATAACTCTTGTATGATAATAATAATAATAATAATAAAATAAAATAGCAAATAATAAAATAATAATCTAGCAAATAATAAAACATAAATCACGTGCTATTGCTTTTTAGAATGCAGTCCTTTGCTTTTAGTCAGTTTTATTTTTCAGAATAAACACTTATTAATTGACGATTTCATAAATGTATGCAGTGTATTTGATAATAGTCATTCATTATCACATTCATTCCCCTTTCTCCTCCCCTTTCCCACTATCTTTGGAACCCTTTCTTCCCCCTTCTTTCTTCTCGGCCTTTTAAAAACATGATCCACCTGTATGTTCATGGCCAGCAGCTAAACCACTGAAGAAAATGACTCCCCTTCCCCTGGCAGCCATTAATTACCATTAACCCCTCAGCTAGAGGTGGGACCTCATGGACTCTATTCCCAACTCAGATAAGAGCTTTAAATTTAACCTCTTCCGTGCTGACTCCCAGGCTACACTTATCCCTGATGCTATAAGCCAGCA
Source organism: Uromys caudimaculatus (assembly GCA_028551405.1). Taxonomy (NCBI): domain Eukaryota; kingdom Metazoa; phylum Chordata; class Mammalia; order Rodentia; family Muridae; genus Uromys; species Uromys caudimaculatus. Next base: position 88,251,792 of record CM052704.1, read on the forward strand.
CTACAGATACCAGGACCACCCACAGGGTGCGGGAACAAGAACTGATGTTCATAGAGCTAACTTGTGTACGATAAAGTTTGTGTAGCAAGCCACACCACTGGCTTCAAGGCTGGACTCTTCCTTTGATGTAACAGCCCTTTTTAAGTGCTAATAATTCAGGATGATCTTAAGAAAATCTCTTCTTACTTGTTAATGTTAGGTGAAATTAAAGATATATTTGTCCAGAGAATTCTACAACATTGATATAATATAGAAAACTACACTAATACAGGGATAAAATTAGGTTTATGGAGGGGAAAACTACTTTTGAAAAGCAAAAGTCAATGTTTTTATAACGTGAATCATTGTGAACCCAGGTGTGGTGTTGCACATCTGTAATCCCTGCACTCATGAGATAAAGGCAAGCCGGGCAGTGGTGGCACACATCTTTAATCCCAGCACTTGGGAGGCAGAGGCAGGTGGATTTCTGAGTTCGAGGCCAGCCTGGTCTACAGAGAAACCCTGTCTCGAAAAACCAAAACCAAACCAAACCAAAACAAAAAAGAGGTAAAGGCAGGAGGATTGTCACATGGATAGTTGGGGGGGACACGTGAGTTCTAGGACAGAGTGTCACATAGTGAGACGTTTGTCTCAAATATAACTAAGTAAATAAAGGGAACCACAAAACTTTAAACATGCATTTACCATAAGGAATGTGTATAAAATTACTTTTGCAAAGCAGAAGACATTGTTTCTTATTAAATCAAACATGCATTCATCTTATAATAGTACCCAAGGCCTAAATATTTACCAAGCAGATGTAGAGATGTGTATGTGCACAAAGACACAAATTTTTATCAAATCCTGTTGACAATCACTAAGAGCCAAAAGCAGATGTAAAGTCACTTGTGGCTTGTCACTCATTGTCCCCACAGAAAGGCTGTACATCAACAACCAACTCACTTCCAGCTGGCATGGATTCGGAAGCGGAGAAGTGCTGTGAGCGTGCAGAACATGCTGAGGCCAGAGGTATCCTGTCTCTATCCCTATCCAGATTCGATCAAAGACAAAACAGACTTCCTTTTACCATGGAAGACCATTCTAAGATTCCAGTGGTCCTTTGGTCATTTCACATCTTTACAGGAGAGCCCTGCGGCCCTCACAGTTTGGAGAATTCCTCAGAATTCACATGCTTTGCAGAGTGTGAACTCACACCGTGCTTCTCTACCCTCTGTGCTGTAAATAACTATGGCACGCCACCACCTTAACACTGGACCGCCCCAGCCTTCCTTCCTGGGCTCTGGCAGTCACAACGTGCTTCCATTCCTGACACTCATCACTGGAGTACCATAATCCTCACTGTTCAGAGCTGAGACCCAGGAGAAAAAGTGGCACTCTGGCTTTCAGACCTATGTGTCCCTTTGAAGGCATTGTTCTTCCTGGCTTTCTTTGTCCATTTTGATATTTATTAGCAGATTGCTCAACAGAAGCTTTGCATGCCAGAAGTCAGTTTGACAATTTGAGGCCTTTGTCCAGTCAGATTTGCACAAAGGGGAAACTGACACATAGTGGCTCAATAGCCAACTAGGCAGCAGACCTTTCCTCTTTCATCCCCAAGCACACCCAGCTCATTACAGTGACCATGTGGTCCTACAAGTGGCCTGCCAGCCACAAAGTAAAGTGTTACACCACCCCATGAGCCTGCAACCAATTGTCCCCTGACTCACAAACACTTTAGCTTAGCCCAGTACCCAGCTTGTACCCTCAGGTAGACCTGCTACACAGTCAGCTTTATAGCATATTCCCAGGCCCTACAACAGCCCATCTAGGAGACCCCTTTATCCACTCACCCACCCAGCCTAGGTCATTGATACCACCAGTCATGAGCATCTCAGCTGAAAGAATTATGTGGTCCCTAATTCTATCCAGAATTATAGCTAACATGCCATAGCTGATACTCTCACAAGCATCCACAGAGATGGGTCTTTCTCTAAGGAAAATAATAGCAACAAAAGTCCATAAAATTGGGAAAATGCACAGGTTGTACTAGACGCACACATATCAATGTTGGGGCAGGAGAAACATGGGGAGCAAGGAAGCACAGTGCCCTAAAGGGGCACAAAGGTTCCAACCAACACTTTGGAAGGAGGGAGTAGAAGAGGGAAATTATGTCATTATATTATAATCTCAAGAGAAATATAAGAATTTTTAAGAAGAAGTTGATGGGAAGGGTAAAAATATTCTTTAATCAGGTAAAACTAGAAACACATCATGCCTGAAGCTATCACATATAGCTCGAGTGGTACTAAGATGGAAGCCTAGCACACATAAGGCCCTGGGTTCAATCTTTAGCACCACATAAACTGTGCAGGCTAGTGCAGAGCTCAGAAGGTAAAGGAGAGAGGGTCAGAAATTCAAGATCCCCCGAATAGAAAGTAAAAAGATTTCAAAAGAGCAACCTAGCAATATGACTAAAGCAATGAGAAAAACAAGTCTCAAGTTCAAAGAAGCAAATAAACAAAATCACAGTAAGTAGATGAAATTGAGGCTGAAAAATTGAATAACAAAACCAAGACATTATGTTTTAGATGGACATGATGGAATGATGCCTTTAATGACACTATAAGTCAGCCTGATCTACATAATGAGTTTCAGACCAGCTAGAACTACATGGTGAGACCCTGCTTTAAAAAAATAAAGGATAAAACAGACACACCTTTATAGACTAAGAAACAGAAAGGACCACATATATATTAATATAAATACATAATATACATATATTTCAAAGTGTATATGTTTTAAAAAGTACAAACAGCAAATGCAGACTGTCAGGTGAGATTTTATAGAACTAAAATACATTTGCACAACGAATAAGGAGATTCCTTTCTACCTTTTTACCATTTTATAGAAGGGCAAATGATCCGATTGGCATTTTGCAAAAGAAGATATCTAATGACTAATGTATGAAAAAATTCTAAGCACCACTAAGAGATCAAAGCTACAACGAGATATCCTCTTACTCCAGTTAAAATAATTAGTGAGTGACTTGTAATAGCACACACACACACACACACACACACACACACACACCCCAAAACAAAAATGTTAGTAAGGAGGAGGCAAGAATACTTTACTCTTAGTACTTTAGTGGTAATATAATTAATATGGCCATTGTGGAATATAGTATAGTTTACCTCAAACAAGCTAGAAATAGAGCTACCACAGAGCATTCTTCTCCTGCCACTGGGTGGATAACTAAAGGAAGTGAAATCAGTGTATTGAAGAGGTGTGGCTAGTCTTTGCTACTTTGTGGGTACTTTTTGTTTTTCCTACCCTTCTCTACTCTTTACCCACCTCTTAAACTCCTTATTACTAGACAGGAGACAAAAAAGGATAGAGGAGAGAGAGGAAAAGATCCCTGAATCTAATTTCTTCTTTCTTCTTTGATCACAACTAATAATCAACTACAACCTGCCCCCCCCCAATGACCAACAACCACCATAACCACTAACAACCAACCTCGCCTCTCAGGGCCCTAGCATTTATATGCCCTCTGAAAAGTTCCCAGAATTCCAAATGTCATAGAGCCGCAGAAACTATCTACACTGCCAAAATCACACTCCTGCTATAGCATGAGGCAAATCATAGTCAACTGTCTGAAGCAGCCCCGTATCACACCTCTGGGATTAGACTGAAAACAAATTCTTATAATATTTCTGTGTTTTTAAAGAAATAAGAATTCTAAAATTGTCAGTACAAAGAGACAGCTGCCCTTCCTTCACTACTGCAATATTTTTCTGCCAAGAATAGCTAAGCTATGGAATTATCCCAAGTGTCCATCAGCAGATGAGTGTGTAAAGAAAATGTTTTAGTACTCATGCTGGAATACTATTTAGCCACAAAAAAAGAATAAAATCTATAACATGCAGCAGCATGGATGGACCTAGAGAATACAGTGTTGAGTAAATACATCAGGCACAGAATGACAGATGTCATTTGCTCTCACTTGCATGTATGTTTGCTAAAATGTAACTTTATATAGCACACGAGAGTGGTTACCAAAGTTGAGAAGGTTCAGGGAGGAAAGAACAGAGGGTATAGATAGTTCAGGAGTTCTGGTGGGTGGGCTGGATAATTTCTAGTATTCTGTAGCCCAGTAGAATAACTGTGGTGAAAAACAGCTAGTTGGATATTTCAAAATAGCTGGTAGGGAGGATCTTGAATGCTTGTAATAAAAAGAGATGGTTAATTACAGAAACAATGGATAGGCCAACTGTCATTCTCTGATCATTGCATTTTGTTAAAATGTATCAAAATGCCACACTGTGCTTCATAAATACATAAAATTATGTGCCAAGTTTAAAAGTGTACACACATACACATATACACGCACACAGGCATGTGCATGCACCTATGTGTGGAGAGAGACAGCATGAAAATAGCCCATAAACACATTGTGATTTACTCATTTTGTAAAGGTTACTTAGAATAAAAAGGAGCTAACTACTGATATTTGCACCAGCAAGGCTGAATCTACAAAGCATTAAGTTTCAGGAAAGAAGGTGTTCTCTAAGGACTGCATGCAATATGATTCCTGCACGTGACACTTTAGAAAATGTGACACTATTAGAACAGAAAGCAAGTCAGTGCTCACCTGGTCCTGAAGGTGAACTTGACCTTGAATGTGTGCAGGAAAGCCATGGGAAATGGTTTCTGATTGTGATGGTGGTTATGTAAGCACACATACTGACAAAAACACATAGCCTCGTACATTCGCAGTTGATGGATTTCACTGTATGTAAAATTCATAAACTTTGCTTCAATAAGCTAAGTAAACTCTACAATCAGCCAGCAGGTGTCATGCATTCATTTATGAATAATCAACAGCTCAGAGCAAAATGAATGTTTGCCTAATATTTGTACCTACAGTGATCATCAACATCACATTTGAGACAGATTCAAAAAATGTTCCCTGTTCTAACCGACTGTGCTAAATCCATCAAGACAGAGAACAAAATGTGCTTTGCTTCACTCTGTTTAATGTCTCGAAGATTGTTAGAAAATGCAGTCACAGTTTTACAAATATTGTTTGCCCAACCTTGGCAAACTCGGTCCTTTAATAAGGTTCCTCTCTTTTCAATGCCATCTCGTGATGAATCTCTGGGAATTCACATGCCATAAACTTTAGCATGAGCAAAGTAACTCACATGTTGTCTGGTAATTTCCAGATAAGTCTCTTCTTTGTTTGACGATCACCCTTAAATGACCAACTGCTGCCAGTTGTCAGTGCTCAACAGCAAGCTGTGCAGCATGGTACCCTCTGCTCAATAATGTCTGTTGATGGTGGGAAAGTGAGTGGAAGAATCTGCATTGTTCTTACATCTTAAGACTGGGTGAAAAGTGAAGGGTCCAAAGAGTGGTCAGAACAATTGAGAAGCACTTGAAGTGTGCTTTGGAGGAACACAGGGTGACAGTTGAGGCTTATGGACAGAAGTAAGGACAGGAGTACACAGAAACAACTTAAGAGAGGGAAGCAGACACATGGCTCATGTAATAAACCAGCAGGTAGTCTTAACCGTTTCCTGCCAAATACATTTGGAGAGTATTCATTTGGAGATGCCTAGGGACTCCTTAGAATAATGTTTACTTGGATTACACAGAATACCACAATTTCATAAAAGTGACACTTGGAAACCATGTGGCAACTTCAAAATAACATAAAAATGTATTTATAGCTTTAGATTTATTATTATTTGGGGGACTTGCATATATCATGTCGAACCTGTCAGAGAACAATCTGGGAGAGTGGGTTCTATCTTTCAACCACGTAGGTGCTTGAGATCCTATTCAGGCAATCAGACTGTGGCAAGCACTTCCACCTGCTAAGCCATCTCACCAAGCCCAAGATGGATTGTTTATATCATAGGTACTGCTACCTTCTGTAGTTTTCTTTCTCTTCCCCTTGAATTGACAATTGGTGAAAACCCTAGATCTAGTTTAGTGAAATTCAAGTTGTAGTTTTTCTCTCTAAACACAGCTTTGTATTTGATGTATGTACAATTTGAGGAGGCAAAGTTCCATACAGACTGAGATGGAAGGACAGCAGGATGGCGGGGAACAGGAACTGTGAAGGGTGGAAGCAGAAGAAATTTCCTTCTGCGGGAGAGACCTCCCGCTTCTTCAAGAAGTTTACAATGGTCACTTCATTTTACCTACAAAGCTGCAGGGTCAAGAAGCTGACAGTGGTGCCTTACTTTCCCCTAACCCCCAAACCTGAAATTGTCAGTCTTTCAAGCTTGCTTATCTTAAGATCTCTGCAACTCTTCCTCTTTTCAAAATCTCCCTATCACTAAGCTTGGATGATTTAATAGCTGCCAGTCACCCACTGCTTACAGTGCATCAGGCACAATGCAATGTTTTAACATGCCGTCTTATTTAATCCTCCTGCCACCACTAATGTAAGAGTAATTATGCCTGTCATATAGAAACTGAAGCCCAAGAAGACAAAAGCTCTGTGAAGGCTTTAGGGCTTTTAAATGGCAGAGTCAGGATCAGAGTAATATTCTATTGACCCCCAAAAGCTGTATGATTTTTCACTTCTCCAAGTTTCTGTTATCCTTGATCTGAAATCTATACATCTTGCTCCAATACAGGTTCTTTCTCCCAAGAGACAAATCTAATTACTGTACTTGGCTACCTATGGTCTTTCAGATTTCTTGCACACCTTAATAAGATTACGCTGGCCACTGTATGGGTGTGTATTATAGAAGGGTAAAATGGAGCAATTAAGAAGACTAATAATGGGCAAGAATTGTGAGGTGACTTGGTGCCTTCTAACTTCCCAGAGGGCATTTGAAAAGCACTGGGGAGATTTTGGTTTTCACAGCTGATGCACTATGAATGCTACTGCCATCTTGGACTCTAAAGAGATATGATAGTGTTTTAGGTCAGGGTGTTAGTGATGGAAGCTGTGAGAAGCAGTTACTTCAAGTAGATTTAGAGGTAGCTCTCAAACTATGTGGGATGTGTTGACAGGTTGACTGTGGACTCCTTATTTATTTTATTTTGCTATGTAGCCCTGGGCTGATCTGATCTTAAATTGGCCAGGCCAGGCTGGTCTTGACCTTGTGATGATCCTCCCATGTAATGGAATTAGTAGAATGCTCTCGCATACCCAGCTTTGACTCCTGTGGTCTTGGCCTGAGCAATGAGATAGACAGTAGTAACGGTGACTGAAAGGAAAAACAGGCGGCAGTCCTCAGAACATTTTGGTGTTGTGGTTTTGTTTGGTCTTCATTAGAAAATACAACAACCTTAATAACTTTAAATTTGTTGGAGATTTGGTCATATACTTACCAAAAATAATTTATACAAAACAATTGACTAAAATAATACCCTTAAAGCTTGACACTTCAACATGTTTTTAAAAAGAAAATATGTTTTCTGAGTGACCCTTAGTGTAAACTTAGAAACTTTGAGTTTCTTCTTAACAAATATTCTTTAGGGTAATATTAAGTCTGCAAGGAAAACACCCACAAGATTTACTTCCTTTAGTCTTTCCTCTTGATTAATGGCATTCTAGAATTTTCCAAAGTGTTACAATCTTTGCATTCTTATACTTTCGGTTGTGAGACTAGCCTTTAATGGTGAAGCCATCTCTCCAGCCCCATTCAGCACTCTTTTTTTTTTTTTTTTT
>CM052704.1:88259966-88286015 GCA_028551405.1 Uromys caudimaculatus
ATCCATTTGCCTGAGAATTTCATGAAGTCATTGTTTTTAATAGCTGAGTAGTACTCTATTGTGTACATGTACCACATTTTCTGTATCCATTTCTCTGTTGAGGGACATCTGGGTTGTTTCCAGCTTCTGGCTATTATAAATATGGCTGCTATGAACATAATGGAGCACGTGTCTATATTCCATGTTGGAGGATCTTCTGGGTATAAGCCTAGGAGTGGTATAGCTGGGTTCTCAGGTAGTATTATGTTCATTTTTCTGAGGATCCGCCAAACTGATTTCCAGAGTGGTTGTACCAGCTTGCAATCCCACCAGCAATGGAGGAGTGTTCCTCCTTCTCCACATCCTCGCCAGCACCTGCTGTCACCTGAGTTTTTGATCTTAGCCATTCTGACTGGTGTGAGGTGGAATCTCAGACTTGTTTTGATTTGCATTTCCCTGATGACTAAGGATGTTGAACATTTCTTTAGGTGCTTCTCAGCCCTACAAGTTTTCCTCAGTTGAGAATTCTCTGTTTAGCTCTGTTCCCCATTTTTTGATAGGGTTATTTGGTTCTCTGGAGTCTAACTTCTTGAGTTCTTTGTATATATTGGATCTTAGCCTTCTATTGGATGTAGGATTGGTAAAGATCTTTTCCCAATCTGTTAGTTGCCGTTTTGTCCTATTGACAGTATCCTTTGCCTTACAGAAGCTTTGTAATTTCATGAGGTCCCATTTGTCGATTCTTGATCTTAGAGCATAAGCCATTGGAGGAACTTTTCCTCTGTGCCCATGTGTTTGAGACTTTCCCCCACTTTCTCTTCTATTAGATTCAGTGTATCTGGTTTTATGTGGAGGTCCTTGATCCACTTGGACTTGATCTTTGTGCAGGGAGATAGGAATGGATCGATTTGCATTCTTCTGCATGTCTACCACCAGTTGAACCAGCACCATTTGTTGAAAATGCTACCTTTTTTCCACTGGATGGTTTTAGCTCCTTTGTCAAAGATCAAGTAACCGTAAGTGTATGGGTTCATTTCTGGATCTTCAATTCTATTCCACTGATCTACCTGCCTGTCACTATACCAATACCATGCAGTTTTTATCACTACTGTTCTGTAGTACAGCTTGAGGTCAGGGATGTTGATTCCCCCAGAAGTCCTTTTATTGTTGAGAATAGTATTTGCTATCCTGGGTTTTTTGTTATTCCATATGAATTTGAGAAATGCTCTTTCTAATTCTATGAAGAATTGAGTTGGAATTTTGATAGGGATTGCTTGAATCTGTAGATTGTTTTTGGCAGGATGGTCATTTTTACTATATTAATCCTGCCAATCCATGAGCAGGGGAGAGCTTTTCACCTTCTGAGGTCTTCTTCGATTTCTTTCTTTAGAGACTTGAAGTTCTTGTCATACAGATCTTTCACTTGCTTGGTTAGAGTCACACCAAGATACTTTATATTGTTTGTGACAATTGTAAAGAGTGTCATTTCCCTAATTTCCTTCTCAGCCTGTTTATCCTTCGAGTATAGGAAAGCTATTGATTTGCTTGAGTTAATTTTGTATCCAGCCACTTTGCTGAAGTTGTTTATCAGCTGCAACAGCTCTCTGGTGGAGTTTTTTGGGTCACTTAAGTATACCATCATATCATCTGCAAATAGTGATAATTTGATTTCTTCCTCTCCAATTTGTGTCCCTTTGACCTATTTTTGTTGTCTAATTGCTCTAGCTAGAACTTCAAGTACTATATTGAGATAAGGAGAGAAAGGGAAGCCTTGTCTAGTCTATGATTTTAGTAGGATTGCTTCAAGTTTCTCTCCGCTTAGTTTGATGTTGGCTACTGGTTTGCTGTATATTGCTTTTACTATGTTTAGGTATGGGCCTTGAATTCCTGATCTTTCCAAGACTTTTATCATTAAGGAATGTTGAATTTTGTCACATGCTTTTTCAGCATCTCATGAAATGACCATGTGGTTTTTTTCTTTGAGTTTGTTTATGTAGTGGATTACATTGATGGATTTCCGGGTATTGAACCATCCCTGCATCCCTGGGATGAAGCCTACTTGATCATGGTGAATGATCATTTTGATGTGTTCTTGGATTCGGTTTGTGAGAATTTTATTGAGTATTTTTGCATCGATATTCATAAGGGAAATTGGTCTGAAGTTTTCTTTTATTGTTGGGTCTTTGTGAGGTTTTGGTATCAGTGTAACTGTGGCCTCATAGAATGAATTGAGTAGTGTTCCTTTTGTTTCTGTTTTGTGGAATAGATTGAAGAGTATTGGTATTAGGTCTTCTTTGAAGGTCTGATAGAATTCTGCACTGAACCCATCTGGTCCTGGGCTTTTTTTGGTTGGGAAACTTTTAATGACTGCTTCTATTTCTTTAGGGGTTATGGGACTGTTTAGATGGTTTATCTGATCCTGACTTAACTTTGGTATTTGGTATCTGTCTAGAAACTTGTCCATTTCTTCCAAATTTTGCAGTTTTGTTGAGTATAGGCTTTTGTAGTAGGATCTGATGAGTTTTTAAATTTCCTCAGAATCTGTTGTTATATCCCCCTTTTCATTTTTAATTTTGTTAATTTGGATACTGCATCTGTGCCCTCTGGTTAGTCTGGTTAGGGGTTTATCTATCTTGTTGATTTTCTCAACGAACCAGCTCCTGGTTTTGTTGATTCTTTGTATAGTTCTTTCAGTTTCTACTTGGTTGATTTCAGCCCTTAATTTGTTTCTTTCCTGCTTTCTACTCCTCTTGGGTGTATTAGCTTCTTTTTGTTCTAGAGCTTTCAGCTGTTAAGCTGCCAGTATATGCTCTCTCCAGCTTCTTTTTGGAGGCATTCAGTGCTATGAGTTTTCCTCTTAACACTGCTTTAATTGTGTCCCATAGGCTTGGGTATGTTGTACTTTCATTTTCATTAAATTCTAAGAAGTCTTTAATTTCTTTCTTTATTTCTTCCTTGACCAAGTTATCATTGAGTAGAGCGTTGTTCAGCTTCCATGTGTATGTGGGCTTTCTGTTATTGTTCTTGTTGTTGCCATTGAAGACCAGCTTTAATTCATAGTGATCTGATAGGAGGCATGGGATTATTTCAATCCTCTTATATCTGTTGAGGTTTGTTTTGTGACCAATTATATCATCAGTTTTGGAGAAGGTACCATGAGGATCTGAGAAGAAGGTATATTCTTTTGATTTAGAATGAAATGTTCTATAGATATCTATTAAATCCATTTGGTTCATAACATCTGTTAGTTTCACTGTGTCTCTGTTTAGTTTGTGTTTCCAAGATCTGTCCATTGATGATAGTGGGGTGTTGAAGTCTCCCACTATTATTGTGTGAGGTGCAATGTATGCTTTGAGCTTTAGTAAAGTTTTTTTTATCAATGTGGGTGCTCTTGCGTTCGGGGCTTAGATGTTCAGAATTGAGAGTTCTTCTTGGTAGATTTTTCCTTTGATGAGTATGAAGTGTCCTTCCTTATCATTTTGATGACTTTTGGGTGAAAGTCGATTTTATCCAATATTAGAATGGCTACTCCAGCCTGTCTCTTGGGTCCATTTGCCTGGAAAATTGTTTTCCAGCCCTTTACTCTGAGGTAGTGTTTGTCTTTATCACAGAGGTGCATTTCCTGGATGCAGCAAAATGCTGGGTCCTGTTTATGGATCCAGTCTGTCAGTTTATGTCTTTTTATTGGGGAATTGAGTTCATTGATGTTAAGAGATATTAAAGAATAATGATTGTTGCTTCCTGTTATTTTTGATGTTATTTTTATGTTTGTGTGACTATCTTCTTTGGAATTTGTTGAAAGATTACTTTCTTGCTTTTTCTAGAGTGTAGTTTCCCTCCTTGTGTTGGCGTTTTCCATCTATTATCCTTTGTAGGGCTGGGTTTGTGGAAACATTGTGTAAATTTGGTTTTGTCGTAGAATATCTTGGTTTCACCATTTATGGTAATTGAGGGGTATAGCAGCCTGGGTTGGCACTTTTGTTCTCTTAGGGTGTGTATGACATCTGTCCAGGGTCTTCTAGCTTTCATAGTCCCTGGTGAGAAGTCTGGTATAATTCTGATATGTCTGCCTTTATATGTTACTTGACCTTTTTCCCTTATTGCTTTTAATATTCTTTCCTTGTTTTGTGCATTTGGTGTTTTGACTATAATGTGAAGGGAGGAATTTCTTTTCTGGTCCAATCTATTTGGAGTTCTGTAGGCTTCTGGAATGTTTATGTTCATCTCTTTCTTTATGTTAGAGAAGTTTTCTTCTATAATTTTGTTGAAGATATTTACTGGCCCTTTAAGTTGGGAATCTTCACTCTCTTCTATACCTATTAGCTTTAGGTTTGGTCTTCTCATTGTGTCCTGGATTTCATGGATGTTTTGGGTTAGGAGCTTTTTGCATTTTGCATTTTCTTTGACTGTTGTGTCAATATTTTCTGTGGTATCTTCCACACCTGAGATTCTCTCTTCTATCTCTTGTATTCTGTTGGTGATGCTTGTATCAGTGACTCCTGATCTCTTTCCTAGGTTTTCTAACTCCAGGGTTGTCTCCCTTTGTGATTTCTTTATTGTTTCTATTTCTATTTTTAGTTCCTGAATGGTTTTGTTCATTTCCTTCATCAGTTTGATTGTGTTTTCCTGTAATTCTTTAAGGGATTTTTGTGTTTCCTCTTTAAGGGCTTATATTTGTTTACCTGTGTTCTCTTGTTTTTCTTTAAGGGAGTTATTTATTTCCTTCTTAAAATCTTCTATCATCATCATGAGATGTGATTTTAAATCTGAGTCTTGCTTTTCTGGTGTGTTGGGGTATCCAGGGCTTGCTGTGTTGGGAGAGCTGTGTTCTGATGATACCAAGTAGCCTTGGTTTGTGTTCCTTATGTTCTTGCTCTTGTCTTTCACCACCTGGTTATCTCTGATGTTAGCTGGTCTTACTCTCTCTGACTGTGGGTTGTCCCTTCTGTAAGCCTTGGTGTCAATACTCCTTGAAGACCAGTTCTCTCTGAGAGAAATTGGGGTTTGGAGAGCTGTGGTACAGGGTCAGCTCTGGGGTGCAGACAGAAACCAGAAGGATCTTATCCCCAGCTGTCGCTTGGTTCCTGTGTCCTGATGGCTCTGCAAGGGTCCCTCTTGATCCAGTGAATTTGAACAGAAGTAGATGTCTTACCTGTGTTTGAAGGTGTGTCCGCACTCCTGGGATACCAGCTCTCTCCTGGCACTATTTGATATGGAGCCCTGTGTCACAGGATCCACTCCTCAGTCCCTGTGTCCTGGGGATTCCAGGTGGGTCCCTCTGAGCAGACAGGCTTGCCCACACTCCTGGGAGTCTAGCTTTCTCCCCAAACTATTTGGCTATGGAGTCCTGGTGACCCAGGCAGAGGTCTCCAGCCACAGATGGAAACCAGAAGGCTCCTTCCCCCAGCTGTTCTTCAGTCCCAGTGTCCCAAGGATTCTGGGCTAGTCCCGCTGAGCAGTGCTGCTCCTCTTACCCCCTCTCACTGGCTTTTCCATACTTTGGGGAGTCTAGCTTTCTCCCAGCGCTATTTGGCTATGGAGCCCTGTAGGCCCAGGTAGAGGTCTGCTGCCACAGATCCCCACTCTGCACTCTTGAAGTACTCCAGCCTGATCCCAATGAATCCTCTCCTTTAGTACATTCCTAGCTTCAGGTTTTTGATTCAATTTTTTTAAATTTATTTTTTATTTTTTATTTTTGATACTTTATTTACATTTCCAATGTTTCCCCTTTTCTGGGTCTCCTCTTTGGAAACCCCCTATCCCCTCCCCATCCCCGCCTCTATGAGGGAATTCCACCTCCCACCCACCCGCCCACCCATCCCCATATTCCCGTCTCGACATTCCCCTTTACTGGGGCCTCTAACATCCTCAGGCCCAAGGGCCTCTCCTCTCTCCCTGATGGCCATCGAGGTCATCCTCTGCCACATATGTGGTCGGAACCATGGGTCCATAGATGTGTATTCTTTGGTTGGTGGTCCAAACTCCAGGATGACCGGGGGGGAGGGGTCAGGCCCATTGACACTCTTGCTCACTCCATGGGGCTGCAAATTCCCTCAGCTCCTTCAGACCTTCCTCCAACTCCTCCATCTGGGACCTCACTCTCAGTCCAGCGGTTACTGTTAAAAGTATTCTTACATCTATATTCATAGCTTGAATTTACATAACAGGATAATTTTAATTTATTCTCAAAACCCTGTCCCTTTCTGAGGGTTCCATTGCTTTCTCATCAACTTGGGAGAAATACAATGAGAGGGAGCCACTGGAAACAATTACTGAGAGAATGGTAGGTTCTGGAACAGGCACACTTAATAGATTTCCAGTAGACTTTATAGTTTTGTTTCCCATAACCACTCCCAACACATCTTTTCTTTCCTCAAAACAAACAAACAAACAAACAAACAAACACACAAAAAAAATCCCTTAATGTTATCTCCTTCTGGGAGGGGAAAATTTACCTGCAAATACTTGATTCAATCTTTTTATTGCTTGACATTCACAGTCAAAAAGCCAACAATTTGATGCTATTCTTCTCTAGCGTTGCTATGATCCCTTCCCTCCCTCTACTTCTCTGCCTGCCTCTGCTTGGGTCAGTGGACCAATCCAATTTGATCTAGCAGCCTTGGGTAAGGAAGATTCAGTGTCCAAGTTATACATATACATACACATATACATTTATATGTGAGCAAGTCATTGATACCTCACAATATTATCTTATGCATAAGGATTGTCTTTGCACTTCTGAGAATGTAGTTCATTTTGCCTCATCGAGAGCCCTCCTCCTAAGCTTTATAACCTGTAGGTGTTCTTGTGTTCAGATCGTAAAGACTGAACATATAAATGGGTTACAGTGGCAGAAGTCTCTCTGTCTTCATCAATCAAGTTCAGTTTAATGGTTAATGTTTCAGATTATATGTCATCTATTCCCTAAAGTATTGCTTGGAAACCTACAGTTGAACTATATGCTCCCCGAGTACCATATATCTACATCTAGGACAGTGTTTATCCACCTGCTGTGTGCATCTGTTACTATCTGCAAAGTCATGTAGACAGGTTCAGGCTGTGCATTGCTATGTCCTCAATGTCTAGTTAAAGACCCCAAACCCCAGCTTGCATGAGTAAGAGGACATGATTGATGTTCATACAAGCTTTTCTCCTTACCTATAATACATGAGAGGAAGATAATAGAAAAATTGCTATGGAGGTCTCTCAGTCCTAAGCCCCAAATAAGATTTCTATATATAGCATCTCTACAGAGTTGAGCTACTGCTACAAGATTTCCAGAAGAGGGAATACAATTAGCTTTTTCCATTTATGGGTAGTTCACATTTTTAGAAAGTGCTTTTTGTATTGAATCAAAATCTGCCTCCTTGATTCTGTCTGTCCCTTGGACTTTTATAGATTTCATGTCTATAGTATTATTCTTCACATTTTAAAAAGACATAGAATCACATTTATTTTAAACATCAGTAAGATGGTTTGTCTCACCTTGACATCCCACCAATAGGAAGAAAAACATTTGCCATCCAGTAAAGTATGCAGGCTTTAATTCATGTATGTACAGACCATGGACCAGTCTGAATCAGAAACGAACAAGAATAGTGCCGAGGTTGGTGACAACTTTCAGTCAGAGAAAGGGTCTTGATTTTCTTGTCTGACATTCTACTGAAAGATGCTGTTATTTTTGGATATTTAATGACATGTATTGTATGATATACTATGGGGATTCATTTGTGGCTGGGATATTTTGCATTTAAATATGCTCATCAGAGCGTCTATGCAATTTGCAAAATTACCGCATTGCTGTTGCCCAGTTTCATTGCCATTGCAACTCCACTCAGGAATGATCGAGTTATCCTATCTGGTTCTAGTTCACCACCTCTCTACTGTCACTGGCAACGAGATCTCCCAAGCACGGTAGAGCACAGAGTTCATTATTCCTGCGCATTCCTTCATCTTGCTGTCTACCCAGATGTGAGCATCTTCTTCTCTGTAGTGTTTCTCATCCATGCATCTTTAGCAATAGTGAGAGGAGACCCTCATCAGTGTGTGACTCTGTTTCTGCTCCTCTTTATCACGCCACCTTCCTATTTTCTCCTACAAGGGTACCAAAGTCACAGTCATTTTCCTTCAGCCCCTGTAACCCAGAAGTTCTCAACTGTAGGTCTCAACCCCTTTGGGGTCAAACAACCCTTTCATGAGGGTCACATATCCTGCATATTGGTTATCTACATTATGATTCATAACAGTAACAAAAGTACAGTTATGAAGTAGCAACAAAATTAATTTTATGATTGGGGGTCACCACGACATTAGGAACTGTATTAAAAGGTCGCAACATTAGGAAGACTGAGAACCACTGCTGTAACCAAATAAAAAGCCTGTAACCTGTGGATATTTTAAAATATGCATCCAGTTTCTTCCTTTGCCTCTATCTTAAGTCATTCAACCCTCTAATTCCCCTCTCCGATTCTCAAATTGTTCAACTTCGATTTTGGTCCTGGACTTCCCCACAAAACTCCAATCCACTCTGGCCAGCGCCCACCATTCCTGAACCCTTATTCACCCACTGTGTCTATACTGATTGTTCTTCTCTTTGCCAGTGCTAATGCCCACAATAATTCTATTTCCTCCATGGGTTTTTTCCCAAATTGTTGTGGGTCTTATTCATCTCCCTTTAAGACTTCTATTGTGAACTGTGAGATAAACAAAGTGAATAAAACAAATGAGTTCAGTTTACCAGTGGGGGTGTAAGAAAGAACACCCATGCATCCCTCAGAAATGGGAAATAGACTTTCAGAATTCTGGAAGCAAGTCCTGGACTTCATGCTTCCTTCTCCAATCAATTGTATGGTACAAGCAGTTTGTACATTACAGTTTAGCAATTAGAGCAATTAAGTACCATCCTGCCTTGCCTTATGCCTTAAGTATGTTGGTTTTATCCTTTGTCCTTAGTGGAAAGCTCTGGAAGGGCAGATTCTTCTGTAGAGATCCCACTGTCTCAAGCAGTGCTAAGTATTATGAGTCAATAAATATGTGTTTTGTTGATTATAGACTAGGGAAAATCCAACACAGAATACAACAATGCATACACCTATGTCTAAGACAGAACATTATTATATCTTTAAAAAATACCACCACTTAGGAAAAGCCAAGCTTCTACTTTCTTAGGTTTCTTGCCCACATATTGTGTTCGTACAGACTTTCACTTTTCTTTCCCTTTAAATGGCTTGCAGCTTCCTGGGAAAGTTCTCAGGGAATTTCCAGTTTTTCAAAGCAGAACACAGAGGAATGCCTTGCTAATGAATAGGAGTCCATGGCAACATAGTAGACACACAGAAGATTGGCTCCTTTCTGCAGCTTACAGAGCTCCTGCAGTCTAAAGCAGCCATCTCTCCTCCTCCACTGCATAGCTTTCTCATTTATAAAACTTCACACTGTAAGTGGTATCTTTCTGATTAAATACATCAACAAATTTTAGTAATCATCTCACAGCTTAGAAGTTTTATCACACAGGACTTCGGGCTCCTATTCTACAACACAGACATTATCTGACATATATATAAAATATGCATTGTGAGAAACAGAAAAAAAAAATAAGGAAATTGACATTTAAAAAGAGTAACCTCTTAAGTTATCATTGTAAGGAAAATGTTCAATTGAAGGAAATGGTGCATCACATAGAGATCTCGTTTAATATTCATAACCCCTAAGCTTGAGTCCCTGGAACTACATACATGGAGTTGTAATATACAATATACACCTGTAATCCTAACACTTGGGAGGTGAAGGCAAGATCAAAAGTTCAAGGTCATCCTCGGTTATATAGGCTAACCTAGGCTGTGTGAGACCCTATCTTTAAAAAAAAAAAAAAAGGTGGGTCATGAGGCTGAGTCAAATTTTAGATTCAAGTCCAGTCAGGTCTACACAGAAAATCTAAGGATCTGAGGTCCCTATAGGCCCCTATGGGCCCAGGTTAGCTGATTCTATGGTTTCTTGTGGTGTCTCTGACCCCTTTGGCTCCTACAATCCTTCCTCTCCCTCTTCCATATGGTCTCCAGAGCTTAGTTTAATGCTTGGCTGTGGGTCTCTACATCTGTTTCCATCAGTTACTTGGTGAAGTCTCTCTGATGATGGTTATGCTAGACTCCTGTCTGCAAGTATAGCAGAATGAAGTGAAAACTTCAGGGTTCTTTGGAAAGTCAGTTGTGTTGGATGGTGTTTTGCTGGAGCAAACACGTGAAGCAGTGTGTTCCTGAAGTGGACACAGGTGGAAGGCTAAGGCAGACTCATAAAGAAACGTTTCGCTGAAGCAGACACAGGAGAAAGGATGTTCTACTAAAACAAGCACGTGGAAGGACACGTGATGAGGGATTCTTTGCTAATAACACGCGTGTATTGGTCTTCCTTACACTGTGTACTTGAGCTGCATTTGTCAGGACTCCATAGAGAGAAATGCACCACAAACTTCTGGTGGTATGCTACGGTTTCTTGCTGTTCTGTGGACTTGTGTTGACTGACAGAGTAATGTCAGCTGAAACAGACTCCCATGCTGAGGCAATACAGGTGCTGAGGCAAGACCCATGGAGCAGGCAAGACCCATGGAGGACAAGTGATGTTTGGAGAGAGTGTAAATAGAACTCTATGGACAGTGATGGAGGCAGAGCGAGGCTTGCTGGTACAGCTAGCTATACAGCACTTATTGGTCTCGAGTCTTTGCTCATCTTCAATTCTCTGAGAAAGGCACAGCTGAGAACTTCTGGTGTCCCTCTGGGTCCCTCCTGCTGACTTGTGCTGAGGCTGAGGACTGGCTGTCTCTGCTAGGTAGTACCACCGCTGCTGATTCACGTTTGCTATCCTGACTCTACCGAAGCGGACTGCTGGTGTATCTGTGAAGTGTTTGTGAGTGGATCAAGCTGCCAAAGCTAACCTGTGAACTGAGCTGCCAATTTCCAGACAACACAGATGGGAGTTGCTTCAAAGAACCTTTCTGAACAGGTCCACTTCCCATGTATCCTTTCTTTCCCACTGCCTCTGGTGGGTGGTGGGCTACAAGGGAGGTAAAAGCATTTAAGAACAATCATTAAAAGTAGACTTTGAAAAAATTAAAGTTATAGCAGGATATCATTAACAGTGTCAGGGGTGGGCTTCCTCTCATGGCATGGGTCTCAAGCTGGAACAGTCATTTGTTGGCCATTCCCTCAATTTCTCCTCCATCTTTACTCCTATACACTTGTAGGCAGGACACATTGTAGGTCAAAGGTTTTGTGGCTTCGTTGGTGTCCCAGTCCCTCCATTGGAAATCGTGCCTGGTTACAGGAGTTAGCCAGTTCTGCCTCCATATCCCCCATTGCTAGGAGTCTTAGCTAGGATCACTCTTACTGATTCCTGGGAGTTTCCATTGCTTGCCTCAGAGATGCATCCTATTCCAGTTGTCTCTCCCAGTACTCTCCCCAAAAAACCCCTCCTATTCCTTCCCTACCCCCACCCCCACCCCACTCCCACCCGTACTCCCACTCCCACTCCAAATGGGGACCCCAGAGACTGAACCGCCAACCAGGGAGCATGCATGGGACTGACCTAGGCCCTCTGCACACATGTAATTGTTGTGTAGCTTGGTCTTCATGTGGGACTTCTGACAGTGGGAGCAGGGTCTTTCTCTGACTCTGTTGCCTGCCTTTGGGACACTTTCTCCCTACTGGGCTGTCTCTTCTGGCCTCAATAGGAGAAGATGTGCCTTGTCTTACTGCAACTTGCTATGCCAAGGCTGGTTAATATTCATGGGAGGCCTTCCCTGACTAAAGAGAAAGGGATACAGTTAGTGTGATGGGGAGGGGAGGGGGGACTAGGAGGATAAGTGGGGGGAAGTTTTGGGCAGGGTGTAAAGTAATTAGTTAAAATAATAAAAAAGAATATCTGAGGTTCCTCTGAGCTACACAGAGAGACTTGGTTTGAAGTAAAGATGTATGTAATATGCTAGTGATGACATCATAAGATGGTATAGATATTATAAGATACTAATACTTTTAATGCTTTGTCAGATACCTGCATCTCTGAGCTCTTGTTGGGTTAAACAAGTATTCTGTGGGGCAGATTGAGAGCCAGCAGTATACAAAAGAAAATCCCTGCTTTGTGTTAGCTTCGTGCTTCTGTGGTGGGCAAAACTCATTGCTTTGAGAAGTTATTTCTGGCTTAGGCACAGCATAATCACACAGTAAGATAAGCAGGAAGGCATTTCATATTACTAAAATGGGTTTACTTATTACTGCTTAGTTTTATCTAAAGACAAGGAAATGACAACATTAGAAAGACTAGTAAGCCGTCCCCCAAAGCAGCTGACCTTTGTGTTCAATAAGGAACTAAGCCAAGTGTCTAAGCATCATATATGAAGAAATATGAAACTATTTAGAAGAATTAACTCCCATTCATTCAAGTAACAAATATTTGCTGCATTCCTACCTTGGGTTAATGCCAATTAGCAATTCAGATACATCTGTGAATGAAACAGGCAAGAACCCTTTTTTGAAGAGTCTACCTAAAATACTGACAGCAAGTCATCCTGTGTGATACAATTTTTTTTTTCTGAATTTCAAAACCAAAATACATTCTGTGGACTTTGAAATAATGTAAATACAAGGCTTCAAGTAAATATAACCCTCAAGGCCAGAGTTGACTCTGGGAAGAGACAGAACAAATGGACCAGGGAGGGAAAAAAATTAAGTGATGTGATGGTTATCTTTAATTGTCAGCTTGATGCAATCCAGAATCATCTGAGAACAGAGTCTCAGTGAGGAACTGTCATGTTCAGCTTGGCCTGTAAGCATAGTGGGCTGCTATGCTAATTGATGTGGGAAGACCCAGCCCACCATGGTCAGCACATTTCCTTGGACAAGGAGGATGCTGAATACCTTCCCTGTGGATATCATGCAGACAGTTGTCTGGGTTCCTACTGCTGTGGTTTTCCCCTATGGTGGACTGTAAACTGGAACTATAGAGTCTTTCTTCCCTGAGACTCAGACAGGGATACCCAGAGAAGCTTTTTGAATTAAACTATGCAAGGAAGTGAGCTTTTTATGTTCTGTCAAAGAACCTTGGCTGCTTTTCTCCCAGGATGGAAGGACAGACATCCCTTGTGTGAGAATAAATTGATAGAAGAACCGGTCTCTCATTGTTGCAGAGGGTAAACTAAGACAGCGTTTGACAGAACAGGATAATATTTAGAAAAGCCATGAATACTAAATAAAATTTAGAGGCAAATCAACTACACAGCAACATTTCCTCAGAAGGCAAAAAGGATGGAGTCAGGGTAGGGATGTAGTCTTTTGCAGTCTTGTGGAAATTAGATTCTAAGTCCTAACTTATTAATAATAAAACATGAAATAAAAATATTTTAAAAGAAATTGAGCCCCAGGGTAACTTGATTTGATTTTTATTTTTAAAGTGTAAGAGAATGTTGGGCTAATTATAAGTGAACTCAAGATCGATGAAGTCCTTCAGTGTTCTAAAATGGTAAAGTATATTTGAGATAAAAGTCACATTCAGCTTGTTGAAGAGGAAATAGATCACTAGAAAGAAAATGACTGATGAACTTAAGAACAAGCCACTAAAAACTATCTGGACTAAAGCCGAAATCAGTCACTGAAATGAATCTCAGGTAGAGAAGGAGAGAGGGCTGACTCCCACGAGTTACCTTCTAGTCTCCACATGCACACTATGCCATGCATGTGCCCATGCACACTATGTCATACATGTGCCCCATACACACTATGTCATACATGTGCCCATACACACTATGTCATGCATGTGCCCCCATACACACTGTGTCAAGCATGTGCCCCATACACACTATGTCATACATGTGCCCCATACACACCATGTCATGCATGTGCCCCATACACACTATGCCATGCATGTGCTCCCAAACACACTATGCCATGCATGTGCTCCCATAAATAAATATGATTACAAATTTTAAACCAAGATAAAAATAATTTAAAAATAAATCATTAGGAATTGTAGGATAATATGTATAATATAGGATAATATATCAAATAAGTATAATTAGGTGTAAATAAAGATGATATAATATATACACAATTGAATTCTCCAAAAGGAAATAGATAAGGGAGAGATCAAGGGGAATAAAACAATTTTGAGGAAATAGAGGTCTAAAATTTTCTAAATATGATAAGCTAATGCCTATTCATCCTGGCTGATAAACATACAGCTATTTTATGAGAAATACATTTATTTATGTTATAAGATTTCATTATTAAAAATCAATAGCACTTTGTTAGTTTTACATCACAATGACATAATACATAAGAACAATGTAAAGAAAGGAAGATTTATTTTGTCTTACAGTACTAGAGGGTTTACTTTGTGGATGCTTGGCTCCTTTGTTTCTCATGTAATCTATGGTGAGGTAGAACATCATGGTCGAAGGTCATGGTGAAGGAAAGCACCCCATGGAAGCCAGGAAGGAGAACAAGGTTAGGAACAAAATAGGGACAAGATTTAGTCCCCAAGTACCCATTATTTTCAATATGGTTTATCTTAGTCTTCATTGTCAACTTTTCACAATCTAGAGTCATTTGAGAATGGAGTCTCAACTGAGGATTGCCCAGATGAGATTGGCCTCTGGGAGTTGTCTTAACTGATAATGGATTAGGAAGGTCCAGCCCACTGTGGGTGACACCATCCTCTGGGCAAGTAGTTCTGGAATGTATAAAAGAATCTAGCTAAGCGTTACCCTGCAAGTGAGGCATCTAGCAGTATTCCTCCATGGTTTCTGAGTCAAGTTCTTGCATTCGTTCCTCCACTGACTTTCTTTGGTGATAGCTATGACCTGAAAGTATAAGCCAAATTAGCACTTTCTTTCTCTGTGCTGTTTTGTTTCTACTGTAGAGTGTTTTATTACAGAAAAAAAGAAAGCAGGGAATGATGACAGTAAGGACATAAGGAAGAAAGGAAGGAAAGAAGAAAGGAAGGAAGGAAAGAAAGAAGAAAGGATGGAAAGCAGGCAGACAGAATAGAGTAAGGTCTCACTTCCCAAACTCCATCACTTCCCTGTAGCTCATCAAATTATGAAGATATCCATCAATGACTAACTCACAGATGAAGGAAGAGTCTTCATGATCCACTCAAATTCCTGCAAATCACTGCACTAGAGGTCACATCTTCAGTATACCAGCTTTTGAGGAGTTGATTCACACACACACACACACACACACACACACACACACACACACACACACACACACTAAGTATATATACTTAGATATAAAACATCTAAGAGAAAAGGCTTTAGAGTCAGGTTGCTTGTGCCTAAACCTCTGCACTCATTCAAGAAACAAGTGCACTGTCAGCCGGAGCAGAACCGGCTGGAACATAGGGAGAGTGGGATAACAGGCTGACCTTACCCATCCTTTGCCTCACACTTCTCTGCTGAAAATATCACAGAGCCTGGAGAACAATACAGCACGAGCTGTCCCTCTGTGAGGAAGCTTTGTCTCAGAACAGTTCAGGCAGTTCACCAAGTGCATCACCACTTGTACTTTCTTTCTTCTCTAAGATGAGGATGTGCCTTTCTAAAAGCAGAGTGCGCGACACCATGACTTCTTTGGGCTGTTTAAAGGTCTGAGTCTCTTTCATGGCCAGTGAGCCTTTGGGTATAGTTTAAGTGCTATACTATCTGGGGTGTGTGTGTGTGTATGTCCATATTAATCAATACAAATATTCATCTTATACACAGCCTTAAAAATCTCATGCTACTTATATAGATTTTAATTCCTTTATTAATAAGAGACTTTTAAAATACAGAACGTTTCACCATGTTGTATTTTTTTTTGAGACTAATTTTAAGGTTTGTAGTTCATCTTGAAGAGCAGAGTCTTGGGATCCATGCCAGTTCGTTTGCTACAGTAAGCACAGTTCTTCCTTTACAACAGTGAAGCCCCTTACTTGGCATGGTCTTGATGATTTCAGATGAATATCTCCATTTGATGAGGAGGCTGATGCTTTTGTTGCTTTAGAAAGTACAGCACACTGAGATCAAGTTGCAATCTCCATGTTCTTTGTGCTACAGTGTGAAATACCAAGGCCATAAAATCAACAGTGAGGATGTTGGGAGTCTCTAAAAATACAATGCCTTTTGGGGGAAAGATGAGGCAAACAGGTTAACGTCACTTTTCTCATGAATTCAGACTTTTGTACTTTACTTTGAAACACTTCTCTCTTTTCCTTTCCCTTTTTTTAAAAAAATAAAAAGATTTGTTTATTTATTTATTATGTATACAGCATTCTGCCTACAAGTATACCTACAGGCTAGAAGTCAGCACCAGATCTCATTATAGATGATTATGATGGATCATATGGTTGCTGGGAATTTAACTCAGGGCCTCTGGAAGAGCAGGCAGTGCTCTTAACCTCTGAGGTATCTCTCCAGCCCTCTTTTCCTTTCTTAACACATTGTTTGCACCAGAAAATGTGTCCAGCTGATACAAAATGGTGACAAAGTAGAATGAGCCTTAGTATATAATCATAATACATGAGCAATGTTTAGCATAACTCTTGTTGGAATCCTATCTGAGTATAAATATTTATGACATGAAAGCTTATTTGAAAGAGACATTTTCATATAACACATGGAAACTACCATAAATTGGATCTTTCACTAACTAACTTTGTGTTTTCTGGAAATGAAATATTTGTTCTCTCTGCCCAAGATTTCTATGTTGAGATCACAAACTCAAAAGTGATGGTTTTGGGAAGAATGGTCTTTGAGAGGTGACTGGGCCATGAGGGTTGAGCCTTCATGTATGGAATAACAAACCCAGGAAGGGGGCTCCCTTGATGATGCTTCCATTTGAGGACACATCCAGAAGACCAAGATCTGTGAAACACAAAGCAAACTCTCGTTACACATAAGTCCAATTGATGGTGAACTCCCTAACTTCCAGAACTGTGACAAAGAACTGTTTCTGGCTTAAGCCAATTAATCTATGGGATTTTATTACTGCGTTCCAAATGGACTAAAACAGTGTCTCTGCATTAGTGGTGCAATATCTCTGGCTAGCATGTTAGTATTATGCTAAAATGGTTTGTGAAGGACTGGCAGTGTATCTCAGTGAGAAAGTATTTGGCCAGAATGGGTGAAGCCCAGTTCCCAGCATTGCGAGAGAAAAGAAAGAAAGAAAGAAAGAAAGAAAGAAAGAAAGAAAGAAAGAAAGAAAGAAAGAAAGAAAGAAAGAAAGAAATAGATAGATAGATTAGGTTAAACGAACTTTTTTTTTCAGTCCAAATATTCTATTTAGGCTTTCATTTCCAAGAAAATTTGTAATTAGTAAACAAACTTAGAAAAAAAACAAAAATCAAATTATTGTTGTTGGTATTAATGGCTTGATTTAAAATGTTTACAAATGGGACTGTTTGTAATAACACAGGAAAAAAGTAACACCCAAAGGCTTATTATACTAGGGCCTGTTTTGTTAGATTTTGTCCACTAAAAGCAGCAGAAAATTCCCTTTAGTATTTTCTGAAGGAAATGAGACAATTCATGTCAAGGGCAGTATCAGCTAAGTGAAAGTCTGGCACCCACTTGAAGAGTGCTTTAAAGAAAGATCAAAACCCTTAAAAAGTTCCTGTGGCATCAAATACTCTCACTTTCCTTGGGAAATCACCATGGTTTATCAAATTCACCAAGTTTAAAGGTTCATATTTGTGAAAACCCAAAGAAAATTCACCAACAATGTGCTTCAAAATAGATCTTAAAACAATAGTGGGTGAATTGGAACGGATGTGAGACATTCTGAGTACATTTCTCTGACTTGATTTCTATCACAGGTCAGAGTAAATTCACCTCAGTGTCCAGGACATGCGGCTGCATGACACCATGTAAAAATCCAAGTCAATCAAACTTTCTGACAGAAATGATTCAAAATCGTGCAATACAGATCAGGCACAGAGACAGAGAGGAACTTCTTTTTTTAACTGGCTATTTTATTTATTTACATTTCAAATGTTATCTCCCTTTCCCGGTTTCCCCTCTGCAAACCTCCTATTCTATCCCCCCTTAACCTGCTTCTATGAGGGTGCTCCCCCACCTACCCACCCACTCCCACCTCACCACCCTAGCATTCCTCTACATTGGGGCATCAATTCTTCACAGGACCAAGGGCCTCCCCTCCCATTAATGCCAGGTAAGTCCCCTTCAGCTGCTTCAGTCCTTCTCCTAACTCCTCCATTGGTGTTCCTGTGCTCAGTCTGATGGTTGGCTGCAAGCATCCGCATCTGTATTTGGTCAGGATCTGGCAGAGCCTCTCAGGAGACAGCTGTATCAGGTTCCTGTCAGTAAGCACTTCTTCGCATCCTCAATAGTGTCTAAGTTTGGCTATCAGGGAAAAAGAATGTAAAGAAAATAGATACTAAGCAATGATTAAAAATTGAGGACAGTCTTTTAATGTAAATGAGAATATATATCATAAAAAACGATAGGAAAATATGACAAGAAATTGTTACAGTATGGGATCAAACCAGGAAAGGCCCAGGGGAGGGGGACTAAGAGAGCCAACAGAGTTGTTGGAATATCAACTAAGTTATCTTACATCTGCAAACCCCAGTTCATTTTCAAGCAAGGCTTTAAACACATTAAACATTGTTTATCAGACAATACACTGAGTTTCTCATATTCTCTGTGCTATATATGATAAAATAATATTTACAAGGTAGACCAGTGTAATCATTTTATCTTTCAAGTTAATTTGAAAATAACTGGCATTTTACCACTTTCCTTAAAGGACTAAGAGATGGACCTAATGATTAGGGTCTAATCAGAGAAGCCATCAATGTAATTTTATTAGGGTTGGGGGAATGGCTCTATTGGTAAAGTGTTTGTAAGTACCAAGACACAAGATTGATCTCCAGGACCTACATTTAAAAGGAAAAAAAAAGACTTAGATGTAATGGCCAAAGCTTCTAATCTCAGCCTTCGGAAAGTAGAGTCAGGCAGATCTTGGTGGTTTACTAGCCAAGACTAGGCTTTGTAAAGTTCCAGGCCAGTTAGAGATCCCATCTCAAAGAATAAAAAAAATAGATGAATGCATGAGTGATGACACCTGAGGTTGCCTTCTGACTAGCTCACACATGCACACATGAGAGAGGAGAGGGAGAGAAAGAGAGAGAGAGAGAGAGAGAGAGAGAGAGAGAGAGAGAGAGAGAGAGAGAGAGAGAGACTATTTAAATCATAAATCAATATGAAGGTCACATACAGGCACAAAAGCAAGCAGGCAGGCAGACAGGAAGACACACAGAAGAGGGGTGTATTTAAATCCTAAATCAATATGGAGGTCTCATTTCTAACTGCTCCTTACAATCACCTAGAGATTTCCCAACAAATAGCTATTCAACTGCTGTCAAAGACTAATTTAATAGATTTGGATTTGGGATTACACTGTAAAAACTCTTCCAGATAGGCCGAAGGCTAATTCTATATTTTATATATTCTATATAGCCTTTGGCATTTGACCATCAGTCTTGGATGAGTCTGAATTAGTGTACATTTCTTTGAATAGCTGACCAACTCACACCAACAAACAAACTGAGCCTCAAAGCCCTAACTCTTAAGAAAGGAGTCTGAGTCTTGCTCTACCAATGCTACTTATAATAGTTTTCTGTTTTTTACTTAGTTCATTTAGTTATTAGCATCTTCTTACCAAACACATAACCCAAGTGACAATGAATCATCTTTCTAATGGGAGATCATAACAACTTAGTGTTGAGCCTTTGATATTAATGAACACCATAAAAACCCCTTTCCCACACCTTAGTGTTAAATTAAGGGCTTTGTCTTTAGCAACTCTCTCTGCTCATCTTTTTGTACTCAGTGCCTGTGCGTGGTGGGGTGGTGCTCAGCATGTCTGCTGTCTTTGTTCTTATATTCATCTATTCCTTTGTAATGCAGCAATTAGTTTTCAGATGAAAGCTAGTGCTGACTGCAAGAGCACGAGCTATTAATGCTGCCGGCTAATGTACCACTTAGAAGACCAGGCAGTTAGAGGAGGAACTTCTTTTTTTAATGTCCCTTCACTGGTTTATTATGACAATTAGAGGAATAAAGTTCAGAATTTATCTCTTCTGCATAAACGAGGGCAGCGATGAAAAGAGGGAGCAATATTCAGATGAGAAGCAGTGAGTTTGCAGACGGCAATCCGTACGCTCATGTCCTGGAAGAGCACGAGTCCAGCATTCAAACCACATCTACCAAGAGACTCAGTCTATGTTTCCTTAACTACTAAAGTGCCAAATATAATCCTGGCTGCTGTGTGCACACGCTCCAGGAGACAGGGCATATGGGGAGACATCTTCAAGGTTATTTAGAGAAATGCTATCTCCTCAGTGATCACAATGGGCAGTTTTTCCTTTTACTGAAAGTAGATTTTTTTCCCCCCACATAATATATCCTGATTAGTTTCCCCTATCAGTTCCTCCCCACTTACCCTCTTACCCAGCTCTACCCCTTTTCTGTCTCTCATTAGAGAGCAACCATTTATGGATATTGTCTGTAAACAATGTTGTCTGTTATCTGGGTCAGTTGGCGTCATTGACTTAATCCCTTGTAAAACTCTGTTAAAGCTTTTGTAAAGTATTCCATCCCTTCCCCCATGTGATGCTTTCTGTTCTGTTCAATAGATATAGAGCAAAACCCTTTGTTAGGAACAGACACACAGTGCTTATACAATGGACAGGGACATAGAAACACAGAGATAGACACAGGGACAGGGTTAGATTAGCCTTCTGGCAGGCGCAGTTTCAGACTCATGCAACAGATGCACAGAAGGCAGAAGACACAGGGAGCATGAAGTAGAAAATTCAGATCTGGACATGATCTTAGATAAGGCAAGTGCTTTTACCTCTACCCCTACTGAGACACCAGGACATTATTGGTGACCCAAAATTAGTCACTAGTTCATATAGCACATACATTTAGTCATCACAATGGACTGTAACATTTCCTCAAAAACCATCTGATACATTTTTTTTTAGTTCAATGTAATTATTCTTCATGTATAATTGTTAACGTTTGAAAATGCTTGGCCATATTATATAGTTCCAATTAAGTGACTGTTTCAACATTGACGATGCTCACTTATGGCCTGTTTCAGAAGCACAGTGTCCAGTGCAGCTTGTTTTAAGGTATGTGGAAGAAAACAACATTGCCTTGGAAGGATTGACTGGAGTCAATTACTGTTTATCATTTCAGATGAGGGAGGGGGAGGGAGAGGGGGGAGAGAAAGGGAGGGACTGCATGATGGGGGACCAATCAGAGGGGCTGAAGGGATGGCTAAGTGATCAAGAATACTGGCTGCTGTTGAAGAGAACTAAGTTCAATTCTCAACCCTCATAGGGTGGCTCACAGCTGTCTATAACTCTAGTTCTAGGGTACCCTATGCATTCTTCTGGCCTCTCTCAGCACCAGGTACACATGCAGTACACTTACATACGTGCAGGCAAAACATGCATACATGTAAAATAAAAATAATTTTAAAAAATTTAAAAACAAAGAGTCATAAAGAAAATCAGAAAATGTTTTCAATGGAGTGAAATCAAAGCCACCATATGTGGGAAATGCGACCAAACTAAAGCTTACCAGAAACGTTTACATCATTAAATTCTTTTATTAGAAAGACATAAAATCAGTTGTAAACATTCCCACCTCTTTAGCTCTTAAAAATAATTAAGATCAAAGTGGCAGGGGGGCTTAAAAATAAGAAATCATTGAAATAGGAAACATTAACAATAGGGGGGAATTCAGGCTAAACCTTTGTAGAGAACAGTATGATCCCCTCCCTACATCTCAGGGTCCGTGGTGATGTCAGGAGACATTTTTGGTCCCACCGTTATGGAGCTGATACCCTCACACAGAAGCACAAGAATTAGTTTCTCACAACTAATAATGTCCCTTTTGACTCCCTCAGAATTGCTAGCATTCCAGCTGAGCGTCCTCAAGGGCATACTCACAACACAATTTCTACCTTATGGATTGAACAGAGACATCACAGAGTTTGTAGATACTATATTATTATATTATTGATAAATAAGTGTGATGAGCAACTGTGTGTCATAAATCCCAGCAGAGTATATGACATAGAGAAAACTCGTGAATTTAATTAAGCAATAAATAAACCATTGGGATCCACCCATATTCTACTAAAAGAAGTCTTTTTTATTTATTCTTCTCTCATACAATACATCCCGACTCCTGCCTCTTCTCCTCTCTCAATCCCCACAACCTCCCCTCTCCCCCAGATCTACTGGTTTTTTTTTTTTTTTTCTTTTCATTCAGAAAAGAGCAGGCTTCCCAGTGATATCAACTGAACTCAGCATAACAGGATTCACCTAGTCATATACACTCATACCAAGGCTGGAAAAGATAACCCAGCAGGAGGAAATGGGTCACACGGGCAGGCTGAAGAGTCAGAGACACTCCCACTTCCATTGTTAGGAGTCCAACAAAAAAATCCAAGCTAAAGAGCAACTGCCTGTGTGCAGCGGGCCGGTGCAGACCAATGCAAGGCTCTGTAGTTGCTGCTCCAGTCTCTGTCCGCTCCTAAAATGAGTCCTGCTTATTTGATTCTGTGGGCAATGTTTTCCTGCTATCCTGGACCCCTCTTGCTCACACAATCCTTCCTCCCCATCTTCTGTAGACTTTCCCAAGCTCTGCCTAATGTTTGGTTGTGGGTCTCTGCAACTGTTTCTATCAGCTACTGGAGGAAAGCCTCTCTGATGACAACTGGGCTAGGTACTGATCCTATGATTATCATAGAATATCATTAAGAAACATTTCATTGACTTTTCTTTATCAGCCATGTTTAATTCTACCCTAGGACTTTGAGCCATCCAGCTTCTGGGTCCTGGCCATCTAGGCAGTGTCTGGCATGCACTTCCTCTTGTATTGGTCTCAGGTTAGACCAGTCATTGATTGTCCAATCCCACAAGCTCTGACCCGCTATTCCCCCAGTGCATCTTGCGGGCAGGGTAGGTTATGGGTCATAGATTTTGTGACTGGGTTGGTGGTATCTTAGTCCCACCACCGGGAGCTTCGCCTGGTTAAAGAAGATAGCTGATTCAAGCTCCATATTCTCCACTACTAGGAGTCTTTGCTAGGGTCATCCTCATAGGTTGCAGGAAGACTCCACTGTCCTAGTTTTCTATATTGCTCCCTAAATATCCAGCCACTTCACTCCTCCGTCACCTCTGATCCCTCCCTCCCCCATCTGATCCCTCCTGTTCCCATATCTACATGCCCCAGTCCACCAATAAAATCTATTCTATTTTTCCTTCCCAGGAAGATCCATGTCCCCAATTAGACAACTCCTCTTTATCTAACTCCTCTGGATCTGTGGGTTCTACTTGATCAGCTAAGTATCCACTTGTACATGAATACATATCACGTTTCTCTTTCTGGGTCTGGGTTGCCTCTCAGGATGGCTTTTTTCTAGTCCTATCCATTTGCCTGAAAATTTAATGATATCGTTTTTGTTTTTTTTTTTTTCTTTTTTCTAACAGCTGGTTAATACTTCATTGTAGATGTAACACTTATTTTTATCCATTTTTCAGTTGAGGGTCATCGCAAGTTTCTAGTTTCAGACTATTATGAATAAAACCACTATGAGCATAGTTGAGCAAGTGTCTTTATGGTAGGATGGGGTACCTTGAGGTAGATTGATTCTCAATCTTCTGAGGAACTACCATAATGCTTTCCACAGTCACTGGATAAGTTTGCACTCACAGGAGCAATGGAGAAATTCAGTCTTAATACTGTCAACAAAAAAAAGTGACATGGTTGTGTGATATTAAGACGTAAGTTTACTAAATTGTTAAGAAAGATGAAATGCTAACTCTACAGTAGAAGAGAAGAAATACTTATAGACAGTAGAAGAGAAGAAATACTTCCCAATTATATATATATATATATATATGTATATATATATGTATATATATATACATATATATATATATATATATATATGAAGACTCTTGAATATACACACACACACACATATATATGTGATACTTTAAAGGATTTGATGTCCATCTGTGGCTGGGGACCTCAGCTTGGGCCACAGGGCTCCATAGCCAATTAGTGCTGGGAGAAAGCTGCCCTCCCAAGAGCTTGAAAAATCCTGGAGTGGGGCCAAAACGAGCACCACTGCTCACCAGGAACTGCCCAGAACCTGCGGGACACAGGGACTGAGGTAGGTGGGCATAGAAACCCTCTGGTTCCCATCTGTGGCAGGAGACATCTGCCCGGGCCACCGGGGTTCCATAGCCAAGCAGCACCGGGAGAAAGTTACTCTCCCAGGAGCATGGAAAAGCTGTGAGTGGGGACAAGACGAGCACCACTGCTCACTGGACTCCTCGCAGAAACCGCGTGCCACAGAGACTAAGGGACAGGAAACTTCCGGTCTCCATCTGTGGCTGGGGACTTCAGCTTGGGCCACAGGGCTCCATAGCCAATAGCACCAGGAGAAAGCTACCCTCCCAGGAGCTTGGAAAAGCTGGGAGGGGGGCCAGGACGAGCACCACTGCTCGCTAGGAACTGCCCCAAACTTGCGGGACACAGGGACTGAGGTAGGCGGGCATAGGAACCCTCTGTTTCCCATCTGTGGCAGGAGAACTCTGCCTGGGCCACCAGGGTCCCACAGCCAAGCAGTGCCATGAGAAAGTTATTCTCCCGGGCCCTCAGGACACAGAGACTGAGGAGGAAAAGTAAGGGACAGGAACCTTCCGGTTTCTATCTGTGGCAGGAGACCTGTGCCTGGGCAACCAGGGTTACATAGCCAAACAGTGCTAGGAGAAAGTCACCCTCCCAGGAGGGTGGAAAAGCCGTGAGTGGGGATAAGACAAGCACCACTGCTCACTGGGACCTGGAGACCTCAGCCTGGACCACAGGGCTCCAGGAGAGAGCTGGTATCCCAGGAGTGCTGAAACACCTTCGAGCATAGGCAAAGCCACCACTTCTGTTCAAACTCACTGGATCAAGAGGGACCCTTGCAGAGCCATCAGGACATAGGAACAAGGGACAGCTGGGGACAAGATCCTTCTGGTTTCTGTCTGCACCCCAGATTTGACCTGGTGCCACAGCACTCCAAACCCAAACACCTCTCAGAGAGAGTTGATCTTCAAGGAATATTGATACAGAGGCCTGAAGGAGGGACAAGCCATAGCCAGACAGAGTAAGATCAGCTAACATCAGAGTTAACAAGATGGCAAAAGGCAAGGGCAAGAACCTAAGAAACAGAAACCAAGGCTACTTGGCAACATCAGAACCCAGCTCTTCCACCACAGCAAGCCCTGGATTCCCCAACACACCAGAAAAGCAAGACTCAGATTTAAAATCAGTTCTCATGATAATGATAGAAGACTTTAAGAAAGAAATTAACACCCTTAAAGAAACACAAGAAAACAGAGGTAAAGAACTAGAAGCTCTTAAAGAGGAAACACAGAAATCCATTAAAGAATTACAGGAAAACATAATCAAACAGTCAAAGGAAATGAACAAACTAACCAGGAGCTAAAAATAGAAATAGAAACAATAAAGAGATCACAAAAAGAGACAACCCTGGAGTTAGAAAACCTAAGAAAGAGATCAGGAGACATAGATGCAAGCATAACCAACAGAATACAAGAGATAGAAGAGAGAATCTCAGAAGCAGAAGATACCACTGACAACATCAACACAACAGTAGAAGAACATACAAAATACAAAAAGCTCCTAACTCAAAACATCCATGAAATCCAGGACACAATGAGAAGACAGAACCTAAGGATAATAGGTATAGAAGAGAGTAAAGATTCCCAACTTAAAGGACCAGTAACTATCTTCAACAAAATCATAGAAGAAAACTTCCCTAACCTAAACAAAGAGATGAACATAAATATACAAGAAGCTTACAGAACCCCAAATAGATTGGACCAAAAAAGAAATTCGTCCTGTCACATTATAGTGAAAACACCAAATACACAAAACAAGGAAAGAATATTAAAAGCAGTAAGGGAAAAAGGTCAAGTAAC
>CM052704.1:88286515-88312007 GCA_028551405.1 Uromys caudimaculatus
GCATATACCCAGAAGATGCTCCAACATGTAATAAAGACACATGCTCCACTATGTTCATAGCAGCCATATTTATAATAGCCAGAAGCTGGAAACAACCCAGATGTCCCTCATCAGAGGAATGGATACAGAAAATGTGGCACATTTACACAATGGAGTACTACTCAGCTATTAAAAACAATGACTTCATGAAATTTGCAGGTAAATGGATGGAACTTGAAAATATCATCCTGAGCGAGGTAACTCAGTCACAAAAGAACGAACATGGTATGTACTCACTGATAAGTGAATATTAGCCCAAAAGTTCAGAATGCCCAAATTTCACTTTACAGTAACCGCTGGACTAAGAGTTAGGTCCCAGATGGAAGAGGTGGAGAAAGGACTGAAGGAGCTGAGGGAGATTGCAGCCCCATGGAGGGAGCAACAGTGTCAACGGGCCTGACACCCCCTCGCGGTCGTCCTGGAGTTTGGACCACCAACCAAAGAATACACATCAAGGGACCTATGGTTTGGACCACATATGTGGCAGAAGATGACCTCGGTGGCCATCAGGGAGAGGAGAGGTCTTTGGACCTGAGGGTGTTAGAGGCCCCTGTAAAGGGGAATGTCAAGGTGGGAATATGGGAATGGGTGGGCGGGTAGGTGGGAGGTGGAATTCCCCCATAGAGGCGAGGAGGGGGAGGGGATAGAGGGTTTCCAAAGAGGAGACCTAGAAAAGGGGAAAGTTTGGAAATGTAAATAAAGTATAAAAAAATATGAACAAACAAAAAAAATAAAGGATTTGATGTCGTGATTAAGTGGAGCTTATCCTGGGAATGCGAATTCATATTCCTATAGAATCCATAAATCATCACATTAACATGCAAAACCAAAAACATGGACTCTCAATTGATAAGTGAAATGCATACAATATTGTATAAAAATTTTATTGAACTATAAATAAGGAAAATTTTCTTAACCCAAAAGGTATTTACTGAAATACTTATTTACTGAAATACTGGGAAAAAATGAAGTAGGACATGTCCCCTCCAAGTTCAGGTACAAGGCAAGAATATGTTCCCATACCACTCTCCCTGGGTGTTATATCGTATTCGCTAATACAAGAAGAAAAGAGAAGAAAAGCAAATATCTGGTAGTAGGGAAAAAAAATCAAATAACATAACCATCTACTTACTTACCTAGAAAAATACTAAGGAATTTGAAGAAACAAAAAATAAAACCAAACACAACACAAAGAATACCACCAACCAAAAACAGAAAAAAAGAAAAAGAAAAGAAAACCCACTACACACCTACTAGAAATTATAAGTGAATTTAATAGGATTGTATGATAAAAGGCCAATACACATACAGCTATTGTACATCTATGTTTTATATGGAAGTTGCTGCTCCCCTTACCACAACAAAAGAAAAAGTTATGGGGAACACTGCATTAGCATCATTTGAAAATAGCCTCCTTTCCACGCAGGCTTCTTCGGGGTAATCAGAGGGGAATGTGGTCAATATACATTATGCATACATGTGTGAGGCTGTCATAAGTAAATCCGTTAATGTGTGCAAGTGACATACACTAACAAAACTGTTTTAAAATGGTAAAAAAGAAAAAGGTACTTCATTTTTTTTAGCTCACTTTTGCTTCTTGTGTGAAACACAATTTCATTTTATCCTCAGCCTGTACTAAATATGCCCATCTCAAGGATACAAGTGAAATCTTAGCCACCAACTAAGACACCTCTTCCCTGTCAACTCTTCTCATGGCGTGCCACTGGTGCATCCCCTGTGACCATTGCTTTCGTATCTGTGGCATCATCTGCTGGTTCTCCCATGAACTCTGGTCCCACAACTTAAATATTTTCTTTAAAAACTATGTTACTTAGGCCTCTAAGTTGTTGGTCTTCCTAGGTTTGGACCTCATTTCCTGCAGCTCCACACCCCTTGAAATTCTGAAGAAATGAAGGGTACATTTTCATAAAAGTTCTAAAAAAAGTATGAGTTGAGAAACTTTGAAACATTTTTAATGGCTTATTTACTGCGTTCGTTTATTTAAAAGATACAATTCATGAACAGTATTATGTGTTCATTCACATACAATGCATGTCTCCAGCATATCTTTGAATATGGTATTAAAATTAAGACCAGTTTCCTTATTTTGTTATCCATAAACTATTTCACATGTCTACCAATCACCTGTAATACTGATTTTATGCAGTCAGTAATAAGAAATTGTAAGGTGCTAAACAAAATTTTAGTGGTGATTTTAATAAAACAACAATAACTAATAAATCTTACCATATAACCATGCGACATTTTTCTGCATTCAGGGCCCACGCTCCAGCATAGTGCAGCTGGTATGGGGCAGGACGAGCTCTCCTGCTCTTATGACCCCAGGATCAAGTCTCCTGCCTGCTGCAGAGGGTGAGGGGCTAGGGGAGGGAGAGCATCTCTCTCTTGTCCAGGCCACCACAAGTGAGATGAGACCAGTGACTTATCCCTGTCCTGGGAGCCCAGTTGACTGGTTGTCGTGTCAAGCTCGCTTTTTTCAGGGAATGTTAGGCTACTAATTATTCAGATGTTCATAGGCTTGACCACTAAACATAGACAGAGCCTCTCTCCTCTCTGCAACCTAGGGATGCACATGTGACATGGCAGCCACGCCTGCCATGGCTCTTGGGGCAGGTGTAGACTTCTTTTTATCCTTGCTATATTTTCCAAAGGTGTTTGTTCTTTGAACTTTTTAATATATTTGTGTATATACATATATAGAATAACATTTTATTATAAAATTTTATTTTATAATCTGTATTATTAACATTGAGAATAATCTATATAACAAGGGTCTAGAAAATTGTCATCTTTATTGTCAGTAATAGAGGAGTAGAAGAGGAGACGTCACTAATGTCTAAGTAACATGAAAAGAACATTAAATCTTACAAATGAGGGAAGTGACAAACACTTGGCAAGAGTTGCTTCTTAAACACTGAGTTTTGTCAGACTCACTGAATCATAAGATTACATAGAATCTTATGGATTCTTGGCATGGATTCTGGAGTAATGAAGGAACATGACTAAGAGACACAAGTAGCTGTATGAATGTCCCAGAACTACATTATCACCCATGATTGTTGCATAGGCTCCTAAGTCCTTAGCTTGTACCTGTATCAACAAGGACAGGGATTCCATTACAACAAGCTGGTGAAAGATAAAAAAGAGCAATGTTAATTTATCAATATGTTGGTTCAATGTAGACCTACAGATGTCTAAAGACTACTGCATCATGGTGTCATGGTGCCATGGTCCTGTGGATGGATGACCATAAAATTCATCAGTGGGGGTTATCTTCCCCGTGAGCAGATCACTATAGACTGCGTGTTTATCCTTGGGTGGAAGAAGTACTACAAAGAAGAATGTATACAAGTAAGTGTTCTTTCAACTGTTTATTAGGAGTATGGAAAAAGAAATACCTCAAGATAAAGAATTGGAAATTTTAGAGGCAAGCCATATGGGCAATCTCCTGAAGAACTGGATATAAAGTATGAAGACTTTTCTTTTCCACATATGAACATAATGTATGAAAGAGACACTGATCAACCAAGATGATAATTATTGTATCATCCAGCCTCTGTTGTCAGTCATTCTTGTGCTGGCATAATGGCACATGAACAGAGCAGGCATGTTGCCAAGAAGGCTAGATAGGGATTACATGGGTTGCCATTCATCACAGCTCAGCTCCCTAAAGCTTACTTTGACATTTCCAATCTGAACTCTTTCTCTTGAAGGCACCAATCAGGCACTTAGGATCAACTTGGAAACAACAGGTTACCTGATTCTCACTTAAGAACTGACCACAGAGCCAAGCTAACACTACTGCTTTCTATTTAGAAATTAAAATTTCCATTTTCATAGTCAGATATCAGGGGCATTTTTAATAATTTATTTTATTTTATGTTTGGCACTCTTGCTCGTTGGAGATGAAATGGTCCCTAAATGAAGTCAGTCATCTATCAGTCCTCAGGATGACTAACTTCTTTTGGTGATATCTGAATATTAATGAGACCAAAGTTTAAATTCCTGACCTTTTTAAAAATTTCATTTTAAGGAGACATGTTTTATTTTTAGCATGAGCTGTCTGGGGCATGTCATTCATCTCCTGCTTCCTGTTTTAATCCCCAACAAAATTTGTAAAGTAGAAAGAACATATTTTCACAGTTCCTCCTCTTGCAGCTCCAAGTTAGGGACCCATATTTCTGTTGTTGAACTAACACTGATTGTGGTGCCACGACTTTTAAGTTTTCCTGTGGGTTGAAATAACCATGCCTGAGATAATTTGCATACTCAAAAAGTGAATGAAATTAATATGAATATAAGTGAATAATTTTACAAAATCAACCTTTATTTCACAGAAGCTTTAGAAAATATATTTAAAAGCATCTATATTATTTATCTTAAATTCCCTATCAATTGTTATTTTACCTTTTGAATATACTTAATCACCTGCTCCTCACCAGAAGTACAGAGTACTCTTTTTCACTAGCTGGCCTCAATAGGTATAAATCTACATCAATAGATGTAGGCCTCCCTAGCTACATCACTATCCTCTGTGGTTTGCTCTACTGCTACCTGGACAGATGACCCCTCTAAAGTGGGCATCTTTACATACAGAGAAGCTAGCATGATATGAAAATGAAAACCTGGTTACTTCACACCACTGCTTCGAGACCTTTAATGGCTATGCATGAAATAACCATTGAGATCCATTAGTTTGGGTTCACATGGGATTTTATTAGGGTCTGGAAAGTGAGATCAGGAGACACTCTTTAAATTTTTAATTATTTTATTTATTTACACTCCAGTCATTGATCCCCCTCCCAATCTCCCTCCCACAGTTCCTTTTATAAGCTAAAGGTAGAGAGTGAATATTCTGCTCCAAGAAAACATTTATGATTCTGGGTGGCTCTGGGGACCGAGGCACTACTGCTGAAGACACTACTGCTCTCCAGCCAAAGTTCTCTCTGAGGTTCTTCCTCCTCTTTCTGCTTATGGTTGGCTTCCTTTCAATTCTAAGAATATTTCAAGAAGCCTTTTATTTGGTTTGCTTTCTTCCTGTCGGCATTTTATTGTTTCCAATGCAATGCACATTCCAGTTCTCAGCTGCAGCAGCCCAGGGTGAATGCTTCATAGAACACGTTCTTCCAGCATAAAACATGCTCTCCCTGATTAGGTCATAATTCTGGGGAGTGAGAAAAATGTTTATCGTGATCATTGTCATAATCCTACAGACCAGCCGAGTGTCTGGTTTCCTCCTCCATGTTCCATGAAGGAATTGACTGTGTTGTGCTTGGAAAAGACCTTAGTCATGGTGAAATTAGGTCAAAGATGGGCACTTGTATTGCCTGTTTCCTGGGGGCGCCTCAGTGACACAACAGCTCTAACTGGCCTGAATACCCAGGGTCCACTGTAACCAGGTTCTCATCCATGAGGAAGGCTTTAGCCTTAACAAAAGCTTTAAGTCTGCCCACGTTTACATTTCTGCTAAGTCTTTTACTGACCATTGAATTATGGTTAGTTCTCTTTCCTACCAATAATTTTCAGAAAGACTTCACACAAATTTTACGTTTAATAACAAATCTACATGTACCTCATACTATCAATGATCTTTGTCAGCACTTAGACTACTAAACATTAGAGGCAAACTAATAATAAAAAAAAAAAGTGCCACACACTACATTTTTTAGAGGCTTTTTTTCTTTATGATAATTATTTGTTACCTCAATGTTGTAAAAACAGGAAATTTTTTTCTTTCTTTTTTTCTATTGTGTCACCTTCACACTGACAATGGTAATTGCTTTCTTGAGTATATTTCCTTCCTTTCATTTCTTTTCGTTTACTTTATCTTCTGTGTGGTCTATTTTCATTTACCTTCTCCTATTCACTTGAACCTACAGTCCTTGAACTTGGCTATATTTACCCCTCACACACACACACAGACTTTTGATTCAGGAAGGGGCACCAGTTTACAAAGGCTTCACATATTGCTATCTTTGTTTTCCGGCCAAGGACAAGGGTGAGAAGATTCTTTTACACAGGAATCAACCTCTTATCACAAGTCACATAAATTTCACCCTCAGCAATCTGTTGCTCATGATATCCAGGGTCTAAACTGGTTGTCACCCAAAAATTGAATTAAAACTTGGAAATATAACTCATTATGATAAAATACAGTCCTGCAAATAAATAGACCCGCAGCTTACAGTACTAGCACCTATGTAATGCTCAGCAGTACACATTAGTCCGAGGCATCAACCAAAAGTACACAGCAGGACTGATCCTGGAGTTCACATCTCCAGAAATCAAGCCATCAGTTACATTTCCAATAGGTGAAAGGTGGGAGTTTGTAGAGATACCATCCTAGGAGCTAAACCTTGTGGACAGTATGGGTATTTTCTATTTGTACTGCCAGTCTTGTTGTTGAGAGAATCAAGAACACAAGCATAATTCTGCTTTCAAATTGTTAGCTTGACTGGCATTTCTTTCTTTCTTTCTTTTTTATTTTATTTTTTTATTTTCGAGACAGGATTTCTCTGTGTAGCCATGGCTGTCCTGGAACTCACTCTGTAGACCAGGCTGACCTCGAACTCAGAAATCCACCTGCCTCTGCCTCCCAAGTGCTGGGATTAAAGGTGTGAGCCACCACTGCCCAGCCTGGCATTTCTTTCTTAATGTCATGGCTTTGCCTATCAAATTTGTGTGTGTGTCTGTGTGTGTGTGTGTGTGTGTGTGTGTGTGTGTGTGTGTGTGTGTGTGTGTGTTACACATGGGATATCCTACTACTTTTGACTTTAATATCTTTTTAGTCAATCATTGCTTTGGCCAGCTCACCTTCTAAATACACTGGTTACTGCCCATCTACGATTTACTGCTGTATTCTGAGGGACCTTGCATACATCTCTCTGACTCTTAGTTCTGAAAAAACAAGGCCTCAGCACAACATGCTACTTTTAAAGAAGCAGTCAAGTTTTGTTATTTTAAGCTATTTTCTAGATCATTCAAAACCAGCTTGACTGGTATCTACATTCAGAAAGAAGTAAAGCTAAAAATTACTAGTTCAATATAATGAGATATGTTTGTCTTCTGTATCTATCTCAGTGTGGTCTCAGACCCACCACATAGCTAAGGATAGGCTTGAATGGACTCTCCCTCTCTCCCTCTTCCCCTCCCCCACTCTTTGCAACAAGATTTCTTTCTCCATGTAGCCCTGGCAGTCTTGGAACTCAGTATTTAAACCTGGTCTAGAACTCAGAGTTCTGCCTGCCTCTGCCTCCTTAATGCTGGGATTAAAGGCATGCACTATCATGCCCAGATCTTGAACTAATTCTTTTGACCTTGACTTCCAAGTACTGAAGTCACAGAAATGAGCCACTTCCACCCCCAACTCATGAGACTGTTGAATATCTTGCCTCTAATTTCATAATTGTTGCCTGGCTCAGCTCCAGTTAAGATTCCTTTAGTAGTATACCTCAGCACTAACTGTGTCACTAATAACAGGCTGTTCCCATAGCTTCCCAAAACAACTCTGTGCACAAGATAACACAGAAAGGCCTAAAAATAATGACTAACGTATGCTGCTGTCATAAAGTGAACTCTCTGCAATTTCCAAATTTAGTTCAGCTTCTCACACTCAGTACAATGTTGAAGACAAACATGTGAAATTCAGTTTTACATGCAAGAGCCTGAATTTGTGAATAAAAGAAATCAATTTAAATTCTGAAGTATCATGCTATGAACAGAAATATATTTCCTCAGTTGGCATAGTGGTGCATGCACTCAATCGTAGCACTGAAGAGGCGAGGCAGGCAGAAGGCCCAGCTCTGTGAGTTCTAAACCAACCTGCTCTACATAAAACTGAGTTCAGGGCTGCCAAAGCTACATAGTAAGGCCTGTTTTGTTTGTTTGTTTGTTTTTGCATTTTTTGAACATTAATCAATTGATTAGTCTTTAAAACTTTATGGGGCCATTTGATCTACAGGCAGAACAATCCCGGAACAAGTTAAGAAAATGCTATATTGAATTATACCAACAGAGAACATGGCCTTTCAAACAAGTTCTAGAC
This sequence comes from Uromys caudimaculatus, assembly GCA_028551405.1. NCBI lineage: Eukaryota > Metazoa > Chordata > Mammalia > Rodentia > Muridae > Uromys > Uromys caudimaculatus. The sequence continues at coordinate 88,294,620 of CM052704.1, forward strand.
TGGAACCAATTTACAAATGCAGAGCCTCTGAAATAAAGGGGACACCAGGTCACCTTGAGGAATTCTTCAAGGCTTTGCTGGTAATTTTTTTCTGATCATTTCCCAAAAGGATTTATGGCCTTTCACTGATTTTGAAGGGCCTATTGGACACTGGCTTTGAATTGACGCTGATTTAAGGTGACTGCAAACAACACTGTGACCCTCTAGTTCAAGTAGGAGTGATACAGGACAATTGGCCAATGGGATCTCCACCAAAGGTCCACTTGCAGGAGGTGCAGTGGATCTCTACCTTTTTATTTTGTCAGCCTCAGGATACATAATTGGAATCTATACTCTTAGAAGTCAGTAGACAGATCCCACAGCCTCTGCTTTCAGCACCCATGTCCTGCTCCATGATGCCACTGCTCTAACCTTCTAGAGATGGCAGTAAGAGAAGACATGAGAACCCTTTAGAGTTTCTTGAAGACAGGAAGCTTCAAGTGCTTTTGGTCTGGAAGTTTCCATAGGTATGCCTCATAGAATCCCGGAAATGTGACAGAAACAGCTCTAAGAGTCAGAGACAAAGAGCTCCAGTACCTCAGTCTCAGTGCTTACAGGGTGGATCATACATTTGTTGAAAACAGAGCAGCACTTCATGTTGCCTATTGCTATTGACAAACTGCTTGGTTACTCTCATAGTAGACACTAACTGTGACATCAAAGTGTATAATGAACGTAGTTGCAATTCACTGATGAGCAAAGGCAGACTGTGCATAGCCATCAGTTTTAGCATGAGAAGGCTTTATTTTAAGTCACTAGTATAAGAATGAATTCAGTTCATTTTAATATAAGTAATTAGGGCATATGTAGAATGTTTGTCTGAGATTCCCTCAGCCAGTGCTCTTGAAGTTATAAAACTCACAGGCTGCCCAAAGATTCCAAAGGAACATTGTCTACTATCTTCTCAAACATGTTGCTTATTGAAACAGAGAGGGCAGTGGTGGTAACACTATTCTCCACCATGCTGTCTGTAGGCACCCAGAGACAACTTATGTACTTTAGGAACATGGTGCTGTAAATGAAGACAGAGAAGAGGTGTACAGATGACTCAACAATGAAAGATGTGTGGCGTGTATAGTGTGGAAGCCTGTGTAAGAAAGTTGTGAACTTACTGTGAATCAAAGATGGGGTAGAGTCGAGAATGTTCTTCTCACAAGGTATTCTTCTAGAAAGAATTGCACAAACTGTGATAAACGAATGTGCTTGAAAGTGATGATATGAAGGGAGTGCCCTGACATGCTCACACTGTCTTTGTGGGAAAGGTAATGGTCTAAGATGAATATTCTTGGCTCTTAAACAGGACCAAGATCATATTCATAAGTCATAACATTAGGTGTATTCCTCTGATATGCTAGTATTTGCTTAACCTAACTGTAAATGCCACCACATGTTTTGCTTCCTTTAGTAGTAAAAATGAGACATTCTTTGCACTATTCCTCAGTGCAAACTCCTGAAGTCTCCTAGTTACCCTACTCAGGTCTTGGGCATTTCCTTCAATCCATCTAGATTTAGCCTCACTGCTTTGGGTGAGTCAACAGCGAAGGGTCAGTTTTACATGTATAGATGCTCAAGTAGTCCCTGAATAAGCATATTGTTGATGGAGGTAATTGGTAAGACAACAGGTAAAATTAAGTGCTTTCTTACTTCTCATCCATAAAGGTCAAGCAATATGCTTTCTACTGGCAAGGCTGTCAATACACCTCACTCTTCTACCTGAAGGGCCTCTAGCCCCATGTCATAAGTTAGTTTTAAGGATCTTGATCTTCTGTCTCTTCTACCATAAACATTGCTCACTTTGTAGCAACCACTCTAGACTTGTCAATAAAGCATCCTGCTAGATGGTAGGAACTAAATCCAACCAAAACTGAAAGACCTTAGAGATGTTCCCTCTAAGAAAGCATTTCCTAACCTGTGGGCCATGTCCCCCTTTCACAGGAGTCACCTAAGACCATCGAAAAACATATTTACATTATGGTTCATAACAGCAGAAAAATTACAGTTATAAAGTCGCAACAAAAATGAGTTTATAGTTGGGGTCACCACAACATAAGAACTGTATTAAGGGTCTTAGCATTAGTAAGGCTGAGAAGCATTGATCTAAGGGGAAGGGGAAGTTGTTGCACTTGTCTTCTACCACCAATAAATACATATACAAGTTAATAAGTACAAATCTTAGTGGTATATTTGAATTTGGGAAGCATTTTACCCCTAACTTTAGTATGCTATCCTGGTCCATATATCCAATGACTTGGAAGACTCTTAGACTTAAGTGGGTCAGGGAATGTGGGGAAAACTCTTTAATAGATGCAGGGTTCTGCACAGGCTTCCTTGCCACTTGTACCATGTGACACAGCAGACTCAATGGTACTTGAGCTATTGGAGCTAGATAAGGATGGGGTTTAGGGTCTCTGGCAGGTACTCAGGTGATTCATAACAAAGGATCTTAGGATTTTGGAGTAAGGTGATGCTGTCCTCTGCATACAGATATTTCTGAGAGTCAGCTCTTGTCTCGTTATTGGGACTTTTAGGAAACTGAACATTTGACAATAGATTGAGCTGCCTATCCCAAGCTGGATGTTGTTTAACTCAGCAAGCCATGAAGGTGAATGTACACACTAACACTCCGTCATCAAATGGAAGTGTATACATGTGATCAGTCCTGAGAAGGTCCTTCCTAAAGATGCAAATAACATAAAGAAGTTTTCCAATTGCCTTTTATTTCTACTTGTAATAAAATGTCTTCTGGGTCCAAGCACGCACTTTTGGCCTCAAGAGCTGTGGTTCACAGATGCGGGTGCCATTCAGAAGTGGGCAGCTGCAGTACTATAGATCCTTTCTAGGGCACCCTTGAGGGACACTGATGAAAGGAAGTCTTCACAGAGATCACCACTTCAGGCAGAACTTATGCTCATACATTTTCCTTGGAAGGAGAAATGGCCAGATGTGTGATTGATTCCTGATTCCTGATTCTTGGGCTGTAGCCAATGGTTTGGCCAGATAGTTGGGGACTTAGAAAGAGCATGATTAGAAACTTTGTGTGAAAGACATTTGGGAAAGAAATATATGGCTAATTTTCTCCAATTGGACAAAGGTTATGAAACTGCTCGTGTTCCCTGTGATTGCTCAGGAAAGGGTGATCTCAATAGATGAGGAGTTAAATAATCTAGTATGGAATATGACTCATTCTGTGAATGAAAATCAACATCTCTCTCTCTCTTAAAATCCCTGTATTTGCCACTGGCCCATGAACAAAGTGATCATGGTAGCAGGGCTGGGAGCTTAAGTTTCCCTTAGGCACAGACCATGATCTAATGTAGGATTCATATCCAGCTCTAGTTTCAGAGTCTACACTTGTTCATTAGCGTGATATGTGTTGTGGGCTGAGGTGGGGGTTGGGCTCATTAGTAGCTTAGTTTGTACCAGGAAGATGACTAAACAACACAGACATTTCCTCAGATGAAACCGAGACGATTTATGGGTAAGTTAAGTAAACACGGCCAGTAAGCATGCTCGTTGTTATTGTTGTTGTTGTTGTTTTGTAACAATAATAAAAAAAGCTATTCCTCTGAGTCTCTATGGTCATGATCCAACCATTAGCATTTCCTCAGAGTGTAGATAGCCATTAACAGTATTTATTAAACAATTACCACATATTAATCCCAATCGAATAGTTACCTTCTTCCCCTTTCCTGTGCACTGGATCTCAGTTGCTTTACCCAGGACCATTTTTTTCAAGGCAACGTCTTTGAATTGCTCTCCACCATTTACTAAGCTAAGACTGGATGTTGTGGCTATAGTTAGGTGAGAGCATTTCCTGGTAGTGCAGCAAGGGCATCACTTCCTGTTTGCCTGCAAGTTTTGTTTGTCCTGACTTATTGGAGCCATGGAGTCTAAGCAGGCAACTGCTGCTTACTCTGAAATTTTATTTATAATATAGACTTGAGAGACACTAGGCCATAAAAGAAGAAGGGTATGCCAGGACCATGGGCAAAACATTTTACTTTTATTTGTGTTCAGTTTCTCTCATTGAGTTCTCTGTCCTGTGGCCGACAAATATAACACTTCCCATAAGCACATTGCTCTACAGCTACCAGTACCAATTATTTTCAAGGTTAATGCTTTTTCTGCTCTTGCCACCAGCTCCATGCTACTGGCTTCTCTTCTACTCAATTCATTTTTTTTTCCACCGTAGTCTGAGTTTATATGCTTAGCCATGAACCCAAGCCTGTGCTTTTATCTTTATAAGTCTTTGTTGGCTTCCCACTCCCTTCAGGGAAAGTAACCAAGTGTTGTCACCTGGCCTACAAAACACCTTCCAGTCCATACCTAGGTTTCTCCTTGGGCCATCTTCCCTGAAATTCTTTCTAGAACTTTCCTTCCCCTGTCACAGGCTAATTGCAAACTGTCTTTTTTTTTCCCCAGTCTATCTCATAACTTAAGTTCTGTCTAGATAATTTTTTAAGATTTATGTTTGTGTGTGTGTGTGTGTGTGTGTGTGTGTGTGTGTGTGTGTATGTGTGTGTGTGGTTAGCCTGCATGAATATAAGTGTATCATGTGTATGTGTGGTACCCTCAGAGGCCAGAAGGTGAAGGTGACATATCCTCTGGAACTGATATTACAGATAGCTGTTAGCCACCACATCAGTTTCTGAGAACTGAACCTGCATCCTCTGCAAGAATAGTAAATGTTCTTAACCACTGAATCATCTTTGATTGACATGCAGAAAGATTTACATGTTTAATGTATCATGTTAATGAGTTTGTAGATAAATGTATATTCATGAAATGTAAGCACAATCATCTCTATAAACATGACTGACTCTTCCAATTCTTTTGACTTTTTTTTTCAGCTAGAAAATATCTTTAAACTGAGTTTCCACTCAGCCCTTACATAAGCCACTCCTTGAAGCTGCCGGCCAAGTCCATCTGTTTAGGGGACTAGCAGAGCATTTTGTTCCATTTATACGATGAATTTCATTGTGTAATAGCTTATCTGTTCAGATGTCACTTTCCTACTAAATCGAGAGCGTCACCTAGAATATCTTACACTCTTATGCATCTTCGCATTCTCTGTGACTTGCATAGAGTTTGCCATGTAGCAAATGCTCAAAAATGGCTGCTGAATAAGGGGAGAAAATTCCCCACTTGGTTAACAGGTATATATATTGCTATTCTCAAGTGATAGCTCAATCATAAGAGATGGCTGCCATGGTCCCAGCACAAAAACTCTGATAACTGAAGCCTCAAAAGTGTCTAATTGAAATAAACAGGCATCTCTCTGGCAGGATTTTGACACAAATAGTCAGGTGAACAGCACTGCTATTCTGGGCATGCTGTCATCTCCCACTCATCTCCAGAAGAGTTGTGGAATGAGCTTTTGGCTGGCACTGATGACTTAGGAATTTAAGCTCCGTTTCCCTTCCCATCCCCCCACTGCTCTCTGAGAAGGCCTGGGGAAGGGATGAGATCTCCTGAGTCAGAGCAAATCAAGACAGAAGGCAGAGTTTTCAGGCCCAAATGGGATCAATAGACTTTGGAGTGGTAGGTTAACAGAACACTTCCTTCCTTTGTCCATAACTATTCACCTCCCTCTATCCATTGCAGAATCATTAATAAACAGCACACACAGACACACAGAGACACACAGACACACACACACAGACACGCACACACACACACACACACACACACACACACACACACACACACACACACAATCTATAGTCTTTGGACAAACTCTGAAAAGCTTTTGCTCCCATTTGTTACCCTTCTTCCATCCAAAAAGGCTCAGGAGGATTTCTGGACTGCTCAAGTAGTTTTATCAATGTCAATATTTTCCTCAGTTATTGCCAGTTTTAATCATGGGCTACTGCCAAAATTCATGTATCATTCATCTGTGAGTTTTCCCCCATAGACAGTCTGTTTATAAGCTCATACTCCAGTGACAGAAAGCATATGGGTTGACTCATTGTCCTGTAGCCAGTCCAGCATCAACAGTTTGCCTTCACTCAGCTCATTAAACCTTCTAGCTAGATGGCTGGTTATGCTCTTTCACACACACAGTATTTGGGAACAAAGAACTATGGTAATCTTAACAACCAGCATGCTTTATCTTATGTTTATGGCTCTTTATTTCTTACAGTTCTGGATAACATACACATTTGTGGGGTTGCTCCATCAGTTCTGCAATCTCCAACACAGCTGAGTGGCCAGCATTGTAGTGTGATAACACAGGCATGCGCATAACAGCTGCATGAACTTCCTGTTTGCATCAGCAGATAAGAGTAAGCACGGTCCAGAGCTCTCATTCTTACCGTGGAGAAGATGAACTACGTGGTTACTTTAAAATTGCTAATAACGACACCTGTCATTAGATCTCTCTGTGCAATTTGGATCGTCAAAGTTACTGTCACTGAAAACAATTTTATTTTTTTGAGAAAGGGTCTTACTATGTAGCTCCAGATGCCCTGGAACTCTCTATGTAGAATGAGCTGGTTTCAGACTTATAAAGATCTGCTAACCTCTGTCTCCTGAGTGCTGGGATTAAAGTCCTGCACTACCACACCTGGCTGAAAACCATTTTTATATCCAAAGTAAAATGGTAGAGAACCCAGAGTCAGAATGCCCACGTTAGAGATCCAAATCAGAGAAACTGAATTGCATGTGATATGAGGATTTTTCAGTTTTCTGAAATTCCATCTTTAATAAGAGAATTGGAAACAAAATAATGTTTAACTTGTTACTATGTTGCCATCTCACCCTTTGAGAAATAAAGTCGTATTTAGGAAAACATATGTGTATTCACATAGGCATGCAATATCAATTAATGAAAGAAGAGGCCATGAATTTGAAGACGAGTGGGGAGGAGTCTATGGAGGGCTTGAAGGGAAACAGGGCAAGGGAGACATGTTGTAATTATACTATAATCTCAAAACACACAAACAAAAGTCCCACAAACAGCAGCAAAGTGAAAAGGATGCTGTGGGGACGAGAAGGAAACGGGGAGGGAAGAGGATGAGGAAGGAAGGGAACGGGGGTGTGAAAACGTTTGGCCCTCAATCTGGAATTCGGATTCTCAGGGGCGCATGGTCAGGCACAGGAAGCCGCTCTGGAGAGCGTGTGGCCACAGCGGGGGGGGTTGTCTGTCTTCTTCAAGCGCTACCTTGGCTGTTTCTGTTGCTTGGGTTACTGCTCTCCACAAACGGGTGGAGTTGGTAGGAGACTCAGAAGTTGTCACCAGTGGGTTTGTATGGCCTCAGCTCCAGTTTCCTATCAGCAGCTTTGGCCCTTTCTCAGGAAGGATTCTGAAGTGTGTGACAAAGGACGTTGTAAGATTGTTCATAAAATAATATCTGTCTTCAGAGAGCACTGGAACCTCACAGACCATAGGGACTAGATGGTTCTTGGAGTATAACCAACTCCCATTAATTACAATCCCACATGTCTTCTTCTTACAGCCTTTCTTTCTGTATCCTGTGTTTTAATACATTGCTTGACAAAACCCAGATGTTATTTTACTACATATTTTACTCTCAGCAGGGCACAAGCACAGACCCCGTAACCATAGACATACTTAAAAAAAAAAAAAAAAAAAAAAAAAAAAAAAAAAGCCAACTAGTCTATAGGAAAAGACTAAACAGTGGAAACCATATTAAGGAAAAAAATCCACATAGAAGACCTTGGCATATAAAAAGGAAATATTAAAAGAAGAGAATAGGCTGAAAGAATTATTTTTATATATGACATATTTCAGAATCACTGCATTAATATATAGTTAATTACACAAAAAGTCCAAGTGGTATAGAAGAAGCTTACAGAAGAGTGAAACTGAGTTCTCACTCTCACCCTCCTGGTGGCTGTTTCTGATTCTTTGTTAACAGTTTGGTGCACAGACAAACATTCAGAACCCAAGTATCCGAAAGAGCTCCTCAGCCCTCTCCCATCTCTAGAGGATGATTAGTCAGCAGTCTACAGAGAAGGAAGGACTTTTCCTTGAGTAAGGCTTGCTTAGAGAAATGTCTACTCAGAAGGGGATCTTAATGTCTTGTGATCCTTCTTGAGCCACGTGCACATGGCTCCTGGTTACCTTCTAGACCAGTGTTTCTCAACCTGTGGGTCGCAATCCCTCTGGGGGTCAAACAATCCATCCACAGGGGTCCCATATCAGATATCCTGCATATTTACATCATAATTCACAACAGTAGCAAAGTTAGTTATGGAGTAGCAACAAAATAATTGTATAGTTGGGGGTCACCGCAATACGAGGGACTCTTATTAACAGGTCAGAGCATTAGGAAGGTTGAGAACCACTGCTCTGGATCCCCAGAGACTCCTCAGCAGGGAGCTCTTCGCCCTCTCAACATGAGCTGCTGATGTGGAGCGTGTCTGCCTCTCTAATTTTCTCATCCTGTCTTCAGCACTATGACAAGGTCTGGGTTTTACTGAAAGGAATGAAGCCTGCTGTGTTTTTATTATGACTTGCCTCAAGGTTCAGAGAAAGCAGCAATTTTAGGGTCCCTAGACCCTAAAACCTTGGGATGCCATCTTCATGTAACATACAAGACACAATACTGACCCTGGGTCCCTTGGCTGAGAGCAATGCTTCCTAAGAGATTTTAACAGAAAAGAAGAAGTGGTAATTATTGACATAAAAACTCTACACAATAAGACAGACAGATTGGGAGCGGGTGGACATTCTACATTAAGTTTCCTTTAAGGTCATTCTTGCTAATGCTAATCAAAGACTTCTGCCTTTTTGTTTTTTCCTTTGAATGCATCTCCATGAGCAGGGGAACATATCATGATTCGCACTTAGACCGGTTGCTTCCAGATTCATATCACATCCATTTCCCACTAAGTATTCAGATACACACACACACATACACACACACACACACACGACACATTTTCATACAATATACACACAGACAGGCACACTGACACACACACATGCACACAGGTATTCATGCACATAGGCACACACACAGACACCCAGAGGTATATACATAGTCATAGTCACATACACACACACACACGTGCTCACACACACAAATGCAGACACACTCATATTCTGTGAATCAGAGACTGCACAGCATGAGCCACTTGGGAAAAACTGAAAATAAAGTCTCAGACACCTCAACATTTGCTGTGCAATGTGTAAATATTTCATTTCAAGTCAGCGTCTCATTTGTCAGGGCAAAGGTCATTGCTTTCCTTCAGTCTCAAATCTATTCTCACTATCCTTCAAACCTGCCTTATTCTACTTATGTATAAAAGAAGGAGACTTGAATGATGTACAAAATTATACTTAAAGGCCACATGTTTAGATATTCAGTTAATATGGCTTATGTTAATCTAGCTGAATCCCTGGTTAAGAATTTTTAAGTTGGGAGAGGCAGTTTTGTTCTTCCTGTTATATTGAAACACACCTATATGAAAAGGTGAGCTGCTTTACTACAAGAATGAATGTATCACACAGTCTACAAATTGCTGGAAAACATATATGAGAAAAAATGCAACAAGTTAATATTCTCAGCATTATAAAACCATAAGAAGAAGGAATCCTAATAGCAAAATTGGCAGAATCCGGTATTATTTACAGAAAAATGTAAATAATAAAATAAAAACATATGCACTGCTAACAATACATAGTCAAAGTGAAGTATAATGAGACCATTATTGCTAGCCATCATATTTACAAAAAATGTTCAGGATGGCCTGACAACAGAGATGAGATGAGGACTCTGCCTTCTTCTGGATAATTGATCACACTTGACCCAGAGAAGAAGCTCAGAAATGTGTGACAGAATGCTACCTCTTAATACCTCTCTATGTTATTAGTTAAGTGATTGTATGTACATGTTCACAGGTATGGAGACACAGGTAGGTGTACACCTGTGCATGTGGAGACCAGAGGTCAACATTGTTGTTCTTTGGGAGCAGCCCAGCACGTTTGCTTGAGACAAAGTGTGTCCCTTAGTACCTGGAACTGGCCAAATAAGCAGGCAGGCTGGTGCCATGTCTCCACCTCCCCAGCATGAGAGTTACAAACGTAAGCCGTGAAATCTAGCTTTTTTACCTGTGTGCTGGGAATTGAACTTAGGTCTTCATGCTTGTGCAACAAGCATTTTACAAGCTGAATGTAATCCTGCTTCTAGTATATTAATGTTTTTAAAACAAATAGTTATTGTAATAATTAATGCATAAAGTTTCAGTATTAATTAGAATATCTGAAATTTAAGAAAATCTGTTAAATATTAGAATTAGGGACCAGTACAATTGTGTTGTATACATGCATGAGATATTGCGTGCAAATAATTTTCCATTGATATAAGAAAAAACTTTCAATGTTCAATAAAAATAGTATGTTAATAGTATATAAAGCTATTTTTAAGGCATAAAGATGCATATATTGATAATTTAACAGTGCTTAGGTTATTTACAAAGTATTCACTCAGTCCACAGCTGAAGTCTTCACTAAAGTTTTGTCTTTTATGATTCTTTCCACAGTTTTCCATCATGAATATGTATCACTTTTATCATCGGAAAAATAACCGTTTACATTTAAACGTTACTACACAGAGTCTATACAAAATATCAGTGACAGAGGGGAAAACACAGAATTATAATTTGCTCTTTGGCTTCCTGACTCTAAAGGTAGTTACATTTCAAAGCATGGGAACTCACAGCTGCAATAAAGTCATGTCCCCCACCAGACTACCCATAGTGCATGAGAGCAATCCTGCAGTGACACATCCTGAAATCCAGTTGCCAATTTTGAAAAAGAACACTTGACCATACATTTTTAAATAGTTTACTCTGAAAAAACATGTAAGTATTGCTAAAGTTGTCATAAACTAACATGATACTAACATGTTAGTAACAGGTGCTAACATTTACAATGGTCACACACGCTGCAAATCTAGTGCTGGTCTTCAGGGTGTTAGTTTACATTGTTGCTTATGTCAACAGATATGTAGATTTTAAAAATAACTGGATATCCCAGGAAGTTTTTAAAGATAACTTTCAGAACTGTACATATGATGTAAAAATATGGTCCCTAAGAAAGGGTTGTATATAATGATTCCGATTCTACTAAGCTGATTACAGAGTCCCATGTGTGGCTTCCACAGTGAGTAGACTGTAAATCTTATTTATTAAAATCTAGATGTCTGTGCTAAACCCACTGATCTGGCACTTAACCTAATGCTTAATGGGCAGGTTTGAGCATGAGCTCAGCACTTCTGTGAACAGGAAGTTCATTGTGAACTGAGAAAGCAAAAAAATGTCCTGTGCCCTTTTATGTGAAGGACAGAGAGATAAAGAAGAAGTTCATTGAAGTTGTACTTCACGTTAATTTTCTGTACAGACAACAACAATCACAACAAAAATTCATGTATTTTTTCGCCAGGCTAAATGAGTTCCTTCTTCAGGATGTTCTCCAAGCATGGCTCAACAGTTGGGGACATAAAACATAACAATATTCTATTTGGCAAAAGTGGGGATATTTGAAAACCCTTTTATGTTGTACTTCAGGATTTTAATTGATGGTTAGATAATTTTTAAAAAACATGGAAAAACTATGTATCTAAGGATATTCACACAAGCAATAGATCTCACCAAGTACTCTACTCCTGGAACTGGGAATACAGCAATAACATAACACTCCTGTTCTTGGAAGCAGATGTTCTGCTTCTTAGAACACTAAATAAACACTGAATTTATCATGTGATTTCAAGGAGTAGTAAGTGCTATGAAAAAAATCAGGATAAAGGGTTAGGTAACAGCATACTTGTGTAATACCTGCTTTTAGAGAGTAGCAAAAGGCTCTAAGAGGACGTCCAATTTAAACAAAATTCATAAGAAAGTGAGAAAACAAGTCATTATATAACCTGAAAGATAAAAGATCCCAGGAATAGAGAGGAGTATGTGTAAAAATCCAAGATGAAACCAGGTTTGACACCTATAAAGAAGGATGAGAAGTCTGAAGTACAGGTATCAAGGGGACTGTGGGGAAGATAGGGCACTGTATTAGTTATCTTCTGTTGTTGGGATAAAATACTCTAACAAAAGCAACCTAAGGAAGACATTAGCTTAGGGTTCCAGAACAACACAGTCCATCATGGCAGGGAGCACATGGCAGCAGGAGCAGAAAGCTGGCTGGTCAAATTTTTATCCATACTGAAAAGAGGGTGCTGGAGGGAGGGAGGAACAAGAGGTGGGGGAAGGTTATAATCTTGTATTGCCCACTCACAGTGAAGTGATTCTTCCAGAAAGACTTTACCTCATAAAGGTTCCATTACCTCCCCAGAGTGCCAGCTACCAGAAGAGAAAGGACAACCTATAGGGTGGAGAAAATATTTCCAAATCATATGTTATAGAGGGTTTAAAATCCAGAATACTTAACTATGCATCCATCCACTGACTGATTGATTGGTTCATCAATCATCTTACAACAACAACAACAACAGAAGCAACCAACCTTTCAAATGGACAAAGAAATTAAAGAGACACTTTTCCAAGAAGATAGTGTGTAGGCTTATATTTTTTAATACCTACTTTAATATGTGTACTTAAATGTTTTAACCTCCCTTTTAGCCCACTACCCACCAGAGGTATTAGAAAGGAAAGATTAATAGGGCAAAGGAGGATGTAGACATGTTTAGAAATATTGGGGTGGGGGAGACTCTAATCTGTGTTGTCAGGATATTAGTAGTTTAGTTTACATGAATTAGCAGCAGTAGCTTGATCCACTCTCAGACACCATTTATGAATCAGCAATATCAGCAATGGTAGTTTGATTTAGAAGAAACTGTGAGGCTCCGCCAATCAGTCTGAGTCCTCAGACGTGTCAAGAAGCTACCAGAACACCACCAGAAGTTTCTTGGTGTCCCAACAAATGATGGCCAGCAAAGAGTGGCAAGGTAAACCAATACCACACAGTCCTCCTCCCTCCTCCTGTCAACAATTGTCATTGAGGCCAGCATCAGCAAAGCCCAACAAAGATCAGCAAAGAGTGGCAAGGCACTTATAGCCCTGCTCACTGATGGTTAGATTATATTTATACCCTTTTAAAACGTTATGTGTTCTCCCAAGCATCTGTTCTAGAAAAACATCATATGCTCCCCTTTTAGGCAGCTTTTAGAAAATACCACATGTCTGTCTTCAGCAAAAGCATCCTCTTATAAGACAGTATTCAGAAAAATATCACATGCCACAACTGAGTCTCCAAAGAAACCACAAATTTCCACTTCAATAGTAAAGTAGCTGGTGAGTACATGCAAGCCGTTCGGTATCACTGGTAATTTTGTGCAACACAAGCCAAAGTGCCAGGAAACACTTCACATCTATTAGAATGACTATAATTTAAAAATCAAAACAAAGAAAAATAAGTGTGGGCAAAAATTAATAAATAGAACCCTTGTATACTGTTGGTATTAGTGTGAAGTGGCGGCTGCTCTAGAAATCAGCTTAGCCTTTCCTGGAAAAGCTAAGCACTGAGCCGTCATGTGATCTAATGACTATCTTAGGTATGATCATGGTCATTCTCAGTTGTATACTTGACTGGATGTGGAATCACCTCTGGGTATGTCTTCAAGGATATTTTCAGAGAAGATTAACTGAAGTCTCTCCTTTAATGCAGCTGCTCCACCATATGGGTTGGAGTGTCAGACTGAATAATGAGAAAAGAAGAAAGTCAGTTGAGCACCAACATTTATCTGTTTCCTGACTGAAGACTAAGAAAGGGTGACCTGCCACCTCATGCACCAGCTACCATGTCTTCCCCATCATGGTGAAGCGCATCTCATCAAACTGTGAACCAAAGCCTAACCTTTCCTTCCTTAAGTTGCTTTTGCCACAATAATAAGAACATTAACGAATATATCTATATATCCTCCAAAATTGAAAATGGAACTTCAACAGATATTTTACTTAGTATTAATTTCACTGTGATAATATCAGAAAGGAGAAAATCACCCAAGTGTCTGTCAAGTGGTGGATGGGTAAGCAACATGTGATATATGGTTTAGTCATACAATCCTTTAAACAGGGCCTTCCTTTGTAGCACTGGATGATCTGGAACTTGCTACATAGACCCAGCTGGACTTGAACTCACAGAGCAGCCTGTATCTGCTTCCTACATACCAGGGTTGCATACATATACTGCCATATGTGGCTCAATTTGCTCATATAAAAAGGAATAATAAATTTATAGTATGGAAGAAATTCATGAATATATCTAATAAAATAACTCGAAGTAAAGAAGAACAACTATTGTATGGTTCTACATGTAGGAGATTTTTAGATAGAAAAAGACACAGATTTGAGATTATAAAGGGTTGAAAGAAATGGTGAAAAATGGCAAGGTATAGCTTACTGCTTGCTTATAGGGGGGTTGGGTGTACTAAGATGTTCAGAAAATTAATAGCATTAATTAATGCACAGCATTCTACATGTGTTTAGTGAAACTGAACTGTGCACCTATAGCAGTTAAAGTTGTGTGGCTTATGAATCCTAGTTCAAAGAAAATATTTAAAGAGGCAAGTTTTAAGAATGGAAAGCACATAAAACATCTTTAGACAATCAAAAGCAGAGCAACTATGTTGCTCTTTGTATGGGAAGAAGTATCAGAGGAAGTTCAGCTCGAGAGGAAATAACGCAGGACAGAAATCTGGATGGAAAGGAAGGAGGTTTAAACATCTCTAGATATTTCCATGAACACAAAATTTGTCTTTTCTTAATTTCTGTAAAAGATATTTGACTTAAAATATTTAAAGTGCATTTGGGGCTCAAAACACCGTAGCAGTAACAGGTATGGAGACTTTAGCACAGGTCATACGTGCGTTGGTGAGATAGTAAATCTATGCAGGCTGATGGACTGAGGGTGCCTACTGGAATCTCTAGACAAACTACAAAATATCATGATAATGGAGAGGGTGCTCAGCTCAAGAAAAGACAAAGAGAATAAAAAAGAAGGCTGCAAAGCAAATGCCAAATGATAGATTTAAGTCCATTTAAACATCCCAACACTTAAGGCACTTACAATGAAATGCTATGTTACAAGGCAGATAGCACTTCAAAAATTTAAGGTCTAAACCACACATCTTAGAAGACACAAAATTTAAATATATTTAAGAATGTTAAAAATAATGGACAGAAAACTGCAACAAAACAGGAAAGGGTAATATAGTTTCACCAGTCTTCTATTATTGCCCAAGAAAAGTTTTCAAGGGGCTGGAGAGATGGTTTATGGATTAACAGTGTTGTGCTTCCCCAGAGGGCACAGAACCAGCTCCCAGCACCCAAGTCAGGAGACTCACAATTGTCTGTAACTCCAGCTCCAGAGTCTGGATGCCACAGAGACCTGCATCACATGTGGACACACCCACACTCATACACACATGATTAAAAATAAAATTAATCTTTAAGAAGAAGAAAAAAGAAAAGAGTCTTCAGAACAAAGGATATCATCAAAGATGAGGGCATTTCATACTGATAAAAAGATCAATTAGCTAAGAAAACCCAGTATCTCTAATGCATATATTCATAACAGAGTTTCAAAGTAACATAAAGCAAAAATTAACAGAACTGAAGGACTAAACAAATGTTTTATTTTCACATGTGCTAGATTCAATTTGCAGGAAAACAAATATTTTTGTATCTATGTGTCCGTGGATTGGAAGACTGAATGTTGTTAACATATTGGGGTTCCCCACACTGAGGTGTATATTCAAGGCAATCTCTCTTAAATTCTCAGCATGCTCATTCTTAATTTGGTAGAAACTGATCAGCTGAATCTAAAATTTATATGCAAATACACAAAACTGAGCGCATAAATCTTAGGAATAAAATAGTTCTTATACTGATTTCAAAACTTATTTTTTCTTTTTCTTTTTTTTCCTTTTTTTTCGAGACAGGGTTTCTCTGTGTAGCCCTGGCTGTCCTGGAACTCCCTTTGTAGACCAGGCTGGCCTCGAACTCAGAAATCCGCCTGTCTCTGCCTCCCAAGTGCTGGGATTAAAGGCATGTGCCACCACTGCCTGACTTCAAAACTTATTATTTTATTAAAATACTACACAATAAAAGTAGTATTGTTGAAAATATATATGTATCAGTGGAAGTGGGTAGAGGCGAAAAATAAGAAAAATAAGCATAGACATTTTAAAAATGCCAATTGAATTTTGGCAAGTCACCAAGCCAGTCCAATGGAGAAAGACACCCCCCCCAACAAATGTCACTGTAACACTGAGAAATTTATATAGATAAAAATAAAAATCTTAACTGCTAGGACACATAATCCATAAATATCTGAGATGGCTGATAGGACTGAACTAAAATGCTTAATATTCTAGAAACCCACTGGGACTAAAACACTGGCAGCATCTCTGTGACTTTTAGGAACACAAAGGCCTCTTAGGACTCTAAAAGCAATAGTCATAAAGAAAAATTGTTGCAGTCTATGAATATTAAGGGTTTTATCTCACAATAAAACACTAACAATAAAGCAGACGTGTAAGGCAGAGACTGGGAGAAATTATCCTCAAATGTGTATCTGACAAATGGTTTATTTCTAGAGCATATGAAGAAATGCTTTAGTGGGGCCTGGGAGCTGACTCAGTGATGACCTGTTTGTCGGGTTCCCCCAAAGCCTGGTATGCTGTCTTAACATTAGAATCTGTACAGCACTTACTCGTTCCCTGACAAAAACTGTTAATCTATTAACTAAACAGGGTCCAATAGTGAGCAAAAGGAATAAAATCAGCAGGGGTCCTGCTAAGGCAGAAAACAGAGGCGACTTGCTGAACCATCCTTCGAACCACCCCTGTCCAGCCTCCTGTTCTCTCTTGCATCTTTCTAGCCTTTCTCTAAGCTTGCTCATAGAGTCCCTAATGGCCCCTGAGTGATCAACATAAAAGCAACATTCTTCTTTTAAGGCTGCACATAATCCTCCTTCTTTCAGGAATAGCAAATCTAACCCTCTCCTGTTTTGTAGAGCTACTTCTGACAGGGACGTATTCTTCTAAGGATTCTTCTAAGTTACTGACAGACTTTTCTAAAGCTTGAAGATCCTCGTTCATGGCGGCCTGAAGCTTGCTCAATCCTCTCTCTAACTGCAGTGGTCCATTGACCAGGGCTGCGGTCCCTGTTCCTACTCTGGCCACTACCCCTAGCCCAAGCATGACTGCTAGGGTCAAAGATATAAGTTCTCTTTTGAATCAGGTGGGTCAGAAATCATATTCATCAATGACCACTTCTTCAGGATGATAATAGACTCGAGGAACAAGCTGGACCATAATACAAAAATCAGTAGACTGGTTGAAAACAGAAGTAGAGACACAAGGGGTTAAT
>CM052704.1:88312507-88352993 GCA_028551405.1 Uromys caudimaculatus
ATCAGCATGTCCTTTAACCATTAACTCGGAAAACTTTTAGCTTGACCTCTCTCCCAGAAGAATAATAAAAGAATCACAAAACTTAGAATCATACCCATTTTGATAATTAAAACAATTTAAAACAAATGAAGTAAACTACACATATACTGTATGGACCTATTTCTAGGCATTTTCTAATTTGTCATGCCAGCATATTAACTCAAAATTCCCATGGAGCCCACGTTCAAATCATATGAGATATCTTGCAGGACTTTATTATGCCAATCTTTAAAATTCTGTCCTATGATTACCTGCTTGTAGGAAGCAGGCAGCTTTCACTGCCTGGCATTTTGCCTCTGGGCAATCCTCTTTATTCACAGCAGGGGACCACAGAGTCATGCTTGAGCCCCCATGACTCCTCCTCCTGCTGAGCAACAACTGGTCCCCACCTTTTTTTTTTTCCTAACTTTTTCCATGTTTAACTGGATGAATCTGTCCGATGTCCAAAACAAACAAACAAACAAACAAACAAACAAACAAACAAAAAACCCATCGTCAGTCAGCTTCAGTCTTAAGAGCACAGAACACAAAGCAGAACAGAAGACAACAGTTCTCCCCAGCTCGCTCCTGCCACAGGCAGCCAGCGCATACAACCAATAACCAATACACAGCTCGTCCCTGCCATGGACACAGAACAAATTTGTCTTTTCTATGAACGTAGAACACTTTCCCAACCAACTCCAGCTGCGCTGGGTTACAGACAGCTCAGATCCTGCCACCCCTGCCACAGGAGGAGGGTATAACCAGAGTTTGTCCCTTCCACAGACTCAGAAACCAGGTGGCCCTGCTGCATCGGCAGAAGCCAGATACTCAGGCAAACTGAGGGTCCAAGGCGTCCCTCGGTCCCTCCGTGGCCACGGCGTTCAGGTACATCTACCCACCGTGAACACCACCAGACAGGCGGCACGAAAAGTGCCCAGACAGGTGGCAACAAAGTGCCCAGACAGACAGCCCAGAGGCCTACAGGTGGCACTGAAGTGCCCAGACAGGCGGCCAAGCGGCCTACAGGTGGCACCGAAGTGCCCAGAGGCTTGCAAGCAAAACTGTAAGTAGGCACCACAAAAGAGGAGGAGGACAGAAAACAGGCAAAGAGGGAGACAAACAATACCTGCTCCAGCGTAAAGTCAAACTTAAGGGAATAGATATCGTCTGTCCCATCATCAAAGTCACAAACAAGACAAAACAGATACTGAAAATACACAGACAAAGACTGACAAGGGCCCGTTTCCACTGAGACAAGCAAAACCAATTCAGAAAACCAGACGGCCAGGAGGACTGTGTCCTCTCCGGCACCCCGACAGGAATCTCCCAGGCATCCCTAGGGTCCCTCCAGACCTCCTGGGTTGTCTCTCAGGGCGACAGTCAGTGATCCCCTAGCCTGTCTGCCGATCACGCCCCCAGCCTCTACCTGAAACTGGGAGATCGTCGTCCCCTTACGGAGGCGTGAGCAACTGCAAACCAGACTGCGTGCAAACCGAAAATACAGATTCAGACTTCAGCCGGCACAGACGAATAAGAACACAAACAGAATCTCACCTCCAAGTAGGTTTTCGGAGACGAGGGTGGTCGCAAATCCCGGGACGAGCCCCCAAATGAAAGACCTCCGAGCTGGGGAGACCCTCACTCAAGTCTCCGGATGGCTCGACCCCCCAAGAACTCATGAAAGACTGTCCTTGCTGCAATCACACGAGGTTTATTTGGGGGACCAGCGCACTGGGGTGGACCTCGTAACCTACACAGAGGCAGAGGAGTTCGACCCAGAAAAATCTTCCTTAAAGCAGTCATACACAAAATAAATTAAAACCATTTCCACTTCCTAAGAGGTTAAATTGAAGAGTACAGAAATATCAAGTGTTGGTGAGGATGTGAAGTAAGAAGAACTCTCACTATGGTAATAACAGGAAGCTTTATGACCGTTTTGAGATAGTTTCTAGAGTTAAACCTCATGACTTCTTCCTTTCTTTGGTTTGGTTCTGACCTCTTTAAATGACATTTTCGTAAAACACTTTCACAGAAGTTATTACATACTTGTTATTTCCCCACCTGTCTCTCATTATTTATGCCAAAATCACGACTACAGAGCACGTAGCTGTCTTGATAGTATTTGGTGAAGTTCACCAGTGGCCTCTTCTCTGTCAAAGGTCTGTTGTTTGATCAATTTCACTGAGGCAAATGGTATAGAAATTTTTGCCTGTGGTTTGTTGATTAAAGCTCGTCTGCTTTTTAAGTCCTCATTCCAGTCTCTGTATTTATCTACGCAGCTGACATCTTTGTTCACCCATGCTTACTGTCTGTCTACTTTGCTATTATCTTGCCTTTGTCAAGTTCCAGATCTAGGGCCCTTAGATGTTTTTTCCATTTCTCTTATTGTCTCCCTTGTTTTCTATGTTGAATCTATCACCAGGTTTCATTAATTCTTCTTTCTAATGTTTGGTCTGCTCCATCTTAGATCTCATGACTAGCTTTTGATTGTGCTGGGAACATAGCTAGAGTGTCCGCTCGCAGCCTCCTGTAAGATTAAACTCATCACTTACAGTGACTTACAATCCCCTGTTTGTGCCATTGGTACAGACATAAACAGACACCTGGTTATCATTTCCTTGGGGCCAGATACCCTTCCCAGCATGGGCATGTCTCAGACGGGAAGAGCCTACTTAGGAGAATAGTAAAGGAAGTAGCCTGGAATATCCATCTTCCTGCCTTAAGGATTTCATAAAAGGAAAGGAATGTCTTTCTTCCAAGGCCAGAAAGCCAAAAGCTTCCATAAACTAGACCCACTCTTACATCTCATGGAGACTCTCAACCGAAAGTAGAAACTTGGCCATATAAGAGACAAGATAAAATAAACTGTGTGTGTGTGTGTGTGTGTGTGTGTGTGTGTGTGTATGTGTGTGTGAGTGTGTGTGTGTGTGTGTGTGTGTGTGTGTGTGTGTGTGTGTGTGTGTGTGTGTGAGTTTCAAGTTCCAGTCATGCGTCTCTGCCTTTCTCAGGGTTTAGTTATCTAGACTCAAGGAATTCCTATCTACTAGAAGGAATGGTTTTCTATTATCTGCAGAGACCTTACTAGCAAAGGGATGGCTCTAACCACTCATGTCCTCTAACTTGAAATGTTGACTAGAAGGTTCTTCTTCATCCCTTAACTGGGAGTATCATGTTCTTTTTCAGGACCCAGTTACCTCTCAAGCCTTTTCTATGGAATTTCTGATTGTTGAGTGATCTAGAGGAAAGGCTGGGTTTGTCACATTTCCTTGGATAATGCAAGAGGAAATGAATTAGTCTCATAACAGCTTATATTTTTGGTAAGCCTGTATCAGGGACTACTTCTGTTCTCATGAAATCAGACACTGTTCCCTCTGAATGCTGGCTGTGATCGCTCTGCTTAAATGCCTTGCATCTTCTTGACAGGCTTGCCCGTCGTGTCAATGAAGTACCATGCTGTATTCAGTGATCCATCAAAACATTTGAAATTATCCTTCCTCTGTTATATTACAACTTTGAATTCCATCTTTCCAAATTTCACTCATGATTACAAGAGTTCATTCTCACTACCATGTGTTTAAAAGATCACATCGTATCCTCTGATATGGACATGAATATATAAATCTGTAAGCTATATGTCTTGATTCTGACTACTTGGCCACTCTTCAATCTTGACATGGCTGCCTCTCAGCATCTGACACTGTGAACCCTGCAGAGCTCCTCTTTGCACTCCTCTGAGAACAGTCTCTTCTCTACTCCTGATCTTTTCAGTGGATAAGTCTTCACCAGCTGAGATTCAAATATTATTTCAACTTTCTTTAGGCTTGCACCTAACTGATGAGAGCAGCCACACTAAGAACAAGTGCTTTCCATTGCAAGCACTTCAGATTTCCTAATCAAGATTCTTCTTGTTTTGAAGCCATCTTCAGCGAGTAGGTTTTAATAGTGCTGGTTGTTCTTAACTTGCTCTGTCCCATCCTGGGTAAAGGTGTGAATGTGTGTAGCCTCTCATGGGGTCAATCTGGCAATGCATACTTAGATTAACACTCTTGGTTTTTTTTCTTACATTCTCTACTCCACTCCGTGCTTCCCTTAACTCCAACAAAAGCCAACATTATTTCTTCTTATTCTCCCTTGAGACGGGATCTCACTGTGTACCCCAATCTGGTCTAGAACTCTCTTTATAGCTCCAACTGGCCTTAAACTCAATTTTCTCCTGCCTCAACCTATGCTGGGATTATAGGCATGTCCCACCATACTATAGCTACTTCTTTTTTTCTTTATACGAGAAACCATTTCTGCTGGCCCAGTCTCTTATCCCACGCATATCTTCTTTACAAATATTACTTGAGTACTACTCCAAAAACACCCCAGTTCAAAAGCTTTGAGAGAATTTTCTACACCCATAGAGCAACATTCATATATCTTTAGGTCTGTAAGCATATCTGTGGGGGTTTGCTAAGTAACTGATACTCAAGGACCTAGCCTACTGTGGAAGGCATTATTCTGAGGAGGGTGTGTGTGTCCTGAACTATAGACAAGTCAGGAGGTCAAGCTAAGCACGGTCAAACAGATGGCATTCAGTTATTTCTCTTGACTGTGACTGTGATGTGAGCAGCTGCTTCTAGCTCCTGTCACTGTGATGTCCTCACAGGGACAGACTTGTAGCCAAGAAGCATGTGGTGACATAGGCCTCTTTCTCCCCAAAGTTGCTTCTTGTTCGGGCATTTTATAGAAGCAACAGAAATGAAATTAGATCACCATGTCCTAGTCATTTAAAGTGTTTGATTTTGTCTCAATTAGACAGAAAAAAAATAGAAGTAAAATAGCACATGTTTACTGAGTGTTTGTGCTGAGCAGAAATCATCTTTGATATGGTGGTCACATGATCTAACACGATGTAAACTTTGGCCTAACCAGATTTGAACTTAGTCATTACCACCTGCCTAAAACAGCAGTTATTTTTTATAACCCCTGGTTATAGCATGCTGACTGTTTGGCTTCTCCAGTTACTTTTGCATCATTATCATCATCATCATCATCATCATCATCATCATTATTATTATTTATTATCAGTACTGGAGTGCTGTTGTCCCATCACAGCTTTCCTGTTTGTGAGCTAAGCCCCGGGCTTGTCCCCTGGATGCCCTCCTTTAGAATTGCTACTACAGGAAGCTTTGCTGGCAAAGGCTCCGTCAGTTTAGGGGTTTGCTCCGGTCTTGGCCTCTGCTATCAGAGCAACGTCCCCAGGCATTCCAAAGTTAGCCCTTCTAAAAATCACACTACAACTTCCCCCAATAGCACGTTTAAAAAGAAATCCTGTAGTTCACTCTCTATCTCGGCATGCTCTATTAGTTTCCATTTTAATAAGTATATTTGGAGACACATTCCTCTACACCAGCTCCTTTCAACAGCTCAGCTCCTTTAATCACTGGCTCAGCCTGATTGACTTCCTCTAATTTAGCAACATTTAATGATTGTCCTTTGTACAATGGCTGCTGTGCACACGCTAACACAGTGTTCCCACTATGCTCTGACAAATTGCACCAACATAATGCTTTCTATGATTTATGATTGTCTTTTTCCTTCCCTTTTCATGGTGCAAGTTGAGATCTCTTATAACCATGTAGTTCAGGAATTAATGGATTACCTGTTTCCAGCTTCAGCCTCATTCCAGTTCTAGACCATAACACTGCAGTTGGGGTAGAGGGGGGACAATCCATGCTCCTCACCACAAGGTTAGCAGTTTCCAGTAGTTTCTATTCTGATTCACCTCTTGCTGCTGCGTGATCAGCAAATGCTTCGTGAACATTTGGGGAGTGAACATGTCTTTCTCTCTGACAATCACATCTCTGTTCTTTCTGTCATGTTCCCAGACCACCCGAGTGCCAATGGGTAGGACATTTCTCAGAGGGAAACAGTAATTCCATGGTAATTCACGTTTCAGTGTCAGCTCCCAGGCACGTACAACTGACTGCCTTACTTCTGTGTGCCTGTCTATTCCCGATTACCTCTATGTGCCTGACCTTTTCACCCAGACAGGACACACTGTGTCGAGTCATTTAATCAGCTAGGGTGACTGTTGTACATCTGCAGAAAACATTCTGCCTTCACCGTGACCGTCCCATTTCCCTTACTTTGAGACTTCATGTGAAGTGAAAAATTAGTTTAGTTTGGCTTTATTCCATAGCCCCTTCCAAATTGTGGTTTTGCCACTGCAGCTTTGTTTGGAAACATTAGAGTCTTAACAAAGGGCCATGTCAAACTCCTAAGTAATGATAGTGAGGATTAGTAATTTTCTTCAATAATCAGGCTATAATTGTCCTCTGTGGTAGCACACTGCCCTCCCCCTACCCAAGTACAATCTCTATCTTACCCACCAATCCTTGCTTTCATTTAAAGGGTCTGAAGTATCTGCTCATTGTTGCTATGTCTCTGTGCAATTGCTCCTCAGCAACAAGCAGAGCCTTTGAAAGTGGGAAACCTTTATCATATCATGTGTATCTGGTGCAGAACACAACCCTTAGGAGAAATTCAGCCTAGACTGTCTGAACGCAGGAGAGAGAACTCAAACAAAAACCCTTATCACCTGGCTCTGGCAGGAAAGACACTAGCAATGCAAGCCGGGAGACCTGAGTTCAATTCCTGGAACCTATAAATAGGTAAGAAGGGAAAAGTGACTCCCTAAAGTTGTCCTCTGTCTGACCTCCTCATGAGATTCCCCCCCCACACACATGAGGCACACACAGAGGATAATAATAAATACTTTTTATTATTAAAAACCATTTAGCTTTTCCTACCACAAATCCTGATGCATACCCTAGCATTTACACCCTACACACCGGATCCCGTTTTTCAATGGTAGAGAACACCAGAAGGAAATGATTTCCACTTCACTAATCACCGTTGCTAACTGCCTTGCCCCAAACACAGCAGTGCATCTCTCTCACTCATGATAAGACTTCTCGCCTCATAGCTCCCTGCCAGTATTTTCTGTCTAATGCTAATATTTAAAAGGCATCTGTTTTTCAAATAAAACCTCATCACTACATGTTTACACCATCCTGAGTTTGTGTGCACTTTTGTACTTTTGAAATCTTTGTTTTTTCAATAGATACTTTACTGAAGAAGGCATGTGAACAACCAATGAACATATGGTATGGTGATCAATACCAGTCATTAGAAAAATTCAGAATTTATCCTTAGAAGCCTGTTTGTTTTATTTTTAACTTTTTATTCTTCTCTCATACAACACATCCTGACTACAGTTTCCCTCCCTCCACTCCTCTCGGTCCCCAGCTCCCCCACCTCCCCTCCCTCCACTCCTCCCGGTCCCCTTCCCCCACACACCTCCTCTCCCTCCACTCCTCTCGGTCCCCCCAGCCCCCATATACACACCTCCCCTCTCCCCCATATCCACTTCTCATTTCCCTTCGGAAAAAAAGCAGCTCTCCTAGGGATAGCAACTGAACACAGTGTAACAAGTTACAATAACTTATTGTTGTACAACTGTACAATAAATAGGCACAAATCCTCCTATCGGGGCTGAGCAAGGCAATCCAGTAGAAGGAAAATGGCCCCAAGGGCAGGCAAAAGAGTCTGAGTCAGCCTCTACTCCCATTGTTAGGAGTCCCACAAGAACACCAAGCTACTCAGTCATAACATATATGCAGGGGGACCTAGCTCAGACCCATGTAGGCTTCGTGATTGCTGCTTCAGTCTCTATGAGCTCCTATGAACCCCGCTTAGTTGATTCTGTGGGCTGTGTTCTCCTAGTGTCCTTGACCCCTCTGACTCCCATAATCCTTCCTCCCTCTCATCTGTAGGGTTCTCTGAGCTCCGCCTAATGTTTGGCTGTGGGAGGAAGCCTCTGTGGTGTCAACTGGGCTAAGCACCTATAAGAATTACTTTATTGACTTCTTTTTTCCAGTTAGTTTCTGTTCTATCCTGGGTCTCTCTGGCTATGGAGCCTCTGGTTCCTGGACATCCAGGCAGTGTCACCTTGTGACTTCTGCTTTCTGTAACTTTCCATGCACCCTGCTCAATTTCCTGTTCGGTTGCTCATCAGTTTATAAGCTTTTTGTGAATCATTAATATTTACTTACTCTTGAGCCTCAACCCTCCAATTATTCTTTCCAAATAAGCCAGTTGCTTTTTTATTGTTGAATTTTCTACATTTACATTTCATTTTATAACTTTAAATAAAATTTTATAGTTTTATTTATAATCTTTATTGGTAAAGTTCTTCCTACATGTTTTGAAGTGTTTCTTGGAACCGGGAGAGGGCTTCAAAGTTTTACTATTTAGATTTAAAAAAAGGTATTGGTCCTTGCCAGCCTAGCTTCTATCCAACTATCTTACATCACTTCTATTTTGCTAAAATTTGTCTGGTATTCTAGATTTTTCAGTCATTTGCAAAAGAAGAATTCAATTTTTTCAAACCGATTATTCTACATTTGTATCAACTCGAATTCTCTAGTAGCTCTAAGGCGTATTCATGAGCACTGATGGTAGTGTGTAAAGGTAGCATGGCATTGTATCATACAGTCTATGGCTATTTTGTTGGATTTAGGCAAATTTTTTTATTATAGCTATTTTTTCATTCTTTTAAACTATTATTTGTGTGTGTGTGTGTGTGTGTGTGTGTGTGTGTGTGTGTGTGTGTGTGTATGTAGTGAGTGCAGATATCATTAGAAGCCAACAGTGTCAGATCCCCCTGGAGCTGGAATTACAAGACGTTGTGAGTCCAATTTGGGTGTGCTGGGAACTGAACTGGGGTCTTCTGCAAGAGCAGTATTCACTCTTCACCCCTGAGCCATCTTTCCATCCCCAGTTTCTTTTCATTCTTAATCTCATTTGGGGCCACTGTTAATAACAAATACTGAAATCTAATTGATATTTTCCCTTCAAAAATTATTGTTATCAATTATGTTAACAGACTTCTTTTTTTTTTTTTTTGCTAATAAGAAAATATTTTTTATTGAGACAGCAGGCAAATTCTGAGAAATAATAATTCCACTCTATGTGGATCAGAACATAAAGAGAAAACTGTTTACTATTGAAGCATGTGCCTCAGTTCATATCAGTGCACATTTATATACTATAAAACAAAAGCCAAATAAAAATTTAAGATGAGATAAAACTAAGAAATTAAAGAAGACACCATAAGAAGGAAAGACCTCCCATGTTCAAGAATCAGTAGGATTAATATTGTGAATGACCATCCCACCCAAAGCAACAGTTAACAGGCTTCTTGATTTAGAGTCGTCTTTCCTTCTTCCCTCCCTCTCCCTAAAAGAGGCCAGTTTCTCCCACTAAATTATTGGTGCTTGGATCTGGCTGATGGCGTACTCTGTGTGTTGGCAGGTTCACAGAAGATTGAAAATAGATGCAATTCTAGCACTGGGGCTGATGACACAGCACCACACAGATTTTCTGGACTGTACAAGATTCCAGTTTGGGAATCTGTTCCAC
This sequence comes from Uromys caudimaculatus, assembly GCA_028551405.1. Taxonomy (NCBI): domain Eukaryota; kingdom Metazoa; phylum Chordata; class Mammalia; order Rodentia; family Muridae; genus Uromys; species Uromys caudimaculatus. Next base: position 88,322,000 of record CM052704.1, read on the forward strand.
TCTTTCTCCTCAAAAGACTCAGTCCTCTAAAATTATTGTCCCTTTGGCCTTTAGGGTTTATAGTGCCTGATGTTTTTCTTCTATTCACAAAGAGGAAGCCACCAATCATTCTCGCTAACACCAAGACTCACTGTACTCAGTTTCCCATGATTATTAGGAACTTTCATTATGCTAAGAACTTGATTTGGAAGAAAAGGAATAGCAGATAAGTTGCTATCTCTCCAAGCACATGAAATTTAGTAGTTTAATGACCCTATAATTTATCAGACAGTGTATACACTAGGCTGTGGAGAGTTGTGTAACAATGACGTGCAAGATGGTTTCTCTGTTTGTAATTGCTTATTTAATGGAAATATGTGTGCACAGGAGCAATTGTGACAAGAAAGAATGTGACATATGTTTTAACAATTTTTTTTATAAGTCAGGTAAGTCTCAATATGAGACTACTAACTTCTACCTGAAAGAGTTGAGAATGTTTTCTAGAGAAAGTACCACTTGGGATTGGCCTTGAAGGATGGAAGCAGCTGCCACAGATTAGATGCCAAGAAGCCAAGGTAGTCAATGATTAGGGAAGGCTAACTTTGGACTTGAGCTGCATTTATTGAGTGTGAAGCAGAGATGATCCAGAGGGAGAAAAGTCTGCCAGGCAGGAGTCAAGGCACAGGGGCAGAGCTGAACACTGTGTTTTGAGTCACAGTGCATGAAGATGCAAAAAAAAAAAAAAGGTAGAACAGCTTGTCCTAGATGTATATACCCAACCAACTTTTTTACACAGTGTCATCCTGACAGAGGAGGGCATTCTGCAGTTAGGTTACAGGGAATGAAGGCAATAATCTAGTGAACACAGTCAGAAGCTGATCAAGGGATGAGGATGTGAAGAGACAGAATGGGAAGGAGATATGGTCAGAGGAAACAGATGGGTTTGGAGTGTGGACTAGATATAAAGATGAAGGATAAGAGGAGAAGGAATGTGTGTTTTTTCTATTATTAAGTTTTGGAATTCTCTGTAGTTTTCTATTGTAGCTATTAAATGATCACCAACTCCGTATCTTAAAACACAAATAGATTTTCTTAGAGCTATCCACATAAGAACCAAAAAATGAGTTCTATAGGACTATGTTCAAAGTGTGTGTAGACTGTGCTGCTTTACAGGAATTGGGGAGATGTTCTAGTTTCTCCCCTTTTCCATCTTCCAGAGACCACCTGACTCAAGTGTGGTCCCTTCCTCCTTCCTTAAAGTTTATTACTTTGTTTCTGATAGCCTATCTCCATCTCTGACTGTGTTCCTCCCATTTCCCTTTAATAACCACTCTTGTGATCCCACTAGAACCATTTTAGAGATGCAGGGGATTATTCTCAGGTCAAGAGCTTTCGTCTAATTACATGTGCGAAGTCCTTCACTGTGTAAGGTAACAAATCCACAGGTTTTGGAGATTAGAACTGGGACATCATTAAGGAGCCATGATTGAAAGCCTGCATAAAATACATAATATTTGAACTATCCTTTACCTCAAATGACCATTTTTACCTGGGTACATATTAATACCATCTTCCAATATAATATTTTGTGGCTATCTCTGTCTATTTGGTCAGCTTTAATTCTGTCTCTTGCCTCCACTGTTAAAGGACAACATAATCCTTTTAAAGTGATTCCTTTTATTTCTTTAATTAATTTGGTTTTTCCCTTTGGTTTATTTTTGCTTCTTTTTTTATTTTTCTTTTTATACACTCCCTTTTTTAAAACTTCTTTCTTTTAAGCTTCCAGATTGTAAACATATGATAAGCATTGAGAGCAAACATGTGCTATACTTTTATGTCCAAAACAATTTCCTCAGGAATTTGCCCTTGATGGCAGATGGCTGTTCCAACATAGCAACCCATATGTTTCAAAATGCAACACAAGAGGATAGGTGCCCAGTTAGCCCATCTCAGAGATTTAGCACAGTATTCTGAGATTCTAAGGCACCAGAATGTCTTCCTTCCTGAAACAACCAAAGACCTAAGTTAAATGTGCTTTTTTTAGATTTCTGACCATCTGTCTATCAGAGATGTCTAAGCTTATGGATGTCTTTATCTTGTAAATAAGTTAAAAGTGGAACAATGCATAGAACAACAGTACAGGCTCTGGAGCCAGACCAAGTACTGTTAATCACAGCTCCATGTAATAATGACCTTCAAAAAATTGTATACCTGCTCATGTAGTTTCTTATTGGTTAAATAGTAATGTTAAATTGAGTTGTTATGGTTACTAACTAAAACAATTCATTCAAAGCTTTTACGCTAGAGTAGTTATGTATTGATTTCTCAATAGATATGAACTATCACTACTTTTAAAAAGTTAGATCCATTAAAAATGTGGCCCCAGTGTAGGGGAATGCCAGGGAGGGAAGACGGGAATGGGTGCGTGGGTTGGGAAATACCCTTATAGAGGCAGGGGGAGGTGGGATGGGATAGGAGGTTTCCAAAGGGGAGACATGGAAAGGGGAAAACAATTGAAATGTAAATTTAAAAATGAAAAAAAATATTTTTACAATTAAAAAAAAGGTGTGATGTTATCAGACATGCTGTCTCAATGTCCTTAACTTTAGCACTTGGGCAACAGAGGCAGAAAGATCTCTGTGAATTTGAGACCAGCACGGTCTTACATAGCAAGTTATAGGACACCAAGGGGTACATAGTAGGGCCCTGACTCAAAATAAATAAAAGATAAAAATTTATCTGTGAGGCATGACAGAGTTCCTATCACTGTCTTTGGTTAGCTGGATAACCCATTATAGCAAAGGCAACCTTGAAGCAACAGGACACTGACAAGAGGAAACTCAGGACCTCCTCATCTCTCTTATTGTGCTGGGCTTTGGTTTCATTCACTGATTAAAATGGAGCAAACTGGTTTATGTTGTTATTATCCTGAGCTTCTGTGCCTAGATATACATTGTAAAAAGAAGACAAGATGGAGAAAGACCTACTTTTCTAGAATTTCTGTGCTGTCACATTTTGCCCTACTCTTTCTGGGAATACTTTCTAAGACTATTAACATTTATTTACTTGATTTGGAGAGCTTGAAAATTAGGACTACTGCTACCAAGATAAATTCTAGAGAAGTTCATATTTCCATTGAATGGCAGAAATAAAATCCACAAAGACCTCTGTACTGGCTTGTTTTGTGTGGCAACTTGACACAAGCTAGAGTTATCACAGAGAAAGGAGCTTCAGTTGAGAAAATGCCTCCTTGAGATCCAACTGTAAGGCATTTTCTCAATTAGTGATCAAGGGGGGAGGGCCCCTTGTGGGTGGTATCATCTGTGGGCTGGTAGTCTTGGGTTCTAAAAAAAAGCAAGCTGAGCAAGCCAGGAGAAGCAAGACAGTAAGACACATCCCTCCATGGCCTCTGCATCAACTACTGCTTCCTGACCTGCTTGAATTCCAGTCCTGACTTCCTTTGGTGATGAACAGCAACATGGAAATATAAGCTGATAAACCCTTTCCTCCCTAACTTGCTTCTTGGTCATGAAGTTTGTGCAGGAATAGAAACCCTGACTAAGACAACCTCATTCAATGAGAATGAACCCAGAAGCCAGATGTGATGGCTCACACGTATAATCTCAGCAATAGGGGGGTTGAGCAGGTAGATGATCATAAATTTGAAGTCATCCTGAACTACATAGCAACAAGATCCTAACTAAATAAATAAATAGATAAAAGTAAATAAGTAGTCTTTCCAATCGCCACCATGGGTAAACCCATCGCCACAATGCACATTTTTTGTGAAGACCTTTCCGAGGAAGATCTTCATGCTCAAAGTTGAACCCTCGGACACTATAGAAAATTTAAAGGCCAAGATCCAGGATAAGAAAGGAATTCCTTCTGATCAGCAGAGGTTGATCGTTTCTGGTAAGCAGCTGGAAGATGGCCATACTTTATCTGATTACAACATTCAAAAGAAGCCCACCCTTCATCTTGTGATGAGACTTCATGGTGGTGCTAAGAAAAGGAAGATGAAGCCAACACTCCCGAGAAGAATAAACATAGGAGGAAGAAGATTAAGTTCCCTGTGCTGAACTACTATAAGGTGGATGAAAATAGCAAAATCAGCCGACTTCATCAAGAGTGTCCTTCTGATGAATGTTGTGCTGGAGTTTTTCATGGGTAGCCACTTTGACAGGCATTACTGCGGCAAGTGTTGTCTGACTTACTGCTTTAAAAAAAACAGACACAAGTAGTTGTGCATGAGTTAATAAAAAGGAGGAACTGGGAAGAGTAAATAAATAATAAATAAATGGAACATGGTGCATACTGGAAAGACATCTCAGTAGATAAAATGCTTGCTGTGCAAGTGGGTCAGAGTTTGGGTCCCCAGCATGCACTTGAATGCTTTATTTCCTGCCTGAATCCCAGTGTCTGTGGTGGTGAGAAAGACTCACTGGATTTGCTAGCTAGACTAGGCAGATTGGTGAGTGGATTGTGAGTACTTCCATATACAAAGTGAACATCATCTGAGAAGATATTGACATTAAAGATTGGCCTGCATGGACACTACACACACACACACACACACACACACACACACACACACACACACACACACACACATTTGCAGCATACATATGTAAGCATATGTACACATCAATTCACACCACACACAAGCAAAACAGAGGGAGAGATAAACAGTGAATCTGAGGAAGGGCACAATGGCTCAGCAGATAAAGGTGCCTACATGCAGGCCTGACATCCTGGCTTCCATTCCTAGATCCCACAAGGTAACAGTGAATAATTCCTAAGATTTAGGTATTTTCTGACCTTCACGAATGCATCAAAGCATGAAGATTCCTTCATGGAAACATGCATACATGAGCTCACACATGCATTCTCTGCTCTGAGGGTGGGAAAATGCAGTCTGAGATGGGGGAGCTGAAGCTGGTATTCCTTGACTTCTGGGCATCTAGTGGCTACTAGAGAATTGGGCAGAGTAGTCAGGAACAAAGTGTTGGAGGTTCACAGGTGCGCAACAAGGTTGGGACAATTGGAAGCCTGCAGGCCGAGGATGGTGTCTAGCCTGAGGCCAGGGCTGGGAGCTCTGGCTTAGCTCATCAGCAAAGGTAGTGATGGTTGTCTGGAAGCACAAGGAGACCTTCTACAGGATATTTAGGCAATGACTCTGCAGGTGAAGGCCTTCTCCACGTTCCCCATGGTAGTGGTAGATGAAAGAGACAGTCCTTGCTTCCAAACTGTTTATAGGTTGTTCATCGTGAACCATAGATTACCTTTTGCAGGAAGGAATGTCCAAAAGGAAAGCTTATTGGTTAAACCCTCTGGGCCTCTAGGTACTCATTAGCATGGAGAATTCTGTTCTGGGCCTATGTGACCACAGGTCATGTTTCCTTATGTGGGGAGTGTGAACACATATTCCAGGCTAGGAGCAGGGAGCCACTTACCATCTCAGGTGTGCACCCTAGTTTCTGGGGACTCAGACCTGCTCTACCTTACCAAGTTTCCTGGCAAGGTCCACTGTCCCACATATAATTTTTATTAAAAAGGTTGAACTTGATTGGTAGACATGAGAATCGTTTTTTTATGTCTATAGCATTAAAATTACAGAGCTGTTTGTTTGAAAGGTTTTGAACAGATTAATGAATTCGTCCAGTTGCTTACATGCAGCAATCTTACAGAACAATATAATAAAAATTCTCCTTCCTCAGAGGTTCCTTAAATCCTCCTTAATCTATACAAGAATAATCAATTTTTATAGCTGTGAAGTGTTTAGTTCTGAGATTCTTGGGTAACGGTGTTAAATTTCACCTGAGATGGCAAAGTGAGAATAATTAGCTGGAGAGGTTATGAGCGTGCCCAACTCGAGGTGTAAGCCTCGGCATTTCCTTTCAGTGTGGCTTTTTGCCAAACTGCTAAGCCTGGGACCCAGGAGAGTGTGGAGTGATAGTGTGCAGACGGTTGATGCCATCTTCCCTTTACCCAAAGCCATATTTAGAAAGCCAGAAAGGCAGCTCAGTGGGGAATGGCTGCTTGAGCTCTTGCTCTCCTCCTTACTCTCTTTTTAACAACAGTTCAATACCCAGAAACCAAATGGGCTCATCTCTGGATCTCCAAACCCAGAATATGTATAGCCCATTGAGAACTCCGAGTCTCAAATTCAGATAGGAGCTTTGCCAATTGCTATCTGGAGATTTACATCCCAGAGTTAACACACACACACAACACAAAAAAAACCACTTTTCTTACTAACTATAGTTGAAACATACTCTAGTCTGCTAAGTGGGGAATTATACAGATAAAAAACCTTAAATCCTCAGAACACCACTTAGGACACTTCGGTTTGTTTTTCCATGTCATAGGCACATGGCGCACACCATTCAGAACTTAAAACTTACCTGTAACTTGTGTTTTGCTGTTATTAAATCATTTCCAGATACGGTTTAGGGGAGTCCTATTTTTAGTAGCTTTATGTTCTGTTGTGTTTATGTATAGCATATGGAACACTTCTCATTATTCTCTTATCTCTCATTAGTGTGGCAGAGCTGGGACTGAATAATAGAAAGGAAATTGCCACTGGAGGTAAGAATCTGAGAAGAGCCGGTGGAAAGAGATAGGGGACAAGTATACGTATGGCAGCTATCAGATGAACAGGCTGCCTGACCCTTAAGCTCTGCCTCATCTTGCTAGTTCTTATCAAGGGCTCTATTGCTGAGCAAAGCCCAAATCCTCCACATCCTTCACCTCAGTAGACGTGAAGTTCCAAAAACCGAAGATGAATACATTCTAGAGATGTATCATTCAGAATCATACTTACAATTAATAATGTGTTATATACTTAAATTATATCGAGGGCAAATACATTTTAAATTCATCAACACACTGAAATAAAAATAAACACATGGGATATATAGAGAATATACCGAGGTAGATTTAAACTCAACCATGTCAACAATAATAAGTGTGAATGGTGAAAATATTCTTATCAAGGCAGAGAGACTATCATGTTGATTAGAAAGAAAAGACCCAAGTATAGCTACAATAAATTTACTCTAAAATAAATATAGAAATATCTTGACAGTAACATGGTGATACTAGTTTAAACATGGCTAAAGTAGTCATATTCGTATGAGGCAAATTAGATTTTAGAGAAAAGTTTTTTATAAAATAATAAAGATTTTTTTACATAATTCTTAACGGGGCAATTTTTCAAGAGAACGTAATGCTAAATAGTTATACACTTAATTAGAGAACTTAAAAGTACACAAAATTTCCTGATTCTAAGTGGGATTCAAGCATTCTCACTTAGGTCTTCCTTGAATGCATTGGTGCAGGAAAATTTTCCTGCATTCAAGGCTGTTTCACACTTTCTTTTCTGTTAGACATGGAATGTTTGGTTTTATATTGAAGTCTTTGATACATTTGGACTTGAGTTTTGTGCAAAGTGATAAATATGGATCTACTTGCATTCTTCTATATGCAGAGGAGCAAGAGGGAGGGAAGGATCTGGGTGGGAAAGGGGAGGATGAGGAAAATCGGGGGGGGGGCAGGATCAGGCATGGGGAAAGAAAGGAGAGAGTCCCAGAGGGCCAGGAGAATGAGTGGAAATCTGCAGTTGCTAGGGATGGGGAGTGGGAAGACTCTCTAGAAAGTTCCAGAGACCTGGGATTAGGGAGTCAGTGCAGATGATCTTAGCTGAAATGCCCAACAGTGAGGATATGGAACCTGAAGAGACCACCACCAGTAATCAGACAGGACCCCCATTGGAGGGATGGGGACACCAACCCACCTACAAAACTTTTGACTCAAAATTCGCCCTGTCTATAAGAAATTCAGGGACAAAAATGGAGCAAGGCTGAAGGAATGGCCAACCAGAGACTGATTCATTTTGAGACCGGTCTCATGAGCAGGCACCAATCCCTCACACTATTAATGATGCTATGTTGTGCTTGCAAACAGGAGCCTAGCATAGCAGCCCTCTGCGAGGCCCTACCCAGAATGAAGTCCCATTTATTAATTCTGGACCTTAGTACCTGAATCACTGGACAGAAGTCGGGGACCCTTATTAAAGAGTTAGAGGAAGGATGGAAGGCCCTCAAAAGGATGGCAACCCCACAGGAAGACCAACAGGCTCAACTAACCTGGACCCCTGAGAGCTCCCAGAGACTGAGCCACTATGCAAAGAGCATACTTGGGTCTGGTCTGAGACCCCAGCACACATATGTAGCAGAGGGCTACCTTGTCTGGCCTCAGAGGGAGAGGATGTGCCTAATCCCACAGAGGCTTAATACATCAAGGTGGGGGAATATTGGAGGGGTCTGCCTTCTTGGAGAGGGACTGGGAGAGGGCAGCATTTAGGATACAAATAAATAAATATTTTTTAAAAAGTACACAAAGTCAATTTTTCAAAATCGAAAGGAAACAAATCAAAAAACATGTCTGGAGATTCAATGGCCCTCTTTCAGTAGCTAGTATAATAGGCAGACAGAAATCTAGAGATTTGAACACTCTCAAGCAACTTAATATGAAGTTTGACCAGTGTGGGCACTAGGAGTCTTATGGTCTTCACAGTGTTGCTAGGTCCTTTCTGACCTCTGCTGTATAACTATCATTCTGTTCAATTTGGGAGATAAGAGAGGCCCTTCCTATCCTTGGTAGGCACCATGTTATTAACTTTGGAAGATGGCAGACGTTCTCACTGTACCTTGTCCTCAGGAACACTGTGTTTTCCTGACTGTTTCTAGAGACCCCTGGCCCACTCCACCCTGCTGTCTTCCTTCCTAGTGCTACGCTACTGCTTCCCACATCACATCCGGAAGCGCTTAGCTCATGAGTGCTCTGCAAAGCTCCGACTGCCCAGACAGAGTATTAGCCTTTATGATTCTCTAGTTCTTCTAAATTTACTGGAATTTCTTGGCAGCTCTGTACTGTGCCCCCATAGTCCTCGACCTCACCAGGAATAGGACATTCGCATTAATCATATTTTCATCCTTCTTCTTTGTTTGACCCCTCCTTCCAATAAAAGAGAGGGATCTTGGCAACTTGACAACAGAAACCACAGAAAAGCAACTCCTAGGGTCCTCTTTGCTCTAGAAGCATTTTATTTGGGCACAGTCAGACAGCACATAAAGATGTTCAGTCAGTGACAGACCACATACTTAAAAGTGTACATGCAATATCATGACTGAAATTTTCCTGTTGCTAGTTATGTCATGGCACAATGCATCATCCCTTATATGTTGATGCAGACATGCCTATTGCACTGCTAGTCAGAGCAGGACTGTGTGTGTGTGCGTGTGCGTGCGTGTGCGTGTGTGTGTGCGTGTGCGTGTGTGTGTGTGTGTGTGTGTGTATGACTATTTATTAGATAATGTTTTCAATAGTATTTTTATTCTAGAGTATATTCTTATTTATTTTAAAAATCGTTAACTATTAAAGAGGCCTAGACTGGTTCTCCATACCCTTCAGAAGGTAGCCAGAAGGAGGCCTCATTATAGGTGAGACCAGCTCCAACCAAGTCTCTTTTCATCCTCCAGTGGCATGAAAGGTGGACCTGAAGACATCACATTGGTGGTCCATGCCTTGGGAGAGCCTTGGCAATGTGCAGTTTGTGTCTTGAGTTTCTAAGAATAACTTAAAAATAAATGACTACATTAAAAAAATCTTATAAGTAAAAATATGAAAAAATTTTTATAGGTAATGTGTGTAAGCTGTATCATTAGAACAAATCATGGTTTATTCTTAGTAAAAAACAGTTAAGGGCTTTTCATGCCTTTAATCCATGCTGACACAGGAGGCAGAGGCAGGCAGATCCATGTGAGTCTGAGACCATTCTGGTCTATAGAGCAAATTCCAGAATAGCCAGGGTGACATGGAGAAACACTGCCTCAAAACAAAAAACAAACAAAAAGTAAAGTAACAGGTCATGATAAAGTACGTTTAATTTACTACTAAAGAGAAATATGATGTAAGTTTAGTGCTGCCTATGTGTGGAGTAACGTACAGTAATGTCCTGTCTTTCCTTCTACCACCTCTCCCCTCTATGTCTCACTCCCTTGACTGGTCATGGCAATGTCCAGGTCTACAAACTCTGTCATCCTAAGTGCCCCACACAGCTGTATCATTTTGTATCTTTTATACTATATTTTTACTGCATTCTTTCTGATTTTAGCTATATTTAGGCATATAGACATAATTGTGATGTAGTCACCTGCACTCCAGTATTCAGTACCATAACTCACTGCAAAGTTTTGCCGCCTGAGTGAGGACTGGACCATACCATCCGGGTTTATGTATGCGTACTCCATATTTGCACAGCAATGGAACTGTACGGTGTCACAATTCTTAGAACCCATTACTCTGTTGTTCAGTGATTCATGGCTGTGTCCTTACACTTTTAAGCAGTATATACGGCCTCAAGTCAAAGTAATAATATTTGTTTTTTTTTTATCACTCGTTTGAAGTTCTATATTTAATAGCACTCTTTGTTCGGTTTCCAGCGTGACAGCATTCAACATCCAGGTAATTAAGTGCATTCTAATTGCATGCAAGTTGGATTAAATAAAAGCAGTCATAACATTCTTTAATTATACATGTTGCTTTCAAAATTCTTTTTCTTTTTCCTCAAGATTGAAACTTTCGCTTGAGAAAGTTAGTTGAAATTTTCCACAATACAATTCAATTCCGGAGTGATTCACAGCATCTCTCGTCGCCCCACAAAGTCAATGCCATTTCAGTATTCTCTTCTGTTCAAAGAATAAAACTGTGCCTTTTCATTTACATAATCAGCTTGTTCTGAGGTCCACAATGCCTCTGAGAGGCCCTGCCAATGAAGAATGCACTGCAAATGACACAGGGCTCTCCTCCGCCAGTAGCGGTGCCCTTCACTAAGAGCCTGGAACCTAATCTGTCACACACCTCAAGCAAGACCTGCATATTAGTCTCCTTGCAAGCTTGCGCTTCAGGGGCGGCAGAGCCTCACGGGACACTGCATGCATTTTGTTTTTTAGAAGTGAGATTCTCACAAACCCCCATGACTAAAACAAATGCCTTTTCAAAGGACATTACAAATGCCTCACTTCCTTTGCAGTGAACAGCAGTGACAATGGAACCCCTGCAGTCACTATAAACTGGTTTGGGGACTCATTTGTCTTTTATTTTTCTTCTCAAGACTGTTAAAGTTGATTAAGCAATGAAGAAAACAAGCTACAGAGGCCTTGGTTAGAGCTAAATACAAAAGGAGATTATCTAAAGTAAAATCACACACACATACACACACACACACGCACACACACACAGTTACTGTGGGCTTGCTAGGTGGCTCAGCAGATAAAGGCATCGCAAGCCCTGACGACCTGAGTTTGATTCCCACATAGTGGAAGGAAAGAACTAAACTCTGGCAAGTTGTTCTCTGACCTCCCTGTTGTTCTCTGACCTCCCTACGCACTCTGTGCCGTGAATCGTTATGCCTGAGAATTGGAGGGAAACCTCAAACTTAACTGCCCCCTAAAATCTTAATTTCACATACAACCCCCCCAAAAAACCCAAAAAACCAAACCCAAAAACCAAACCAAAACCAAAAAAAACCAAAACCACTAAAGTTCCTTAATACATTATTAGATAGGTGTCCTGACTCTTACCTTCCCAGGGAAGTTCAGCGACCCCATGGATGGATTATGACCCGGAAATATTAATCAAGTAAATCTTTTCCTCCTCAAGTTACTTTGGTCAGATAATTTGATCACAGAGACAGAGATTAGAATAGAACTTTAGAGGTTTAACTACAACAACCTCCAAAGGTAAAGTTCGCAAAGCTACAAAATCATCAAAATTAAGATTATTAGCATATGACACCCCTTAAAGTCTCTTCATAGGTCTTTGCAATGAATACTTTTATGTTTTCCATCCATCCCAAGGCAATTGCTGACATATAACCTCATTCACTATAGATTAGTTTTCATTTCATAGAATTTCTTTAAGTAATGTAATCTGGCCGTTACACTATAACCCACACTGACCTAGGACTCAGCATGTAGCTCAGGCTATCTTGAACTCACCAGATAGCTCAAGTAAAGGCTGAGCTCACCCTCTGGCCTTAGTCTCTGAAATGCTAGGATTACACATAGAAGACACTACACACAGTCACCAAATTATAATAGACATGCTATTCAGTCATGTTTTCTCTTAGGTCTGGTTCCTTTTGTTCATTAAAATAAGGAGATTTATGTTGTCTTGGGTTTTCATAGTTCATTACTTATTGAGGCTGTGTCATTTCCCTCTGCACAGATGCAGCATTTATCCACCCACTTGTGGATTAACTATTCGGTAATTTCTAGTTTGGGGCTGTCACTATTACTGAAAATAGTAGGATTTTTCTCTGGCTGTTTTCCATTGTGTGTCCTTACCTTTCTCACTGTTGTATCCACTTGGATGGGTTTTTATTTTCCTTTGGGCTCAACAAGGGAACAGGCAAACTCACAATTATAAATGCATAATTCAGAATGGTTTCTGATTGACAGGAGATACAGACCAAGAATAAATATAATACACAAGACTTGAGAACTGTTGAGCAAATAACTAGACCTGATTGTTTTTATAATGCCATCTGCCCACAGCTAGAGAACAGAAATTATTTACAAGTGCACACCTAACCTTCTCCAGGAAAGACTGTATTCTGAACAACACGACAAACCTCAACAAACTCAATCAATATTTAATCCATAAGAAGTAAGTTTCCAGACTAAGATGGAATTAAGCTAAAGATAATTAATAGAGAAATGACTGAATGGGAAGTTCTCAGATGCTTGGGACCTGTTTTTGAACAACTCATTTTCTGAAGCAGAAATTACACAGGGATTTAGTACATATTTTAACTGAATGAGAAGGAAATACAGCACATCAAAGTTGGTGACATGTAGCTAATTACATGGAACAATTATCCCTCAGCTGCTTATATTAGGTTCTAAATGGTCGAATAAGGTCTCCCCTAAATAATCTAGTAAAAGAACAGCAAGCTCCATCTAAAGAAAGCAGGGAAATGAAATCATAAGAAGGCACAATGGTCAGTGGCACAGGAAACAGAAGCAGTCAATTAAAATCAAGGGGACAAAAAGGCAGTGCTTTGGAGACCTCAGTGGCATAGATCAACCTCTGCTTGTCTAACCAAGGAAGAAGAAAGCACGAGTCACCAAAGTTAGAGCCGGGGAGTCCATAAAGACCCTCCTGTCATTAAAGGGTAATAAGATCCTATTTGTGTGTGTGTGTGTGTGTGTGTGTGTGTGTGTGTGTGTGTGTGTGTGTGTGTGTGGCTTTGAGTTTTTTTTTATTTTTGTCATGGAATTACAACCACTTCTTCCTGCTTCCTCTCTCCAAACCCTCCCCTGCAGCCCTCCTTGCTCCCTTTCAAATCCAGTGCCCCCTTTTCATTAATTGTTGTTACATGTACACACACACACACACACACACACACACACACACACATACACATTTGTAAATATAACCTGTTCGGTCTATATTATGTTACTTGTATGCACGTTTTCAGTACTGCCCATTTGATATTAGATAATGTGTGCTCTTCCCTGGAGACTATTTCTCCCTCTCCCAGCGACTATTGGCTGCCAATAGCTGTTCTGCTCGGGTGGGATTCTATGCCCCTCTCAATGCTGACATTTGATCTGACTTGAGCTTGGATCTTGTGCATGTGAAACTACAAAACTTTTTGAGGCAGGGTGGTAAATTTTCTACCTCTGAGCAGAAAAATATGTCTTAATTATGACAGCACTCAGAAGCCAAAATAGAAACTCAAAACATTTGAGTGTGGTGGAATTTAAATTACTGTCATCTGAAGATACCCTCAAAGTGAATGCTTAGGTCATAAATGGGGTAGTGAATTGTGTAGGACAGCTAAGAGATTATAAAAGGAAATCAAAAGACTAGGATCAAGAATAAAAGGTATTTGTGTGTATTTATATGTTAATAAAAACAGATCACCATCCTCTAGAATAAAAGGACAATATACTCTGACTCTCTTCCAGGCACTCTCTCCCACAATCTCTCCCCATTCCCTTCTCCTCTGAGTGGGTGGGAGCTCCCCCTGGGTATTCCCTCACCCAGGTACATCAAATCTCAGCCAGACTAGGTACATCCTCTCCCACTGAGGCCAGACAAGGCAGCCCAGCTAGAAGAAGATATCCCACACACAAGCAACAGCATTAGGAATAACCCCTGCTTACCCACATGAAGACCAAGCTGCAAACCTGCTACATGTATGTGGGGAGGCCTAGGTCCAGCCTTTGTATGTTCTTTGATTGATGGTTCAGTCTCTGAGAGCCCCAAGGGTTGAGGTTAGTTTACTCTGTTGGTCTTCCTAAGGAGTTTTTATCCACTTTGGCGCCTGCAATTCCCCCCCCCCCCCATTCTTCCATAAGAGTCCCCAAGCTCCATCCACTGTTAGGCTGCGGGTGTCTGTATCTGTCTGAGTCAGCTGCTGGGTGGAACCTCTCAGAGCATAGCCATACTAGGCTCCTGTCTGATATATAGATATTTTTACAGAAGAGAGTTCAAATGACGCTAAAGATAAAATCATTCTTATGAGTGTATGTTCAAATTCACTAATGATCAGGTCAATTTAATTTTAAAGCATTTTGAGAAACAATAATTGAGAAAAATAAATTATTTAAGTCAGATGACAGCACATTTAGCAGGGTGAGCACTGGTAGGAATTCTTAGGTGTTGCAAAAGGAGAAGTTAGGTAACTACTTTGGGAAGGATTGGCTTTCCTGATGAACCTAACTGTGTACACAGCTACCATCAAGAATATTGGCTGATGGGTACAGGCCCTAGAGAAACCATGGCAACATTCATAAATTCTCACATTACAGTAATGCTTTCAGGAGATTCTTTTCATATCATAAAAGATGAAAACATCGCTAAGATCTATTAATAAAAGGATTGATAAAAAAGGAATATAAAGTCTTAAAGCAATGGAGAGCAGAGAAAACGAGCGACCTGTAATTGTCTATAACAGCTAACAATGGCTGAATTGTGCAAGAATAAAAGTTTGACTTAAAGAATAAAGTCGCACGGCAACCATATCATTTGATTTTGCTCATATACAATTCAAAACCTAGCAAGCTCATGTACTACTAAGAATGACTTATACAGGTACAAAACCTCCAGAGAGAGAAAATGACCAAGCCATACTTCAGGCCATACTGGCTCAGTGAGAAAAGAGCTGCTACCTGTGTTAGGCATAAAAGACGACCTGAAAAATAAGTTTTGTCTTTTAGACTTTGCAGTATGTACCTAAGTGCCCATTCTTTGCCAATTCATTGTACATATTGTATAGTTGGCATGTTATTATTTTTAAACTTAATTGTTACAGATTCCAAGAATCCAAAGCTACCTATCTTTTTAATTTTTTATTCATTCTTTTCTCATGTATTACATCCTGACTGGTTTCCATTCCCTTCTCCCCTCACGAGCCTACCTCTCCACCTCCTCTCTCCCCAAATCCAATCCTCCTCCTGTTTCCCTTCAGAAAAGGACAGGTCTCCCAGGGTTGTCAACCAAACATGGCATATCATGTTGCAATAAGACTAGGCATCTTCCTTCATATTAAGTCTGGATGAGGCAACCCAGTAGGAGGAAAAGGGTCCCCAAGCAGGCACTCTTAGGAGTCCCACAAAAAGACCACGATACACAACCATAGCTTATATGCAGAGGATCTAGGTCAGATGCATTACAGGCTCCCTGATTGTTGGTTTAGTCTCTGTAAGTCCCCATGAGCCTAGGTTAGTTGATTCTGTTTTGTTGTGGTGCCCTTGACCCCTCTGGCTCCTTCAATCCTCCTTTCCCTCTTCTGCAAAGTTCTCAAGCTTTGCCTAATGTTTGGCTGTGGGTCTCTGCATCTGTTTCCATCAGTTGCTGGATGAAGCCTCTCTGACGATGATTGTGCTACGCTCCTGTCTATGACAAACTACAGATCTTAATTCATTAAGTTAAGATGATATGAATAAATCTGTTTATTTTATCATATTCTCATGGTGATTTTAATAAAAGTAGTCTGACCATGTTTTGAGTATCTGTATTATGTTAGTAGTTTGAGGTTTTTACTCTTATAACTGACAATTCCAGAAGAACAAGACAATAATTAAAGGAGACAATTTACAACAAATGAAACACAACTCTTCCATGTTCAGAAACTTTCACTTTACTATAGTATTTATAAAAGATAAGTCAAATGAAGTCTCACTTATACCATGTTAGTCATTACACAAGATTCTGATGAAGAAGCGTGTCCCTGTACCGTACAGTACCATGTAGAGAAAACTAATCATTATGCCATGAATTAGGAAAGTAGTACCTGAAAGTCAACCCAGTGACCTCTTTGCCTATAAAAATATAAAACCCTGGCTTCTTTTAAAAACATGAAATCATTGTCAATAAAATTCATAGGAATAAAATTAGGTTGAAGAAAATAAAATATAAAAGGTGACACTGGTCAGCTGCCTAGTCAACATTAACATTCATATTAAACTTTCCTAAGAAGCATTAAGTTACAACAGTCAGTCCAAGCAACACTTTTTGATTATGTTCTGACCTGCATATGGAGTGCTGCTACTCTAAACAACCTTGCGATGATGTAATTTTATTTTACATATATACAGATTATTCTATTTATACACACATCATGGGACTGTTCCAGTCACTTCAACATTTCTGGTTGGCTTCTTGCATTCAGCAAGGGATCAAGCAGCCATTTCTTTTCCTTCTTTACTGAGAAGGGTTCTGGGAAGTCTGAATGCCTAGCTTGGTTTGTGGAGGGTGATGGAGCTGTAATAAAGAGTATTAAGGATCTGGGGTTTATAAATAACGTCTCTTCTCAAACATTTCAGATGTTAGCTACACTTTTGATTTCTGTGCTTCCACCAGACTGTATGATCCTTTCATGTTGGCTTTTCTTGCAAAGTAAACAATCATCCCAATGGCGGGTATCACCAAGGAGGATGCGCAGTAGAGTGCAAGGAGTTCGGGGGAAAAATAGTCCTTGTTATTTTCTCTTCCTGGAAAATAACCAAATGGATGCAATTAATGTCTAGTACAAAAGGAAATAGTTTAACCACAGTGTGTGTTTTATTGTAACAGTACAACTAGTTCTCCGAAGAAGAAGCGAGAAAAGCTGTGCTGAGGACCATCGAGACTCAGTTAACACATTTTCTTTCCTGAAATATCCAAATAAGTGGCTCATGGTTGCGATGTTCATGATGGGTACAAAGATGACAGGTTTTGACTCTACAAACTTGGATTTTAAAAGATTGCTTTGGGTGTAAAATGGAAGGGGGAGTACACATTTTACTGATCTATTTTATAAGAGTAGGAATCAGAAATAACCCTGTGACACTGATAGTCATGAACGGAAATGCTAACATGTTCTCTAAGACCATCTATGTAACACTCAGTGTGGCCATTAAGGTAAAAGGCAGAGCATTCTTGTCGATGGCTGGCTGGCATGTGCTTATATGCTGTGTTCTGTGTGTCTGAAGCAAAAGGATCTTTACATGATTATTCCCCCCCCCCAGTATTGATAATTTCTCTTGATTAACTGATGGTCTTTGGGTATTTCACTTAAGTAAATGTCTTAGTTACTCACAGAGTGCCTTCTCAAAATCCAACCACCACAATTTCATATCCCTCTATCAACTTGTAATTCAATATTTGACCATGTAATTATCTGTTAAATTTGTTTTCCTCCTCTGACTGCAAACTCTATAAAGACAGCTATGTTTATATGAGGTGCTTCACCACTAGCCAGCACTTTAGACAGGTCTTGGCACTCTGGGTAGTTCCGAAATATTATTTAAGTACTAACAAAGTTTTTTTCTTTCTAAATCTTATCATTTTGCCACATGGTCATAAATTTAGTACTGAAAAATGGCAATAGATAAACACTTTAAAGTCTTTTAAGAGAAAGTGTGACAAAAGCAACACCTCGAGCTTCATAAAAACATCTCCACAGAGCACGGCAGTCTGCCAAGACTTGCTTCTGGTGTTAGTGCACTGCACAGCATGGCCTCACAGCTCCACTTTACTAAGTGGAAGGGTATGCTGTCTGAGTTCTGGCAGGGATGAGTGATCTGATCTGGGGCACCATTACAATTCCTTCCAGAGCTTCCAAAACACAGAAAGTCTTTCAAGTAGAAAAGACTCGTTAGCATCACACCGGTGAGTTGTTTCAAATTACTGAAGGATAAAAATGATGCTTTACCTTAAGCATCATGATAATGACTTCGTTTCTCTGCTTTCCTGTGGTAGAACTGATCTAAGGGTAATATTTTAATGAGATACTTATCATAATTGTGGTTACACATCAATATTGATGACAAACTAGGAAGAAGTAATTCTGTTGTTTTCTTTTCAATTGAATCATTATCTTTGCCTTTCAGTTTGTCCCTCAGACATCTGTTGAAAACTCAAAATTGATCCAGTTGCTAGGACAATATTCTAACACATTTTTCCTATTAATTATATAAACTTTGAAAGTTTTAAAGATTCATGACCATTTATATCAATAGGATGCATTTAAGCCATTACCAAACAAAACAATAAACATAAACACTCAGCTATAAATACAAAGGAAAATTAGTTAAAACTGTCCAGTGGGAGAGAAAAGGTCAACTTTGGGTCTTTATTCATATGCAATTATTTGAAATCATCTTCATATTGTGAGCATGAATGTCTGACTGGGTGACTAATATGCTTTCATTGTTCATTTAAAAGATAAATTAAAGGTGGCAAATATGTAAGAAATTAATTAAGCAATTAGAAAAGACAATGTGGGAAGAAGCAGTTTTCATGCTCTTGAGGAGAAACAGCCATGCACACATAGGATGACAGAAATCTTAGAAGTGCAATTTCCTGGGGCTGGGCTAAATGAGAGCTAGCCAGAGGAAGACATAGCTCAACCTATGCATAATTGAGATCTCGGTCCATCTCTCCAGAGGCAACAGCTACACACACTGTGTCATATCCAATAACATGATGGAAGATACTGCCCCACTCTTTGAATACATGGTACCTTCCTTGGCCAGATCACCTGTTTTCAGAACAATCACCACAAGTGGGTGACTAGAAGTTTGACATGTAATAATGATATTTTCCCTTCCTTTAACCTTTCTAAGTGGATGTATTAATATTGCTCTGATTTGAAGAGGTGCTATGAAGACAGAAAAAAAATGTATGCTAAGGTTTGTCATCTTGAGGAATGTGGTTAGTAAAATGTGTATCTGTTTTCTCACTCATATTCAGATTTTCTCTACACTGCCATTGGGTTAGTTAACTCTCATGGTCAATGTCAGACCTCTTCAAAGTTGGCATTCATTAGCAATGTTGCTCACTCTACCAGGCTGGATTTCAGCACACAACAGCTCTTTGGTGTGCAAAGGGTCCAAGGCTCATTAGTCAAGGCTAGCATCAATAAAATTAGCAGGCCCTCACAAGAGAGAACAGGAAAAGGAGTGCCAATATGTCTCTGGCGGGCCATTGCTCCTCCCTTCCTCTTCATCAGGTTAAATGAAGCTCTTGTGAAATCTAGAGATCCTGCTTCAGACCCAGGCCACTATCCCCAGTTAGCATCCTCACAAAAGAGCCATGCAGAAAATATGCAGTTATTCTGAAAGCAGAGCTTCTTTCCAGTGGGGAGCAAGGTCTGCAGAGGACTGTTTGTCTGCTGTACCAGCCCCAATTCCTTAGTTTCCTTTTACCCCCAGGGAAACATTGTAAAGTATATTGTTAAACTCTTAGCAAATCTAAGACCTCAGAGACCAATGATGAATTGGCAACTTTGGAAAAAAAATAACAAATGGGAATTCCACATCACCGATGATTAATGTCCACTTCCTGGCTAAATGCTATAGGGTAGAACAGCTGTATCTGATTATCTCAAGAAGCAGTAAGAAACAAACGGTCAGCACACAGAATTCAGGCTCATTTTACCAACTCCACCTAACAGCAGAAACTTGTTACTCTCCTTGGAAACTTGGAATAATTTAAAAATAAATTAAAAAAAAAAAGCGAACCCAGAAAGCTAACCTTTTACATCAAGTGTTAAACTTCTTAATTGTGAGCCAACTTCAGTTTTAGATTCACACTCGTATACGCCGGCATCCTGCAGCTGTGCTTTGATGATGGTGTATGAGCCATCAACAGACTTTAGCACCATGTCTCCTGTCTTCCCTTTCTTCTTCAGGATTATCCATGTTTCGGGGACATTTCCACAAGTGCAGGAGATGATGACAGTGTCTCCCTCTTTGACACTCTTAGATGGAAAGACTGTAAGCTGTATGTCTTTCGAAGAGGCTGAAGAGAGAATGGACAGTTAGCATGTGGGGGAGGGGTATAGCAGTCCCCGACTGAGAACATTGGCAGCCGCTGCCAAGCTGTTTGTGATGCTTTCTGCATGAGCTGTAAGGGAGGCAAGCACAGAAGCTGGGCATTTGACCAATTCTCAGTGATCATATTGCAAGCAAGAGAAGACAAATCTCAGGTTTCTTTTCTATCCTTAATATGATTCTTTATCCAAGCAAAGTCAAAAAATTAGGTATTTAATAAGTAGCTGTAGAATTTAAATATCGAAAAAACCTTTATTTTTTTAAATCACATTGTTCACCAAATTTTCCTTGAAGTGTAAAAGCCTCATGAGCTAGGTACTCCCTGACCAGGAAATTAAGATGTAGAGAGATTATTATTATTATTATTTATTTTTTTGCTATCTTTAAGAGCATAGTTATTAATTACCAAATTTCAAGGTTTGGCTTATTTCTCCTGAGCGATACAACATTTCTGTAAATGCAAAAACCTTACTGTGAAACACCCAAAGTCTGTTTTAGAAACACTTGCTTAAGACTTCGTCACACTGATGTTCCTCCCCCAAGGCCACAGGGCCATGACATTCACACTTGGGTTTCCTTTTCTTTCAGATGGTCACACTATGTCACCCAGACTGACCTGAGAGTCTCCTAAAGGTTTTCCTTGAGATTTTGTGGTACCCTTCCCTGGTTCTTCTTTTGAATTACGGACCTCAGTGAACTGAGGCAGCAGTAACAGCAAAACCCAGCATATGCCTTAATAGGAATAATCGCAAGGGGTGTAGAAGAGACCAACACTGGTGACCCCCACAGAAAGAGCATGGGGGGTAATGCAAGTTGATTGCTTCATAAATTTGTCCGCGAAACCCTACGGTTTCTATGTGCCAAGAAGAAACTGTTGTGTTTTCAATCTTGGGTCTTTATCTTGGAGAAGGGAGAGCTTTCTCTATATTCGCTCCAGTAGTTCTCAGCAGCAGGCTGAGAGGCCAGAGGGCACAATTATTGTGGCCCTTAATCTCAGAGTTTACAAATGGTGCCCACCTGGGCCTCTAAGCAAGTCCTTGGCAGCTTCTGGGAAGTTGCTTCTCAGGGTCCTGTTCGGCCCAATATGAGGGTTTTAATCCTAAGTAATTTCCTATCCTTGTTTCTTTACCAAAACCATGATTCCTAAGTGTTCCTGAGCTTCTAGCTAGCTTCGGGATTGAGCACTTCATTTGATATGAATAGGATTTTAGGGCAGTGATTTGGTCTGAAATGAAAATCCATTCCAGGAGCATTGTGGCACTGCTTTTATAATTAATTAATTAATTAATTAATTAATTTTTTTGGTATTTTGCACATAAATGCAGTTTTGAAATAAAGGTTTTTCTTTTCTCTTGAGGCTTATTTTTATTTTTAAGTTATGCTTATTTGTATGTGTCTGTGTGCAGTACAGGGCCCATGGAAGCAAGGCCCCCCTGGAGGTGGAGTTATGGGCAATTGTGAGCTTCCTGATGTGAGAGTTGTGAACAGAACTCAAGTCATCTGTAAGAGCAGTAGGCATTCCTATAGCTAGGTCATCTCTCTGGCCCCCAAAGGCTTTCTTTTCAAAGAGGATCTTGTTCACCATCAGTAACTCAGTAGGAAATGTACTAGCATAAATAACTTAAAGTCATGCTCTGCTCACCTTGGACAATCAGTTCAACCGATTTTTCGCTAAATCCAGCCTGGTTAGTCCCTTTACACACATAAATGCCAGAATCTTCCATTTTTGTAGACACGAAGGTGAGTGTAGTATTTTCAGAAAGAGGCTGCAGTTCCCCATTATTTAGCTGTCTGCTCCACAGGATTTGGGGAGCTGGAAAACCAACACTTGAGCAGGTCAGATTCACAGGACTGCCCTCCTCTAGGACAGGAGAGGGGCTGACCCAGATGGTGGTCTCCTTGGGGGCAACTGAAAAGTAAAAAACACTTAGCTTGAACCTCTTATGCCCTGAATTCCAAAGAGTCTAGGCAAAAGACTCTGGGTTAGCATAGTTTATAAACTGTGATAAAAAGCCCAGGACGTTTCTGTGGAGGAGACCCAAAGGGAGTTAGAATACAGATGAAATGTGGATATTTTCAAATGGCAGAAAGTTCTGTAGACTTTCTTAATGTCAAAGCTCGGAAAATCAAATATAGCAAAGTGTTTGGGTGAAATGGTGGATTAGAAGTCTCTGCATGACCCATGAAGAAGAAACAGGATAAGACAGAATTGACTCTATTTCTAAGGGAAGAAAGAGAAGAACATTGGAAACACACACACACACACACACACACACACACACACACACACACACACACACCCCATGAGACAGGGAGAGAGATACACACACAGAGAAACATTAATGGTATGCATTGCCTAAGCGTAATGCATTGGACTATCCCATGTGAATAAGGGAAACCCATTTACTACCCTTGAACCTGGGTTGATCATATGATCAATAGGATGTGGATGACATGGCACAGGGGTGGGGGATACTCCTGACATAACCTTTATGAAGCTACTTTCATCCACACCTTTCTCAGCTGTGTTCTGGCAAGTAAATCTAGGCTACCTTCCCTGAGGATGACAGCGCATGAAGAAACAACAGGTGGGACCATGCACATAAGGCTTTGATGTGCTAAGTGACAAGCCAGATGCTGTCGTGCCTGAAGATGAGTAGCTGCCTGGCTGATCTATTCCTGAATGCCAGTGCATAGCATCATACATAAATAAATACTTTGGTGTACATTATGAAGCATGGTTTCTTATCATCACTATTATCTTGATTCATTTTTTCCTGTTTTCTTCACAGAGATTTTAATTGTTAACCTTCTGTTAACTATTAGCTGGTGAACATGGTAAAGAAATCCATATTCAATTGTACCTGCCCCATGTGTGCACTTACTGTTGACGTGAAGGGGCTGTGTACTCTGCCTTTGTTTGGGTTCAGATTCCGTTTCACCACTGTGTAACTTAGCAAGACAAACAAGAGCTTTCCCAGTATCTTCAGAGGTGGGGATGAAGGTCATTTCCAAACTTTTGGTCTCTAGAGACTTTATGCCCATTTCCTCCAAAAAATATTTATTCA
This sequence comes from Uromys caudimaculatus, assembly GCA_028551405.1. Classification (NCBI taxonomy): domain Eukaryota; kingdom Metazoa; phylum Chordata; class Mammalia; order Rodentia; family Muridae; genus Uromys; species Uromys caudimaculatus. Next base: position 88,345,440 of record CM052704.1, read on the forward strand.
TCAGTGTAGTCTCCCCCTTCAGTAATTCAATCTCCAGACGGTCAAATGGGTACACATTAGGGACTGTGCAGTTGACAGTGACAGGTTTCCCATGTACAAGTAGTCCACTCATTTTAATTTCTGGGTCTTCAGGGAATGCTGCAGATATCAAGCAAAAAATAATATTGATATGTGCTATTCAAGGGAATATTGAGCCAGATTCTATTGAATGCAAAGGTCTCAAAGGAAGGCTTTCCATGAGCTGGGAATAGTATGGTATCAAAAAGTAAATAACACCATTAAGTATAACTATGAAATTATAATATTAGTCATAAATAACAGAAACAAAACACTTAGCATTTTAAGTCAAGGAGAAATAAATGCTTGTACTCCTTAGTTTTCTCTTCTAATGATGCCATCTTGCCTATTCTTTTCTAAGGGCACAATGGCTTTGGCCATCTTATTAATTAATGATATAATTTAAATATTGTAAATATTTGTCATAAATATATTGACTACTAAATATAAACTAATCCCCTCAGCCCTCATTATCTCCTTCTTCTGAGCAGCCTAATAAAAATGGCTATTATGTAACTTGTTTCATAGCTAAAAAATAAAGAAACTTACAGGGACAAACGAGACTTTTCATAATAGATCATACCTAGTCAAAGTCTGTCCTCTGACCTATGAGTCTTGGCTATACAGTTTGTTACCTGGTTGATCTGGAAGTATCTATATAGACTAGGCTGGCCTCAAACTCACAGGGATCTGCCTACCTCTGCTTCCTGATTAAATAATTCCTGTAATTAACAAATGAACTGACAGCCAGGCATGGTGGCACACAACTTTGATCCCAGCACTCCACTCGGGAGGCAGAGGTGGGTGGATCTGAGTTCAAGGCCAGCCTGGTCTACAGACAGAGTTCCAGGACGGCCAAGGCTACACAGGTAAAACTTATCTCTCAGAAAAGAAAGAAAGAAAAGAGATGACTTGTTACTGTGAGTTTAATACATGCGTGGAACCTAAGTTAAAAATTTAAATTATATACATAAATACATTGATATGTATGTGCTTGCAGGTCATAGAACTGAAAGATCACAAGAGGAGATGGCATATTATGGGATGTGGGAAATAGAAAGGGTAATAGAACATATTCAATAGGAAAGAAGAAGGGGGAGCTGTCTGTGGGAAGGGGGGAAGCAAGTAGAGAGGAGACAGCATGAGAGGGTAATAGGACATGGGAACAGATGAGAAGAAAGTATAATGACAAAGACATCTGATGTTACCACAATCAAGGTACTTCTTTGTATGCTAATTTTAACCGCCAATAAGGAAGTGTAAAAGAACTATTCAACCATATTATTTAAAGTCTGAGTAGTTTTTCTCCCATCTATCTATATAACATTTATAATACATTCTCTGTACAATAATAAAAATGACACTAAAATAATTACCAAGGTAAAAGTTATACAAAACAAAACGAAAACCCAAACTAAACATTTTTTTCTCATTCTTTCCTTAAGTAAAACCTGTTGAAGTGGGGGATTTTCAACCATAGCCACATTGCAGTAAGCTATCATGCTGTCGGGAATGTGCCTACACCAGCAGATCCTGGAGTCTGGGTAATGTGATAGACCATAAAGTTTACACTCCTTTTGAGAGATTGAAATCTCTTAATGGCAAGTCTTATTCTGAACGAAATTCTGAAGTTTAACACAAGTTTGGGCAGGGCTTTAGATGGAAAAGCTTTACAATATGTTCTCTGGAATTGGGTGGATAAAATGGGCAGCACCACCTTCTCCACAAAATAACTTCACAGTCACGTGGCCACAGTCACGTGGTCACTGTGAAGTTCTTTCCACGCTCAGGGTAGACTAAGGGATTCCAACAATTCATAGAGATTGAAAAGGATTGAAAAGGGGGGGGGGTTGAAAGGATTTCTATTAAGGTGATAAAAACGGAGGGGACAAGAAAACATGTGCCACTTGTTCACTGGGTAAATCAGCTGAAAAGCTGCTGCGGGCATTTGATTCTGCCTCAGCGCCGCATACGGACCCGTCCCACACTCAGCTGAAGTAAAATCTGTCTTTTTCTGTGTGTTTCTGGTGCTCTGATGTTTCCCATTGTCCTCCACCCCTGAATCCTGAAGATAAGTTTCTCAAATCTGCCTTAAAACACTCGACTTCTTCCCCCATTTCTCTCTTCCCCCTGCGACCTTCCTCCAACCCCCACAGCCCTCCATTCTCTCTTCTTTTATAAAAAAAAAAGTCATAATATTATCTAGCATATGTTTCATTTAAAATAATATAGTTATTATGCTATATTAAATATGGACTATTACATATAGTAATATATAGAATTATATAGATACAATAAAAAGAAGCATGACAATTTGGGAAGAGAAAGGGGACAGTGGGTAGAAGGGGAAGGGATAAGACACAGTCGTGGGTGAATAGGAAGAAAGCACAGTGGCTCATTATTTTCTATTCTATTAAAAATAATAAATACTGTACGAAGTAAAACTATCTTCTAAAAATGAAGGCGAAATGAAGACTTTTTAAGTGGTAATAAAAACAAAACAACAACAACAACAACAACAACAAAACTCAATAGGCTGACAGGCTGAGGATATAGATCTACCGCGGAACACTTCGACTGCGGAGCACTTTGACTGCGGAGCACTTGCCACACATGCGCAAAGCCCTTGGCTCTATCTCAAAACAAAATGAGATAAAATGAAACGTCAGACTTGGGCCTCACCAACTCAATAGCTGAGGCAGCCACCCTTCACCTAGTAATTATCTGAATGGGCACAGCTCCCCGGCTGCTCTCACCTGCCACCGCCATACGCCCTATGTATATGTAGAAGGGGAGAGAAGCTGATCATGGAGTGGGGTTCAAGCGTATGAGGCAGAGAATGGGACCAGTCACGCACTGCGTGCATGCTGTAAACATATGTTATATATACTGAAGAGCCTGGCCAACTGAATTGCATCAAACCACGCTCAGAGATCTAGGAATGATTTACAATGCCAAATCTCTCCCTACATAAATGGATATTATTACAGATTTACATTCTTTTTCTTCCAAAAAAAAAGTTAGAAGAAAGGGAAAGAATCAGAGAGTCACCGATTTCGAAAAGCACTTACAGTAGACTTCCACCTGGATTGTCTTTTCCAGTGTCCTTCGCAGACAGGTCACAGCGCACAGGTAAGAGTGTTCATTCTCAAAACTCACAGAGCTCAACGTCAGTGTAGATTTGGACCCCTCATTCCTCACCTCCCCATTGAGGGGACTATTCGTCTGGGTTCTCCAAGAAAAAGAGGGGGAGTCACAGCCCACAGCAGCACATGTCAGGACAACTGAATCCCCAACTTGTACAGTCACCTGAGATCCGGGGGAGATATCAACAGTAAATGGCTTCTCTGGAGGAGAAGAAAAAGAAAGAAAGAACAAGATGCATAACGGATAAGATTCGTTTCTTCTTGCATCATATTCCCACATAAGCTGTTTATCATTCTTGATCTCTGTTCAGCTATCTGTGCCAAGAAGAAATTACTCTTCCCATCTTGGAGCCATCAGGACTAAGACCACATCTTTTCAGAATAAAAGGCTGTTCTGTTGAGTCAGGCTATCAGAATAAGAGTAGATAACAATTTGTAAAGAATGTGGTTGGCATCTTTTCAGGGAGATAACCCACCCTCTGCTCTACGCAGTCTATCAAGTCACTGTGATGGTGCAAGCCCTCAAATCATCCCGTGGTGACTGTTTGTCAAACACCACACATGCGGTCTCGTGATGCATTCTCTCAGTTCCAAGAACAATTTGTTAGCCGGGCTAATTTCTTTTCTCCTTTCTCATTCTTCTGCTTTTGTGTTTTCCCCTTCTCTTCTGCCATCTCCTCATCCTATCTCTTCTTTAAGACATTGAGGCTCAGAAATGCTAATGGCTTAAGCTAAATTTGCAAGTGGGATAAGTGAAACAACATGAGATGGATCTGACTTGAGATTCCAGCTTTTCTATTCCTAGTCAACTAAATCAAGTCGTCCTCATGTAAAGGTAAAATGAAATCTCAAAGAGTTACAGGGAAGCTGCACCAAAATGTCCTCTAGTTAGATGCGCTACACTTAAAGACCCATTTCTATTCAAGCGCCCTCCCATGGACCCTCCTTGTTATTTAGCTTCATTGTGCCTGTGGATTGTACTGTGGGTATCCTATACGTTATGGCTACTACGAACTTATAAATGAGTACATACTATGCAAAACCACCAACCAAAGAACATACATAGGCTGGACCTAGGCCCCCCCCCCCACATATGTAGCAGATGTGCAGCTTGGTCTTCATTTGAGTCCCCCAACAACTGGAGCAGGGGCTGGCCCTGACTCTGTTGCCTGCTTGTGGAACTTATTCCCCTGACTGGGCTGCCTTTCTGGCCTCAGTGGGAGAGGATGTGCCTAGTCCTGCAGTGACTTGATGTGTTAGTGTTGGTTGATTCCCAGGGGTCCCTCCCCTGTTATCAGAAGAGAAGGGAAGGGAGATGGAGGGAGGGGCTATGTGAGGGAGGGTAGGAAGGAGTGGGGGTGGTCTGGATTGGGATGTAAAGTGAAAAAATTAATAAATTAATGGGAAAAAAGAATCATTCACATATATCTATATATTGGAGTTTCAATATAAAATAGTATCTTTGAGGGTCACACAGAATCACACTGTGAACAAAATAAAGATGACATTAAGGTGACATCACTTATGTTTGATGCATTGTCAAAATACTTAATAGCCATTCAGGGTAGAAAGCTGAGTGATCCTGGCAAACATTCAAGTTTCCAAAGTGTTCTCTGGCTTCCAGACTCAAGACTCGGATGACATGACATATTTTGAGAGAAAGAATTCTAAATTTTGTTGTTGTTCCTCTGAAATCCTGGGAGTGGCTAGGCAACTCTGCAAGTGATAAATGAATCCCCAAAGAAAATCATTAGAGTGCTTTAGCAAGCTGGAGACAGGCAGAAATCTCAGCACACGCAATTCTCCTTTTTGCATGGTTCTTTTCTGTACCGGGAAAAGTTGCCTTTCTCATTTTAGTGTGTGTAATTGTGGTATTGTAGCATTTTTTCCAAAGAAGATGTCCCTAAATTATACCCAAATAAATTAATATGCTATTATATTTCCAAAGATATTATTCAAAACAGTGGCCAAGCTGTCCAAGTTCCTCCTATGCTACTGTGAGAATGGGGAACTTAGTAGGGGATTCACTTCCTGCTTGCAAAGAGACTGACATCTACCGCTGTGCATGCTTGAAGCTTCTGATGAGAAGCCCTTGACAGTAGTGAAAGTCCCTTCTAACTTAGTGTGTACGGTTGATAGCTCACAGGATGCCACCCCTTCCAGTGCCCAGAAGGCATTATTTGTTTGTTTGCTTATTTGTTTGTTTGTTTGCTTGTTTTTGCCTATTTGAAACAGGGCCAATCATTTCAGGATGCAACTATCCAGGACAGACAGGCAGCTTTCCACACTTTCAGCTTTATAATAGCTTCTATGATCATTTGAGAATGAGCAGTCACTCACCTGAATTAAGTAACTGATTGTGTTTGAATTCTACTTTCTTAATCATCTAAACTTAAAATCCATGTTTTCATAGGTTAGAAAAGAATGTGATCTCCATATTTACAGTTCATGCTCTTATTTAGCAAATATTTACTAAACACTTACTATGTGTCAGTTACTATACTAGCCAGTCATTAATCCATTCAAAGGCACACATACAAACACAATGAGTTCCTGAGTTTCTGAGTTTAAGAACCTTGCAGTTTAATAGACAAATTCAAATACATACTTATTTTGTGCTCTTACTAAAGTATATACTTTGATTTACTTATTCTATATTGTATAAATATACCAAAATGTCACACCATACCCAATGTATACATGCAGTTTTGATTGGTTAATTATTTTAAATTAATTTTTAAAATAGAGAATATTAGCTACAATTGAAAAGCGTAGGATTTTGAATAAGATCAGCATATAAATGAAGCAAAGAGCCATTTGACTCTATGCAAATGATGAATTATAGTTCAGCTACCTTACAGAACATGGTAAAGACAGAGATAATATATGAAATAGAAACTCTTGGCAAACGTTAGGTATACACTCAATTGATGGCCATTAGTAATCTGAAACTTCATTCTCCCATCTGTAAAATGGATAGAAAACACCCATTAGTTATTTCTTGAAGGTCACAGATAGCTTATATAAAATGCCAGAAGTTCAGCTGATGTTAGAGAATGTTATGGTTTAAGAAAATCTTGCAAAATCCGAAATGAAAAATTATATGCTTAGGTAATGGCAAGAGGGTTGGTTGGAAAGGAAGTTAGATCATAGGGAATCATTTTGAAGCAGAGTGGTCAACGTTAAGTAATTTTGAATGGGAGCCTATATTCAGTAATAACAAGTATGTGGCAGTGCAATTCCTGAGTACATGGAGGTGAAGTAACATGAGAATACCAGTATCCACAGGGCAGGAGACAGAGACCAAGCCACGAACTGAGACAACAGTGAAATGACAAGAGCTAGTAAAGGACCAGTGTGGAGGTGCTGGAGAAAAGAATCCTGGAAGTACGAGGATGATAAGTATATACACATCAACATGACTACCAGATGTACCATCATGCAAATTTATGGAAGGCATTTCACCATTGGCATCGAGCCACTATTGCTCAACCCAACAATGGCCCCTCTTCACATTCTACTCACCTTGAACAACTAACTCCACCTCTGTCTTGTCTCTCCCAATCAGATTAACTCCTTCACACACATAGATTCCAGAATCTTCCATCCTCATAGCAATTAAGGTGAGGGTGGCATTTCCTGAGAGGAGCTGGAGAACTCCATTATCTAATTTCTTGCTCCAGAAAATCTCAGGAGCTGGTAGACCCTGGCTGGAACAGGTCATTGTCACAGCACCACCCTCATGAATCCTTGTGGAGGGATGGACAGAGATCTCTGTATTCGTGGGAGAGGCTGAAAAGGCAGAGCATAGTAAGAGCCATCATCATTAGGCAGCGTCTCCATCCAATGGGGATGATGTCATTCTCTCATACACTGTATTCATGCGCCTCCACAGATTTGGCAAAACTGTTCTGCCAAGTTGGAGTCAAGAATCACCGAGTCATTACTAAATTAGACTGGCTAATTTCTAATCAGTAAATTACAGTTTTTGATCTTTAATGTTTTCAGGGAGCCACAGATAGGTAGAAATTAAGAGAAGCCCTTAAAATTAAGGGAAATTAAGAGAAGCCCTTCATGTTTCAGCCTCTTACTTAAAAATTGAAGTCCTGTGAAGGAATATTTGCCATCTAGGTCAGCTTCAGCACTTATGGAAAGAGACAATCCACCCAGGACCAACCAATTGCTTTTTGAATATCATTAATTATTGAAAAATTCTCTTATTGAACTGAAATTTTCCTGGAATGTGGTGGTCATAGTCTAGCATTCTGTTCTTACAGATAAATGGGTGATGATCTTTTATCACACAACTGGCTTTCAATGACTTAGCTATACCTCTCTCACAGTGTGATAT
>CM052704.1:88359856-88441957 GCA_028551405.1 Uromys caudimaculatus
ATGCCCCAGTATAGGGGAATGCCAGGGAAGGAAGATGGGATGGGGTGGGGGAGGGATACCTCATAGAGGCGGGGGGGAGGGGATAGGGGGTTTCCAAAGGGGAGACCTTTGAAATGTAAATAAAGTATCAAAAAATAGAAAGAAAGAAAGAAAGAAAGAAAGAAAGAAAGAAAGAAAGAAAGAAAGAAAGAAAGAAAGAAAGAAAGAAAGAAAGAAGGGAAGGGAAGGGAAGGGAAGGGAAGGGAAGGGAAGGGAAGGGAAGGGAAGGGAAGGGAAGGGAAGGGAAGGGAAGGGAAGGGAAGGGAAGGAAAGGAAAGGAAAGGAAAGGAAAGGAAAGGAAAGGAAAGGAAAGGAAAGGAAAGGAAAGGAAAGGAAAGGAAAGGAAAAGAAAAGAAAAGAAAAGAAAAGAAAAGAAAAGAAAAGAAAAGAAAAGAAAAGAAAAGAAAAGAAACAAAGGCATGTAAGAAAATTTTAATCCATGTCTTTGACACTTAAAAAATAAATAACTACTTGGATCATTCAAACTCATGTTATTTGATATAAGTTCTCACCCAAGTGAGTGGAAGGATAATTCCTTTTGGGAGAGGGGAACAGTAAATACAACAGAGGAAGTGAAAAAAAAAAAAAAACCATTTGGTGAATTTCACAAGCAAATCCTTCCCCATAGAAGAATCACTACTCTAACATATAGCTAAAGAACCTGTCTGTGGCTATGCAAATCTTTTCTAGCAGCTTTATTAGAGACCCATGAGCCTGAAGTTTGGCACTAGATCAATTGTATTTGAAGCAAATACTGAGGACCAAGATTAAGCCAGTCATGATTCTGCAGTCCTCATGTGGTTATTCCTCATGATTTGCTGGAGAGATGGCTCAGCAGTTAAGAGCACTGACAGCTCTTTCAGAGTTCCTGAGTTCAATTCCCAGCAACCACATGGTAGCTCACAACCATCTGTAATGGGATCCGATGCCCTCTTCTGGTGTGTCTGAAATAAATAAATCCTCGTGATTCTACCGTGGCTGTTCCTTCACCAAACATCACATCTGTGTTTCAGGTATAAAATAAAAAAAGTAAAGGAAAAGAACTCAAAGGCATGGAGCCTGCCTTCTTTGAAGGAGCTTCCCAGGAAGTTGCAAGCAGTGACTATCACTAACATCTCTCACTGAAAAGGTAGGAAGTCAAAGCTCCATCATAAATCAAGATTCTGTTGGTAAGAGCAGGGCACAAATGGATGCTGAGTTGGGCAGGCAATTAGCATTTTACCTTTTTCTAATTCAGCTCAACTCACAGAGTATTTATTGAGAAACTACTGTACAGACACTGTGTTGCTCTAGGAATAAACAAATGCTGACAGGGATGACATTTTGAGAATGAGGAAGACCATCATGATATCAATAAAAGACGTTCACAGATTGTCAATAGACAGCTCAATAAAGGGACCATTGGTTAGTCTGCAAGTCAAGGGAAAAATGTATTTCAGTGATCTAAATTTAAGATTTTCTAAAATTAAATCATGTGCTAAGACACCTAGTGCCATGAAGTTATTGTGAGTTTCGGGGATTTTGAGGAAAACATTACTAATATCACCGAGAGTAAAAGAAAATTATGTTCAACAAAATGCACACATACTATGGGTATTTCTTGAATTTTTACAAAGAAGATGTTTTGTTACACAACAGAAAGGTTTTCAGTATTTAAAAAGAAATTCTCTCCACTTTGTAAGTTTACTTAGGAGAATTTGAATTTTGTCATTGATGCTCTGGGTATGTCATGTGTTTGTGTACAGCAATTCAAGTGAACAGAGATGCTCTTGTCTATTTCTGTGTTCTTGGGATGGCCTCTAAGGTTTCTACTAACCCTCTTCTGTGACTTTTTATAAAAACAAACAAACAAACAAACAATCAACCAACCAAACAAACAAAAAAACCAGCTCACCTTGAACTAATTCTACTCTCTCTGTTTCAACAGCTTTTACCCCCTGGCCCTTAGAAGGTGTTCACGCGCTCATTTCCACTTTTACCTGACCTGATGTTAGATCTGTTTCAGGTGTCTATAAAGTGATAAAATAAATAAGATCTTCCTTCTGGGGCAGTAATTTCAGACTTTTCTTTCAGTTTCTAGTAACATTTTCGGTTTTTAAATTCTTTACCTAAGCTGTCAACCAATGAGCATTTTGGTCATTGCTATCAAGCTATGAGAAAAGGAAGAGGGTGTTATCTTTACTTTATATTCACGAGATCAGGAAACTCAGAAGTTCAGTTGTTGGAGAAATATCAGACAGTGAGTGATCCCGGCGATAAGTACCAGGAGTTGAGTTTTAAAATCAGTTTTCCTTACCCAGGGATTTCTACATGGTACACTCTATCCGACCAAGCCACCCCAATGTCTTCAGAAAGTTTTCACATTTCCTTCAAGCATTAATGCCACCATGAGATTTAACAGTTTGACTAGGGTAGTCATTGTGACCCGAGACTGTGGCCTCTTCTCAACTGATGAATAATAGTTTCATAGTACCACCTTAAAGCTACTGTTTTGTATTTTAATACCATAAGAACATACAATGAGCAGTCCAAATCTTCTGTAGTTACCCACAAACAAAAGGGATGAGCAGACAGTATGGGAACACCCTAGCAACTGTGAATCTAAGTGTAGAACTCCACTTGGCCTTTGTTGAAGCTTAGAATGAAAATTTGTGAAGTCCTGAGCTTGCAAATACCCCTGCTCCCGTGATCTAGTAGCTGCCTCCAGTGGATCTAGTTGAGAGTTCTTTTGGTGAGAGCTCCATACACCCCCTTCCTTCAGTCATCCAGTCTGACGCCAAATAAACTCCCTTTCTCACAGGGAGGATTTAGGAAAATATTCAGGTCTTTGCCCATTCTAAATGATTGTAAAACATGTGTTTACATTACTAAGAGGAGGCTTGGAGAGGCCATGTCATGAGCTCATAGTAGACAAGGGTGAGGAAACACATAAAAATGAATAACTAAGGCAGTGGGGGTGGGGGGAAATCATTGTAGACCACATGTGCTGTATCCACTTATAAATGGCTCATGCAAGTAGGGGGTTAGAGTTTATCACATAAAAGAAGTAAGAAATTATATTTTCTGCTACTCAACTATATCACAAGTGTATTTTCCCAAGGTATAATGCTTTTGGAAATCTCCCCTTAAAATATGATAGCTTTTACAAATAATAGATTATAGTTCAAATCTTTCTTAAACAGCATTTAAGGCTTCTTTTCGGAATCTAATGGCTTTTTAAAAACTGCAGCTCAGCAGCAAATGCTAAAACCACTTTAGCCTTTTTAGGATACATGAAGAAAAAAGAAGTAGTCTGAAAAAAGGAAGCAGAGTTTTTAATCTCTGTCCTGTAGATGAAAGAGCAATAGGAGGTAAGGTTCTTCACTCCCAAGGTCAAAATTTCTCATCTGCAGAGCAAAATGGGGGACAGATCCGTGTTTTCCAAATCATACTGTTTCCTCATGATGAGTTCTAGACCAATAATGAGTAGCCAAAGAGTAGTGGTCATGTTGCCCCAAATGTCCCAGGATTTATGTCTACACACAAGGAAACAGAGGTCCTCTTGAAATTTGTGTGTTCTTTGTGGAAAATCTTTTCATAAAAATCCTAGTTGAAAATTGCTCAGTAGTAATATTCACCTTGCATGCACAAGATTCTGGGTTCCATAACCAGCACTGCAGGGGGAGGGGCTAACATGAATTCATATCTTTAAGTTATTTGTTACCTTTTGTGCTTTAGACAGACTTTCAGCCATTGGATCAGGCTCTTAGCTTTCTTCTGCATGTACTAGTGTTTCTATTTGACCTCATGAACATGTATGTCTACTCTCCTCTATGCTATGGTTGGAGACAAAATGAATATTTACTAAGTTAATTCTTCTGTAACAACTACTAGACCAAGTGCTCAAGAGCAAAGTAATGACAGACATCCCTCTCCCTTGGAGTTTATATTCTGGAGGACTGAAACAAAGAAAGGCAAAGAGCAAATGGACCAGCAATAGGAGGACATCAGGGAGGTAGGAAGGCAGAGTAAGCACAAGTAGAAACAATCCTGGAATCAGAGAGTGCTGAGTTGGTAACTTTCTTTCTTTTTGTCTGTTTTTAAACTAGGATTGAAAACTGGGTATGTTTTTCACCTGTAATACCAGTACTCAGAAGACAGAAGCAAGTTCAAGGTTAACCTGGGCTACATAGCAAGCCTCCATCTCAAAGTAGTCATGAAAGGGAATGGTGGCTGGTTTGACATAATATGTTAAGTGGCTGTACTGGCTAGTTTTGTGTGTCAACTTGACACAAGCTGAAGTTATCTCAGGGAAAGGAGTTTCAGTTGAGAAAATGCCTCCATGAGATCCAGAGGTAAGGCATTTTCTCAATTAGTGATCAAGGTGGGAGGGCCCCTTGTGGGTGGTACCATCTGTGGGCTGGTAGTCTTGAGTTCTATAAGAGAGCAGGCTGAGCAAGCCAGGAGAGGCAAGCAAGCCAGTAAGCAGCATTCCTCCATGGCCTCTGCATCAGCTCCTGCTCCTAGACCTGCTTGAGTTCCAATCCTGACTTCCTCTGGTGATGAATGGCAATGTGGAAGTGTAAGCTGAATAAACCCTTTCCTCCCCAACTTGTTTCTTGGTCATGATGTTTGTGCAGGGATAGAAACCCTGACTAAGACAGCAGCCATGCGTCTGAAAGACAGGTTGGCTTCACTCTAGTGGATTTTGCCACAGCTGTACAGACTCAGCTTGGGAACAGATTGGATTAACCAATGGCTGAGGGTTTGCCAGATGAAAACAGTGTGGTAGCAGAGGGCAAAGGAGATCAATTCTGAAACATGGTATGCAGCTAAGGCAGGCAAGTATAAAGAATATCTCAGCAGCCTGGACCACTCGGCATGGCTATGCACACATCCATTTCTGAACAATGCACCTACCAACCTGTTAGCAGCCTAAGACCCCACCTAGGTAGAGTTACAGTACACTTGCCTTTAACAATGGAAGTAACTCCTTTTAACAACTCCTTGGTGCCCGCCTGTTTGTGTTCAAATACATCCTGGAATACAATCCCAATCTACAGGACAATGGACATATTTCGATAGAACTTTGGGGGCACATGGGTGATAAAACAAACTGTCTCTTCAAAGTGAAATTTTACAATGAATCCTCTATTTACCATCTTATGCCTAAGCATTACTGGTCATGTATATGATTAAAATCAGATGCATTATGCGACCATGCCTATGGTATGCAAAAGATTATAAAATACAAGCCTGCCAGCCAAAATAGAAATCTCCCTAATTATGTCCCTAATAAATAAATTTCTCGTTCTCTTGAAGCCACTAAAAAGAGGCACCAAACAATAATCAAGGCCCTTGAGCACTTCAGCTCATGGGGCCTGCTGTTAATCTTGATAATATATTCCTTTCTAATCTGAGCTACCCTTTGCTTTGATTAAAACTGTTTGTTCCCTTAGACTTCTAAATCTGTGTATGTCTTTATTTCAATCCTTGAATGGGATGCCAAGAACCTAAAAAATGCCTGGAACAGACCCAGACCACCAGTAACAAATAACACAAGAACAATAAAAATGGAGCCAAAGACCTGTTAAATTGGGATTATAATATAGTAATTGAAATGGGTCAGAGAATGAGAACCTTGATGTCAAGATTTTAGTTAGGGTCATTATCGGCATTATGGGTAATGACAAGTGTTATAATATGACCCTGGGAAAGAATGACTAAGGTTCACCAAGTATGTTGACATTATACACATGGAGTCAAGAAATTCAGCACCTGTGTCCATAAGTATGCAAGATACACAGATAAAGATAGAACAGAGGAGAGGAAGAAGACTAAACCAAGTGTCAGAATCATTCAAGGATGGGGTGGAACCTCCAGATACTGTCAGGAGGCTGAGAGACATAGGCTTTGGGCTGTGGTCTAAAGGAAAGAGGTTTTAGAAGTGTCATCAAGGAAAGGAGGCTCCTTAGTCTAACCTCCAAGCTCTGATGCACACGGAGTCACCATCTGACAGGGCTCTGATGGCATATTCCAGACCAGACCAGGCTTCCATGAGAAGGAAAAGATGAAGAAAAGGTTTTGTGAAAGTGAGACCATCAAGGATTTTGTAGAAGAGTAATCTCAGTTGCAGAATATACAAAGAAAGTTGAGAGACCGGAATTGGATCAGAATAATGAGTGTATGGATAGGTATTGATAAGGAGGTCACCATACAGTTCAGACACGCCAATGGGGAAGTAAGGAAATTGTCCATGATGCACTTAGAGAAGGTGGGAGATGACACCTCAGCTTTCGTCTGCTTCATAGGTCTACTTAATAGACAGGCAGAGAGAGATCCTATTTCCAAAGTCCACTGGGCTTTGAAAGAACTTAATAGACAAGTATGTTCTAAATTGGAACACGAAGGAACACCAAGAATTCACATTTCCCCTGTGTTTTATTAATATTAATATCTGCTGAGCAAAACACTAGGACATATATGTGTGTAAATCAATGTTAATAATAAGCAAGCTATATCTTCTTGAGTAAATATATTCCAATTAACCTTTTCCTCCTATCTAACTTAAACATACAGTGTGCACAGACCACCCAACCTGTAGAAAGACATTTAAGACTAGCTCACATTTATTTATTTTTATTATTTTTGATACTTTAACTAGCTCACATTTATAATATGCTTCATAGTAAACACACTTTAAAGACCCTTTCTCTTGTATGAACCTTCTAACAAGCCTTTTTCTGAGGAGGTATGAAAGATGATTTTGTTATTTCCATTAGAAGGAAAGACATGGGTCAACAAGACCAACTGACCACTCGGAGGCCATAGCTAGGTGAGAGGAATGCTTACACTAGAGGTTAAGCCTCCACAAACTGTTCTTTCTACTGTGTCTACTTTCAAAACAACCTCAGATTAGCTCAACCCCAGACCATTTTTGGTCTTCCTGGTCTTCCTGTACCAAAGAAAGTCCAGGAATGCCTCATAGATAACTTAAGGACCACCCATTCTTGGGATGTGTTATCATCCGATGTAAACTATTTTTATCATATTTTCCTCTGAGTTCACAAAGATAGCTTTCCATTTCCAAATTATGGTTAAAATCAAATATCCTGTTAGGCAAACGTTATCTGCAGAGAAGTCTCATGGTGAAGTGAGGTAACAGAGATCAAAATTTTCCTGCTCTCCGCCTCTGTGTATTTTTGTTGGCTCGGGACCTACGTGTGGAAATTCCAAGACTTCCATATCAAATTTTGTACAAGCTGGATTGTCATTTGCCACCTTATAGTTAAAAGAAGGCTTAGGGAGAATATCCTGTTTTGCTACCTCTGTGCCAGGATAGACAGGACAAGTACCCAGTGATTAAGAAACATTACAAAGCATCTAAAAATTCCCCATCAGAATTATTCTAAATAAAAAGTGAATGGGTAGAATATTTCTTATAGAAATGAGAGTAACGTATTCTAAGAGATTTCTCCACTTAAAAGACTCTGAGACTTATAAAGCAATGGTCCCTACCATTATTTCCATCTGAGGTCAAGGCCATCTCACACTACCCAGAACCACACACCTTTCAGATCTCTCACAACTCTGCAGGGGGGAGAAAGGTCTAGACTTTTCATCTTCATCTCAAAGCTAAATATTTCAGGAAATGGCTGTAACATGCTGAGTTCCCCCCACCCAGCCTCTGCGTCTCAAGATTAGCAAACTAAACATAACTTAGAAGTAATTGTGCCACATAATTTATTTCAATGTGGTGGATCTAGAAAGTTCACTAGGAAGGTCAACTGAGTGCAAGTCCAAGATGACAAATGAGTTGCGGGAGACAGTCTCAAAATCATCTAGCCCTGTGGCTCTTACTCACAGAGGTGATCGCGAGGAAGTGCTCACATCAATAATTTATTATTAATATGGCTTTGCTGCTGTTTGGAAAGGATTCGTTCTTAAGAAATACATTGGATTAGGATGCAAACAATTGCCTTGGAAATGTCATCGTTCTGGCTTGCTGAGTGTTTTCTTGATTGGAAGGAAAGAGGTGCGGTTGGAGCCAGCTCTGGGAATTACTGATAACCTTCAGTCTATCTTATCTAGGACACAGTGAGGGAGCTAAGCAATGGACGTGTTGCTATTTACTGTGGTTGTGGCAGCTAGGGGAAAAGAGTGTCTGTTACATCTCCACAAAACATGCATGGATTTCACCCCAAACTGAATGTGTAAATATGAATGTCACTTATCCTATGAATTATACTGGAGGAACAATTCAGCCCTTTCTGATGAAGCTTGTTCCATTAGATGCAAAGGCAGACTGAGTCAGGCGGTCTTTCCATTTAGTTCTACAACACGGGGACAGTTGCCATAGGGTTATGAGTCAAGTTAAAAGAGTTCCTTGTGTGTCATCAGAGGAAAAAAAACACATGATCCCATATCTATTAAAACTAACCTCAGGCAAGTTGTTCTGCCTACACTTTGGTTTTCTTAATAATATCCATTTGACTTCTCGGGATTGCATAAGCTAATACATATAAAGTCAATAGTGCACAGAATTGTAAGCAGAAAGCATCTAATAAGTATCAGCTGCTTGAAAGAAAGAGACCCTAGTCCATGTCTGAACCCTTTAGCTACTGCATGTTCCCCTGAATCCATGAAGCACTGTCCAAAAGAAGCATCGTTTTATTACTTTAGATCAGCTTTGTGAAGTAGACTTTCTACCAGAGTCATACAACCTTTTGACACTGGGGTATGATATTGGGGGCCACATAATGCTATCCTGGGATATGCGGTCTGATTGAGTCATGGTGAGAAAACTCCTGGAGAAATGTAATGACTGTGCATAAGCCCTCCCTGTTACCACTTTGTGTGTTGGCCTTTTTCTCTCCTGTGTGCTGATTGTTACCAGAAGGCAGGCCCTTCTGGAAGAAGGACAGAAGTCCTTCTACATTGTCTCACAGCCTGCCCATCACATGAGTCAACCTGGAGACACAGTACTGCCTTGATGGTGAATAACTGGTGGTCTCCAACTGGGGTTTGCTGTGTGTGTTCAGCAGCACCCGAAAATGCACTACACGTGCAAAATCTCAGATGTCATCCCAGATACACTGAAACAATTCTAGAGAGCTGTCCAGGAATCTCTGGGTTCTGATGTTAGCATGTATGTATAAAAGAAACTTCTTTCAGAAGCTCTACCCTCCCCAACACCCCCAAAAGTCTCCCTTTCTTCCTACAAAAAGGAAAAAGAAAGATCTATCCTGTTCTCCTGAACACAGTCTTCATGTATATTACCAGTTCTGCTCAAGAAGAATAAACCACAGACAGATGTGTTGCAATAAAATAGGTTTTACATCCTTGATCCCACCTGAGTGGAATTGCTGGTAATAAGGTCAGAATATTTTTACTGGGTTTTGGTTTGTTCGTTTTGCTACCTTGTCTTAAGTGTGGGGTTATAGAAGACCATCATCACACTTTACAGGTAAAGAGGAGAGGTCAGACCTCAGGTAGGACGCTCGCAGCCACCAAGGAAAGAATGGAGAGCTTGGTATGAACTTCTCTGACTACAGTGCTCTTCTCTGTTCTTTGAGTGACATCACAAGCCTCCACAAACTTGTTCAACCCAAAGTGGAAAAGGACTGAAGTAAATGTTTTAAAATCTGTCTGTCTGTCTGTCTGTCTGTCTGTCTGTCTGTCTCTCTCTCTCTCTCTCTCTCTCTCTCTCTCTCTGTGTCTCCCCCTCCTCTCCCCCTTTCTCTGTGGGGGGGGCATGCACTCATTCAGTTATAAAAGTGTGTGTGCCACTGTGTATGTGCGAGGTCAAGAGTCAACCTTGGGTATGTCTTCATTTTCCAACTTGTTTTAGAGAGAGGCTCCTTTTTGGTTGCACAGATATGTGCACAAAGCTAGCCGGTCATCAGAGTTCTTGGGATGTTTCTGCTCCGCTGGGATTCCAGACACAAGCTCCAGCATCTGGTTACTGCATCTGGCTTTACATGTGTTCTGGGAACTCATCCCCAGGTCTTCATCTTGTATTGCAAATGCTTTACCTACTGAGTCATCTCCCTAGGTCAAAATTATGCTTCTTGCAGTACATTTCCTACAAGCTGCTGTTCCTTCCTTTGTGAGTGAAGCCAATGCTCTGGGCACATAGCTCCTGGTTGATAGATAATGCTCACAGCTTCATTCAACTATATTCTGGTGCACTAGAAATAGTACTTCTGCCTTAAAATTAAAGACTGACAAGTGTCTATAATTTACTGGCATAGGCTTCCAAGATAAATTTCCGAGCTGACAAGCTCTGAAGATCCACTAAGACAAAGGCAATACAATTTTTAACTGCTAGCCCTTGTATGTGAGACATACCAAAGGATAGCCAAAAAAAGAACCTTGGGCTTATACAAAGGGAGAGAAATATCAAATTCTCTAGGAGAAGGAACCAAAATTAAGACACATTATGATAGATTTCTCAAAAATAGTATATAAATACTCTGAGCTGGAGCAAACGTTTTCATAAAGTCGTTACATCTGCATTGCCTTTTTATTTAAATGCTCTGGATAGGGCCCTTTCATCTTCTGATATTGTCCCATGGCAGCCCCAGTGGCCACACTGCAAAGCCTCTCTTATCTACATGAGGTTCTCAACCCTTAAAAAAGCATGCTAGGGTCATTCCTGACATTCTTATACAGACATTACTGTCGGTTACAAGGACTCCAATTCTGATAATGAATCAAAACTCTGTTCAAAAGGGAGAACATACCCCAATTTTAGTCATGATAGAAATTTACTTTGCCTAAGGAAGTGATTACGCTCAACTTAGAAACAGGGTAGAGAGTCCTCTGGAAGATCCTGGGATGTGAGCATTTGTATTGGAGATTGAAAGGTTTAAAACTGTGAGCCCTTACCTAAGAGATATAGTCCCCTCATCCAAGAGGTCTCAAAAGGACCAGTCCTAGGCTACCTCATTCTATGATATTCAGAACAACTCCTGCTGTGTTGCTCCAGGCCCTCCAGACAATGGAGACATCACAAGACTTGATCACACATCTTTACACAGCTCAGAAAACAAGTGTTAGGAAGCACACATGCAATAAAATTAAATAGGGTTTTATTTAAAAATTTCTCTTTTGGGGTTTCTCAATTGCCATAATGTTTTCATTCTTTCAGAAGTAGCAGAACATATTTTCTGGGAGTTGATTTTAGGCAGAATCCTGGGTTGTGGCTCCTTTTGTGAGGCGAGTAGCCTTTTGTGTCTGGAATAATGTTGAGCCCTGTGGACTTTGGATGGGCAGGAGAATGCACAGTCAGTGTCCACTTCAAAAATCATTATCCCGTTAATCCCAGAGGGAAGAGAAAACTGTGGTGAAGCTTTATGTCCCGCGCGCTATTTGGTCTCGCCAGCAAGAACCCACGTGGACACACGGATCCTTCTGCAGCAATGCGTTTATTGCATGATGAAAAGAGGAAGACCCCGGGGCCCCAAAATGGCGCTGCTTATATAGCCCTGAGGCAGCGTGTCCTCCACTGGTTGGCGCGCCCCGGGAGTGGGCGGTGATTAGTCATGTACACCCATAATGCGCAAGCGCTTCCGGCGAGCCACCCTGCGCTATCCACAAGTTTCCTCAGAGCGACAGCGGAAGTCAGCGCCATCTTGTAATGGCAAATACTCTAACCGCTCCTTACAGCTTTAGAAATCTGTCTTGCAGTTGGCTTCACTTTCTACTCTCCCATGAATCCTTAATGGTCCCTGTATTTTGACTTCAGCATCCTTTGAAGTGAGGTAACTGGAGAGGATCTGGGTGCACATCACTGAGAAAGCACACAAGGAATATTACCATCTCCTAAGGAAGTTATAGGCAAGGGAATGGCTATGTACTCAGCAGTATGGATCTTAAACTTGAGCCCAAGTCAAAAGATGTGATTCTGAACCCCCATTCCCCTCCCCATCTCCTCTCCCACCCAGTTCCCTCCATCCATCTGTCCCTTATGACTATTTTATTCCTCCTTCTAAGTGAGATTCAAGCTTCCTCCTTTGGGCCTTCCTTCTTGTTTAGCTTCTTTGGGTCTATAGAGTGTAGCATGGGTATCCTGTATTATATGGTTAATATTCACTAATAAGTGAGTACACCATGCATGTCCTTTGGGGACTGGGTTGCCTCACTCATTTCCTCACAAATGGAAATCTGCAACTAACAGGGGTGGGGAGGTAGGGGGACATCTGAGGACAAGACAGAGACCTATGATAAGGGTGGCACTCAAGAATCAATGGGGGTGTCCTTAGCTGTGACTCACAACATAGAGGAAATGGAACCTGAGGAGGCCACCTCCTGTAGCTAGGCAGGAACCCCAATGGAGCAATAGGGACTCCAACCCATCCACAAAACTTTCAACCCAAAATTTATCCTATCTGCTATAATAAAGGGATAGGGGATGAAGCAGAGACTGAGGGAATGACCAATAAATAACTAGCTCAAATTGAGACCCATCCATGGGCAAGCACCAGTCCCTGACACTATTAATGATACTCTGTTATGCTTGCAGGCAGAGACTAGCATGGCTGTCCCCAGAGAGGCTCCACCCAGCAGCTGACTCAGACAGATATAGACACCCACAGCCAAACAGTGGATGGAACTTGGGGACTCTTATAAAAGAATAGGAGGAAGGATTGCAGCCCCTGAAGGGGATAGGAACTCCACAGGAAGACCAACAGAGTCAACTAGCCTGGACCCTTGGGGCTCTCAGAGACTAAACCACCAACCAAAGCGCATACATGGGCTGGACCTAGGCCTCCTGCACATATGTAGCAGACGTCTTGGTCTTCAGGTGGGTCCTGAACAACTGGAGTGGGGGCTATTCCAGAAACTGTTGTCTGTCTGTAGGATATGTTATACTAGCTGGGCTGCCTTGTCTTGCCTCAGTGGGAGAGGATGCACATAGCCTTGCAGAGACTTGAAGTGCTGGGGTAGGGGTATACACAAGGGGGGGCCTCCACCTGATTAGAGGAGAAGGGAAGGGGGAAAGGGGAAAGTATTGTGAGAGGGAATGACCAGGAGGGGTCAGTGAGCAGGATGTAAAGTGAATAAATAAAAATAAATAAATAATTTTAAAAGATGTTAAAATAGAATGAAGTATAAAGTAAATTAAACACACCTAGAATAACACTCCCATTGAAAGAATACAAGGACACAAAAAGGTACAAATTTAATACATTATAAGGGCTAGGGTCAAAAAATAATACATGAAAATGGGCTAGGGAAATTGTAGGCTTAGACTTTTCAAAACCTACTTTAATAAGGGTTCTTTTTTTATCATTAATTTTTAAGATTATTATTGTTACAGACAGAAGCTGAGGATCCCTGTGGTTGAATTAATAATGGTTCTTAAACGCTTCAACCTCCCTTCTAGCCCATCGACCACAGGTAATGGAGAAAGATGGTTAATAGGACAAGGGGGCTGTGGACCTGTTTTGAAGTAGTTCTTTGGGGCAATTCCAATATTTATTGTTAGGATATCAGCAGTCCAGTCCAAAACATCAAACACAAATCAGTACCAGTGGCTCAATCCAGAAGAAACCGAGAGGCTCCTTGGAATTGCATGAGTCTGAGGAAGAGGCAAAAAGCAGCCAGAATACTACAAGAAGTTCTTTGGCTCATTTCTCTCTATGAAGTCACATCAAGTGAAGATCAGTAAAGGCCAGCAAAACATTGCAAGGCCTACCAATGCAAAAGCTTCGTCAGCAAAGACTAGCGAAGCACTGCAAGGTGAACCAAAGCAAGAGCACAATTTACTGTCTGTGGGTTCTACTTATAGTTTTTCCAAACAGCACTCAGCCTCTCATGTGTCTGCTTCAGCAAAACATCCTCTCATTACACAGCTTCCAAAAACACATTATATGACACAACTGAGTCTCCAAAGAAACCAGAAATTTCCACTTCAGGAAATTTAAAACTAAAGGAAGATTGCAGCAAAGTATTTCTCTCCCAAGCACAAGAACTTGTGTTTGTGTGGGGGAGGGGGGAAGGGAAGACAACCATTGAGTCCCTGGAAATGGATCACTGACTAATCACATTTGCTATCCAGACATGATGACTTGGTTCAGATCCTCAGAACCCAGGTGAAAGTACACAATAGTGAGTGTCTACAATGCCGATGTCCCTCAACAAGGAGATGAGAGGTGAACACAGGAGAATCTCCAGATGTTTGTGGGCCAGTGGTTGGCTTATGCAGTGATGAAGAAACCCTGTCTCAACAACTTCCACACACATGCTGTGGTGTGTACGCTCACACCTACACAGATGAACATACAGGCAAAAGAAAGAAAAAGAAAGAACAGGCATGGTAGTACAGGCTTATAATCCTCTCACTGGGGAGACAAGTGAATACCTGAGCTCACTGGCCAGTCAGCCTAGCCTATTTGTAGATCTCTCTCTCTCTCTCTCTCTCTCTCTCTCTCTCTCTCTCACACACACACACACACACACACACACACACACACACACACGAATCACTAAAATAAAAACAAAGAGAGATTTCTCTTTAGTCAGTGATGAGTGATGATAAAGTGGCCCGAGCTGAGAGAACCATTATCTCCATTCTCTGCATCTGATGCCCAGAAAGGAAAGGCGTATATCACATAAATGATATTTGTGAAGATAATTACTGCCTCCCACTGCAGGCTCTTCATCTCTTTCTTTCAATGCTTCATTGATGGATTTTTCATTCCTCTGATCTTTAGTCAGTGACTGCATGCCTTCCATTAGAGAAATTGAAATGAGTAACTCATTTACATTAAGTTATTTGAATTCCATTGTCTTATTCATTCTAATGCTATTTTCTTTTTATTACCAGAGAGAAATGCTTAAAGATCTCTGCCCTCACGGCAGGAGGATTTTAGCACGGCAAATGGGTAAACCATCTGAGAGCATGCAAGCCCTCCACCAGGTCAAACATCAGGGATCCTCAAAACAGCAGTGACTGTTGACTGCAAATTCAGACAGGATGTTACATAAGGAAGGACCGGAGCTGGTGGACTGGCGGTAGGACTCCATGTCTTGGAGGTCTCTCTACAGTCTTCCCCAGTACATGGACTATCAGTGACTAACTCCTTTGAGATTCATGAGTCTAGAAATAAAAGAAGAAATGAGGCAGAGCTGGACGACTCAAATAACCTGAATCCGGGATGAGGAGGGGATAACATAAAAGTCCCATGAAGGTAAAATAAGGCTGACTGTGCACTGTCCAGGGGACTCGCCGGAGGAGCCGGTGCGCAGGTGTCCGTCTGGCTTCTGTCACCAAGGAGCTTAAGGAGTTACAGCCGGAGACTCTTTTCTGTGTTAACAAAAGGGCAGGTGCTTGTAGGTGTGCTGCGGAGGAGGCTTCTGACGGTTCTTATTCTGCGGATTGTGTTTAACTTGTCACCTTGTCATCTGTCTTTTGTGTTTCTTACATGCCTCCTGTAACATCTTCACCCTGTTCCACTGACTCCTTTGTTCCGGAAGATACTGAGGGTCATCAAGCTTTCAGAGACACTGTCATTTCGTCAGAAAGATCCGTCATGGCACTTGTCCTTTTCCACAGGAAAACTTCTTTGTGAAGTTAGAGTGTTCCATACAGTCCCTGCTCGCGTCTCCCGGATCCCATAAGTCTCTGCTCACATCTCCCATAAGGCAACTACAGGATGGAGCACCCACTCTGCCCAGAGGAAGTTTCTCTTCCAAACTGTTTACAAGAAGGACGTTGACATATGAGAGCTTCACTGCCTCCCACCCTTTGGCTTGTTTACTTGGTTTTGGAACACTTCTGTGGTCATCCTTTGGCCAGCAGGCTTGGTGGCTTTCCAGTAAGACACATACAGAGTTGTCAGTTACTCAAAATAAATAAATAAACAAACAACTTTAAGACGCTATTGTTTCTGGTAAACTTCACTAAGTGACTGTCCTTAATATATGTCTAAGTTCTTTTGTGTTGAAATAAGAGTTAAAACTTGACTCTGTGTGTGGTGTGTGTGTGTGTGTGTGTGTGTGTGTGTGTGTGTGTGTGTGCGCGCGCGCGCGCGCGCGCGCGCTCCTGTGGCTCAGTATTGTCAGAGGAACACAGAAATGTGTGTACCCAGTTAAATGCTCTCTGTGATATCAGTCCATCACAGCAAGTACTAGAAATGAAAGGCAGAGAACGCATGCATTTTCCATGTAATTCCTGAGGAAATGCTGCAGCAATTTATGGAGTCTCTGGGAAAGATTTTACAGATGAATAATATTTCAAAGTAATAAGAGCAGCTGTTAGTCATGATCCAGGTTTCCTTTGCCATCTTGGGAAACAATTGAGATAGTCCTTTTTTTTTTTTTTTTTTTAACTTTTGTTAAATGCATTTTCACTCTGGTGCATGAACCAAAAATGGACGAGTCTAACCTTATTATTCGAAGCATAATTTTATCTGGTTGTTTCCACTCAGATACATTTGTCAGAAAAAGAAAGAATATGATTTTTTAAAAAAGAGAAACCTCCAGATGAGTACAGCAATCTAACCAGCAACATCATTGTATTATTTTCTTTTATTATTTTAATGACTTCTTAGATTAAAAAGAATTAACTCTACATTTACAATATGCTGATGTAATAGCAAAGTCTGGGCTGCCGGCTCCCCTCCCCACACCGCACGATCGCCATCACTGTGGGCTAGATAGAGAAGAAGCCTGGGTCAGGAAGCTATGGAACTGGACGGACGGCCCTGAAGGGAGACGGTTGTGCTGTATGGAGCTGACCGGAGGAAGCCAGTGGGAAACACCAGCTCTTGGATCGCGTTGGAAACACGCTGAGATTTAGGTCTGTGGGGCTCTCTCTAGCTGTGTTTGTTTTCTGTATCACCACTGCACAGCAAGCAGCCATGTCAGTACAGTTCTGGTCAGAAACAGCGTATGACGGCGGGACAGGGTTCCGTTCAGGGAGAGGATCACCTATGTTCAGGCAGAGCACAACTATTCCTGAACATTCCTTCTGTGTCTTTCCATTCTCTCCTCTCAAATGCTAAGATGGAAGTGGCTCCAAAATGTGTCCATTAAGCCAAGATAAATTATGTTCTCAAGAATAAATCCTTTCTTTGTATTTCCATTTGACGTTAAAGACTGTGTCTTTGTGCTTTTATTTCCTTTTTTTTTTTTTTTTTTTTTTTTTTGTATTATTAGAGAAAGAATGTGAAACAGTATTGTCTTAGTCAGGGTTTCTATTCCTGCACAAAACATCATGACCAAGAAGCAAGTTGGGGAGGAAAGGGTTTATTGAGCTTACACTTCCACCTTGCTGTTCATCACCAAAGGAAGTCAGGACTGGAACTCAAGCAGGTCTAGGAGCAGGAGCTGATGCAGAGGCCGTGGAGGGATGCTGCTTACTGACTTGCTTCTCCTGGCTTGCTCAGCTTGCTCTCTTATAGAACCCAAGACTACCAGCCCACAGATGGTACCACTCACAAGGGGCCCTCCCCCCCTTGATCACTAATTGAGAAAATGCCTTCCCGCTGGATCTCATGGAGGCATTTTCTCAACTGAAACTCCTTTCTCTGTGATAACTCCAGCTTGTGTCAAGTTGACACACAAAACCAGCCAGTACACAAGGCTCAGGAGCTAAGTGGAATAAATGCTGATCCTTGCCCACTGCTATGTCCCTGACCCAGAAGTCATGTGTCCTCTGCCAGCATCTGTGACCCATGCAGATTGACCCATGCATACTAGCTTACGGGGGAAATTTCATACTCTTCATAATTCTTCACATAAGGGTTCTGTGTCAATATAGGCATTCATTAAAAGAAATTCCGTCTATTTTTTATATTAACTTCACTGCGTAGATAAAGGACCTCTTAGGTTGAATGAGTTTCTGTGAGGTTACTATCGTTATGTCTGAGGGCTGGAGTTGGACGACTTCCAGGAAGGCAGTCAGAAGGAAAAGATGGATATAATGTTAGCACAGCAAGACCAGATTGGAACACACAGGTATGGGTTAGAATCCACTGTCATAGACTGGATTTGATGTCAGCCTTTACTGCCTTCAACACTGAAGCGGTGAAGGGCTGGACCAGAAATTAGAGAAGGTAATAAAGGTACCAAATGAAGCATGATCATTTTCCTATCTGTGAAGTATGTCGGCAAAGGGACAAAAAGCATGTGTTTAAGAAGTGACGTCATGCCTTGCATTCACAGCTGCATGATGATGATAATGATGGTGGTGGTGGTGGTGATGGTGGTGGTGGTGATGACGGTGATAGTGATGATGATTTAAATACTTGTGCTGGCTAGTTTTGTGTGTCAACTTGACACAAGCTGGAGTTATCACAGAGAAAGGAGCTTCAGTTGAGAAAATACCTCCATGAGATCCAGCACTAAGGCATTTTCTCAATTAGTGATCCAGGGGGGAGGGCCCAGTCCATTGTGGGTGGTGCCATCCCTGGGCTGGTAGTCCTGGGTTCTATAAGAAAACCAGCTGAGTAAGTCAGGGAACACAATCCAGTAAGCAGCATCCCTCCATAGCCTCTGCATCAGCTCCTGCCTCCAATTCCAGCCCGGTGTGAGTTCCTGTCCTGACTTCCTTTGGTGATAAACAACAATGTGGAAGTGTAAGCTGAATAAACCCCTTGCTTCTTGGTCATGATGTTTTTTTGCAGGAATACAAACCCTGACTAAGACATCTCAGTTCACACAGGCTCTGCAAAGTGAGGTGAAGAGAAGAGCACCAAACTTTCAGAACCAAGTGCATCATGCCAGGTGGTAATCTTGCTTATTTTTTGTCCTGGAAAGATGAGCTCCTGCTGTCCCAAACTCCACAGCATCTTCCCCACTTCTCGTTTTAAATTTCTCTTTTGTGTGTAGCTTATGCATGCACCTGTGGATAGGCATGCACACTCCGGTCCATTCACCTATGGCAGCCAGAACTGACAGCAGGATTCCACCTTTCTCTATTCACCTTACTTGGGCACACAGTCCCTCAAAACCCATTTTGTCTATGCTGGGTGCCCAGCAAGTACCTGAGACCCACCAGTCTCTGCCTGCCTACTCCTACCCCCAGCACTAGAATTACAGATGCCTACAGCAATGCCTGGCTCTTATATGGGTTCTGGGAACTTGAACTCAGGGGTTCACTACTGTGAGCCAAGTGCTTTTACCCCTCGAGCCATCTCCCAGTCCTTTCCTCCATGTGTTTTTTTCAAGCTTGAGAAAAAAAATTAACATGCCAAACTGAGATGCAAAAATTGTAAACAAATCCAGGGGACAGTGGATGGGATGAAGTTTGCAATGAATGGCAGTGTGAGGGGTGCTTGATGGATCAGTGGTGGTGAGAGCCTGCGGAGAGAGAGGATAAGGAACTAGAGGATATAGAACGGCTCCAAAATGAAGCTCAGAAGAGAGAGAAAACTAAAAAAAGATAAATGAAGAGCCAGTAAACAGAAGGAAAACTTGAAACAGCTTAACAAATATGTAAATGAAAGCATGTTTCTATAGAAAAGGAGAGACGTGAAACAGAATAATATTTAAAGAAATCATCTATTTTTTTTTTAATTTGGATACAATCGTAAGCAAACAGATCCCAAACTGATTGCTTAATTTTAACTAATTGATGTAAGATTGCATGCCAGTATATGGCATCTGGTGAAAGGCTACGAAAACTGTCTATAAGCATAAAATTACCAAAGAAAGACAACCTGCTTTAAAATATAAAAATACCTGCATAAATTGGCACCGTAATCAAGAAGTCCGACGTAAACAACAACAAAAACAAAAAGCAAAAACAAAAAACAAAACATTAAAAGTAAGAGAACACAAAATAGAAGTAATTAGCAGAAAAACGAAGTCTCTAGAGTAAGTCAGCCAAAGTAGATTTCAGAGAAAAGAATGTTACACAGAATACAGAAAGTCATTTCACCTCAAGGAAAAGAGTAATTAACAAAGAAACGCAGACCTTTCAATGTCTAGGGGGTAATGAAGCTAAGAACTGAAGGATACCCAGACTTCACAATTACAGTCAGATGTCTCAATAGTCCCAACCAAGCATAGACAGAACAGGCAGACAAGCAGAAATATAAAAGACTGGAACAGCACCTGATCTTCAAACAGCCCATGTTAGATTCATAACACATGGACAGTTTACCAATACATACTATAGTCTAGATAATTAAACAGATGCAAATTAATTTTAAATTATTCAAATCATGTTAACTATGTTTTTGAACCAAAGAATAAGTAAATTAGGAATTTGTAAGATACCTAGAAGATTCTCAAATGCCTCGAAGCTAAATAATTTACTTCTGTATTACCCAACTGGTCACAGAAAAGATTGTTGAGAAAGAATTTAAAGTATTTTAAATGGAATGAACATTAAGATATCGTTTGGTGGTGCTCAGGCAGTTTTTATAGTGTTTACAATGCTACAGAGGGCACCGTTTAAGGAAGCACTGAGAGACTAGTATAAACAACTTTATAACCAATAAATTTGATAGTTTAGATGGAAAAAACAAATTTCTTGTAAGACATGAACCGCCAAAACTCATGAAAGAAACAGGTAAATAAAAAATCTATAAAGAAGTCATTTGGTCCAAACTATCTGAAAGAAATAGCGTCAATTTTATACAAATTTACACAATTTTACACTATTCCTGAAAATGGGAGAGGCAAGCACAGTTTGCAATTAATTTATTGTAGAAAGCCAGCTTGACCCTGACACTAAGATGAGAAAAGTCTATGCGTACTATAAAAAGGAAAGCCGTAGACAATGTCTCCCGTGAACACCCATAACAGATCACATTAACAAGATATAAAAGGATAGGATAGTCTTTGTGGTCTGTCCTGAAATTCCAAATTGGCTTAACATTATAGATTAAACACTGTAATTGATCATATTAAAAACTAAAGATGAAAAACATTCATAACACCCTTAACAGACCCACAGGAAAATCATTTACTAAGTATTACATGTATTCCTAATGTAAAACTCTTAGCAAACTAAAACATTGAGAGAATCTCCCTAACTTAAGGTTAGCATCATAATTAATGATGAAATATAGGCAATTTTCCTATAACATGAAAAAAAAAAAAGCCAAGACATATATTTTCATTATTTTTATTCCACATTAAAACAGAGAAATCCTTGACGATAAATTACAGAACAAGAAGGCGTAAGAAGTTAGGCATATTTGAAAGAAGTTATTTTTATTCACACATGACATCATAATCTATATAGAAAATTGTATGCCATGTGAAAATAGAGCAAATGAGTGGGCTTTATGGGGTTGTGGTAAGATTAACATATAAAAATTAACTTTATTTCTGTTTTCATACATTGGAAATGAATAATTGGGATTAAGATAGAAAAAGCAAACCACTTATAATGGTTTATAAACCATTTAACCACTTATAAACCACTTAAACATAAAAACTGTTATATTAGGTATGAATTGTACCAAGATACGAAAACCCTGTAGATGGGAAACTACAAAACATTGCAGAGAAATTACATTTTTAAAAAGATACAAGATCTATATTATCCATTAGTCAGCATATGTATTAAGATGTCAGTTTGTCCTGAATGATTTAAGTTGAATTCCAATAAAAAATCTCAGCAGGAGCTTTGTTAAAACTGAGGAGTTGATCCTAAACTTCTTATGGAAATGTAAAATGACTTTGCAAAAAGTAAGAAAGTCAGAGAGCTAATACTATCCATTTTGAGACTTAGTAGGAAGTTACAATAAGCATAGACACTTTCTAAAACTACCTCACATGGAAATAAATCATAAACTGAAGAACTTATTAAAACATATTGCTATTTAGAAAAAAACCAAAACAATGGAAATAGCAAGAAAAAAAAACCCTAAATATCTAAAAATCAAATTGAAATTAAAATCAGGAAAATACTGTGGAGATAAAAGACAAAAAGTTGCATTTTTAAAACAAAAAAAGGAGGTAGAACTATTAAGATGCGTTTCTGCTTACACAGAGGAAATTAGTGTGCTCAAGCAAAACTCCTAAAGAGGAAAGCCAGAACACACAGCTGGGCGAGGTGGTGCACGCCTTCAATCCGAGCACTCGGAAGACAGAGGCAGAAGGATCTCTGGGAGTTTGAGGCCAGCCTGGTCTACAGAGGGAGCTAGTTCCAGGACAGCCAGGGCTACATTTTGTTAAAACAGAAACCCTGTTTCAACAAAATAGAAATAGAATATCCAACTTTTAAACGTCTAAAGGGTAATTTTATTTCACTAGAGCCAAGAGATGATTCTTTTTTAAGGAAAAGAAAGTAGAAGTTATGAACTCTGAGGGTAGAAATACATTTTAACGTAACAGCGGTCATGGAAAATGGAGGGCGCTGAGCATGAGCGGAGTAGGTGAGATATCTCCTTCCTCACAACTTTTCTGTGAACTTAAAGCTTCTCTAAAATAGCACTTAAAATAAATTTCAGGACTGAAGAAATGGATGAAGGGTTTCGAGAACTTGTTCTTCTAGAGAATCTGAGTTCAATTTCCAGCACCCATGTTGGGCAGCTCATAAGTTTATGACTCTCCAACTTGAAGGAATCTGAGGCCCTCTTTTGGCCTTTGTGGGCACCTGCACAGATGTAGCGCGCGCGCGCGCGCGCGCGCGCGCGCACACACACACACACACACACACACACACACACACACATGAATAAAAAATAAATCTTTAAAAATACACTTCAATATAATGAAACTACCATTTATGTGTCTCAAATCCATGTATTTTCTCATCACCGTGTGAACAGCGCTGGCAATCCCACTTTAAAGACACCATGGCTCAGAGCGGTCATAGAACTTGACCAGGTCTCTCTGTCGGAGCTAATTTTGATCTCCTATCTATTAAGCACTAATATATCAGCTGTACACTGAAACTACATTCACCAGATAAAATACATGCAATGACATTTAACCCAGTTGTAAATAGACACATGGAAAGACTTCAACTTAGGAAGGAAATGGCTCCTTAAGTCCTTAAGAAGTTATGGAGGATGGAAGAAAGTACTTAGAGATGTAGTCAGCTTTCTCTATACCTCAGAGTGAGAAACAGCACTCTTGTAAAGGTAATGAGGTGCCCAGTTCTCCCAGCCAATGTTAGCCTTGTACCATTCCTTCCAGTGCTCTATCTCAGCAGACAGGTTATGGAATCCGGGGTGGGATTTTCCCCCTCCCTCACAAGGAGTTTTCTCAGAAAGCCTAAAATGAAACCAGATGCAGGAACAAAGAAACAGCCTTTATTTTCTTTCAGAATTCTAATCAGCTGAAGTGGAGGCTGTGTTCTTCTGTGAGTCTAGCATTGGCAATCAGGAATGTTCCACTTTATGTAGTATCCGAAGAGTAGCCATGTGCAATGGTAAGACTATCCAGAAGTCTCACAGGCACAGTTGCTTTAAATATGCATAATATGGGGCTGGAGATCCAGCTTGGAGGTTAAGAGCACTGGCTGCTCTTCAGAGGTCCTGAATTCAATTCCCAGCATCCTCATGGTGCTCATAACCATCTATAATGAGATCTGGTGCCCTCTTCTGGTGTGCAGGCATACATATAGACAGAACACTGTATACAGAGTAAATGAACCTTTTTAAAAATATATGCATAAGGCAGTCTGGGGAGAAGTGCTCCGCCTGTGAAGTGCTCAGCATGCAAGTATAAAGACTTGAGTTCAATCCCCGGCACCTACACAAAACCCCAGGGCACCTACATAAAGCTTTGGGACTGAAGTAAGCACTCGGGATCGCAGCAACACTGGAGAGGCAGTGACAGGAGGACCCCTTGCTGGCCAATCAGTCTATCTGAATCGGTAAGCTCCAAATCCATTGACAAATTTGGTCTCAACAGATGATATGAAACTTGAAGCTGGGTGAGGAGGAGAGGCATGTCTAGTAGGAGCTGGGGAAGGGGAATAAATGCGACCAAAATATATTGTATGAGTGAAATTCTTTTTTTTTTTTTTTTTTTTTTTTGGTTTTTCGAGACAGGGTTTCTCTGTATAGCCCTGGCTGTCCTGGAACTCACTCTGTAGACCAGGCTGGCCTCGAACTCAGAAATCCTCCTGTCTCTGCCTCCCAAGTGCTGGGATTAAAGGAGTATGCCACCACTGCCCGGCATGAGGAAATTCTTAAAGAGAAAGTAGAAACATTCTTTTAAAAGTAACGTAGACACCAATTGAAGAAGATATCCAACTTTAACCTCTGACCACCACATGGCCATATGCATACAGGCACATTTACACACATATACAAACACATAAGGCACCAGCCAAGTGCCTTCTCTCGGTGCTCGCAAAGGCAAGACTTGACTTCAAATGTGAGGAAGCTGCTCCAACTCTCCTCTGACACCCACATTTCAGAGGTTTCTTGTTGGGGAAAGTCCTCTAGCCTCCTGCCATCTTCTCAAGCTTCCTCAGTTCTGGTTACAGTCTGCTTTTAATGGTGGCCACGTCAGGGTGAGCGGTAAGCTTTGGAGGCGTCTACCATTGCTGACTGACAGGCTCAGTGAACCACGCCCACATAGGAGGAGCTGTCAGGGAAAGCAGCTGAAGGCTCCTTCCTGGGCTTGTGAGGTCTTAGAGCAGGCTCCTGACTCCCAGGACTATGGGAGGAAGGAGTGGACAGTCGTTTTTCACTTGCCAGCTATAAGTTCTAAATCTCACCGTTCACTGGAGGAGGATTTTGGAGGAAGGAAATTTTGTGGCTACTCTGTCAGTGAGGGGAGGGGAAACCATTGAGGTAGGAGGGCTCTTTCACTTTCTGCAAAGAGGAAATTAAAATCTTTTCCCACGGAACCAAGCAACCTGTCCAGAAGTAATTAACCTAAAACCAGTGGAAAGGCAAATATAAATGGGGTGCTTCTGTAATTTATAAGACTGAGGTTTCATAGTGGTAGTTAGGCAGAACGAAACTGGGGCGTCTCAGCATTAGGCTGACAATCCCGTTCACCTTTAGTCTTAGACTTTTAGGTAGGAGGTAAGACTTGAGAAAGTCTCAGACTTTATACTTTTAACCTTGGACTTCTCACACATGAAAATACAGTAGGTGGGGATCATGGGGGGATAAAGGTGAGCACTATTAGACTACGAGGTCATGGTCTTGAATGCAAAGAAGGTGTGCTGTATGCCTTTGCACAGTTAGGGCTCGGCACATAAAGAATGGTGCGAAGGGGAGAGGTGTATTCAAGTTTCTAAAGCTCCGAGGAAAGTGACCTGTGCTCCATTAACGTTGTCACCTGTGCGTGTGCCGTCATGCGTGGAAGCCAGTGAGAGAGAAGGAGTCCATTCAGAATCACCAAGGAAGCAAGCCTCCAGGCACACTGGCGAGGAACCGAGGAACCTTCTCGATTGAAGTTAGCCTCTGGAATGTCTGTGAGGGATTATCATGAATACGTTTGCTGACGTGGAAAGACCCATCTTAATTATTGTTAGAACTAGTCCCTGGGCGTGGATCCCAGGCTGTATAAAAGGGAGAAAGAGGGCCGGGCAGCAGTGCTGGGTCATTGCTCTCTACTTCCCGGTTATAGATACGATGTGACCAACTGCTTCAAGGTCCTGCCCCTCCGGCTTCTCCTCCATGAAAAGCTACAGCCTTGAAATGTGAGCCAGAATAAACTCTTTCTCCCTTAAGTTGCTCTCATCAAGGTAATCCATCCCAGCATCGGGAAAAGATTAACAGTATGTGATGTGCTGTTAGGAAGGAAGAAAGTAGCAAAATTGTAGGAATTTGTCTTTATAGCCAGGGTAGTTAACTGCAGAAAAATGCTACCTTAGTGTCTGATCACTTCCACCAAAACAGTGACGACGATGATGATGATGATGGTGGTGGTGGTGGTGGTGATGATGATGATGATGATACCCAGGCTGAGAAGCAAAGCATCTCCTTCTTTAAGTGTTTAATAACAACAACAAAAAAGTGTTTAATAACACACTAGGGCCAAGGCCAGTGGTATTATCCACTACCTTTATTGACAGCTATCACTTTGCTATCCATCCTCAGTGACACAATTGTTTCATAACGAGAGTTTAGTGAAATAAAACTAGGGCATCTCAAAGTTACATAACCAACTACATCAACCTTCCCACCCGAGGGCGGACTGATCCACATTTTCTGGCCTGATATCTGGGTGCTGATAACTAAACAATAGCAGAAGCAGCAGGACACAAGACTCTTCAAATGTGCTAAGCAAAAATTTCTCAAATGAAATATTTTGTCTACCACTTTCAAACTAATAGCATTCAGGCTAGCTGGATACATAAGCCACATTGAATTATTATTATCACTGCTGCTTGCCACTGTGGGGTGTGTGTGTGTGTGTGTGTGTGCGCACGGGACAGCATATGTGGTGACCAAATGTCAACCTCAGGTGTCTCTCTTCCAGAGCTGGCAATCTTGTTATTTTTTTGCGTCATTTTATTTTTTTGTTTTTGTCTTTCTGAGACAGAATCTCTCTCACTGAACCTCAGGCTTACCAACTGTGCAAGGCTGACTGGTTAGTAAGTGCCAGGATCAACCCGTCTGCCCCCCGAGCCCCACCCCCACTTGACTTTAAGCATATGTCACTATGCTCTGCTCTCCATTGAGTTCTGGGGATCAGAGTCAGGCCCTCTCGCTTGCCTAACCAGCACTGTACCGACTGAGCTGACTCTTCAGCCCCTAAGGCATACTTTGAATGGCAAAGAAATGCCCTCCTCCGGGGAAATTTGCTTTATTTTGCCTCTAAAGTCACTCTAACAACAAGATTAAACTCACTGTACAATGTTTAATATGTTCTTCCTAAGAGAGGATGACTGATTATACCGATGGAAGAGAGGAATCAGAAGAAAAGATGAGTGTGCACTTGCTTGCTGAGGGAAACGTTCCCACTCGTGTGCTTAGGCCTCTCGATGGGCCTGGTTCTCCCATCTTGGGGTCTAGGTGGGAACAATTACCATGAAAACACACATACATGAGGCAGAAAGCTCAAGCGTGTCCAAACACTCTCAGGATCACAGGAAAAGATGGCACTCTAGGAACCCTTAATGCTCTTATAAAGACCTGATTGAATGCTGGGAAATCTATGTTCTTCAGTCCCCCCCTCACCTAGACTTGGAAAGGAAAAATGCAAGAGGAAGAGGTGGCAAGAAATCCAAAGATTTTCAGAAAGACTGCATCCAAAGGATGGCCCTAGAGCTGAGACTTGCAAACAGGTTGCTCTGTCCACTGGACTTTTGGAGAGAAGCAGCCAGGTGTGTGAGATTGACATCTCTAGGCCACCTGCATCCTCGGGCGTGAGTTCATGGTTCTGGGGCTGCTCTATCTAAGTGTTTTCCACTCCTGTTCTCTTCCCAGAAGCTAGGGAGACTCACCTTGCTTAAGAAGACCTACACCGAGCCATGGGCAGCCTCAAAATTGTTTTCTAATTTTTATTTATTTTTTTATTTTTGTAATGTGCGTGTAAGAATGCATATACATGCATGTGTATAAACATGATGTATTTGTGCTTGTCCCTGCACACATAGAGGCCCCAGGGGGCTATCACGTGTCCTGTGCTATCATTCAATCTATTGTCTTACATGCGTCAGCCACGAATGTTTTCAATATAGGATGGTACACAAATAGAAGAAAACACTGGATTTGTTCATTTACACCTTTATTTTAAATTTTTTATTTTATTCTTTGTGTGTGTGTGTGTGTATGTGTGTGTGTGTGTAGATGGCAGAGAACAAGTATCAGGAGTGTCCTGTTTCCAACATGTGAGTCCCAAGATTTGAACTCAAGTTGTCAGACTTGGTGGCAAGCGTCCTTACCCACTGGGCTATCTTATTGGTCTTTCTGTTTTAGTGCAGTGGCACACCTATTTTAATTGAATGAACAGTCTCCGGGTTGCGCTTCCATGCTAGTGAAGATTGAATCTCACAGGTTTTCAGATCAATGTCAAAAAAGCAATCGGATATTTTTAAGGGTTTGCCTTCCTCCTCCAGGCCTAGATTAATCTCTCCATTTTTTGGTAGCCTAATCCAGCATGGAGAAAAAGGAATCTGAATGTGAGCAGAAGGAAAGCACTATCTGTACACACAGTGACATCTTTTTGTATGTGTGGAATGTTCACACCTACGTGTGCACATACACGCACCACTAAAAAACAGTAATCGGCCACTTCCGATGTGTGGTCACCACAGATTGCTACTTAATCTTGCTGTGAGCTGCCTGTTCAAATGTAGCTGTTCAGAGGCACAGAAGTTGGGTGTGTGCCTCTTGCCAAGAAAGACACCACATAAACAACTTCTTAGTGATTTTAACCTTCCTCACAAATATTTCTGGCACAGAGGGTACAGAGGAAGTGACACGATGTCCAAGCAAAATATGCAACAGTGGCAAGAAGCACACTTGAGTGACTGTCCCCCGAGCCCTCGTACAGCATTTATGACACTGTTGCCCTCCTTTCTGTCCCCCATGCCTCTGGCCCTTTTGTCTTCATTTCCTTATTTTTCTGTCCTTCTTAGCTGTCTCTGCAGCATCCTCTTAGATAGTCTTTGGGTGAAAGGGAACAGGAACCTGTGTTCCTTTTGTAAGAATAACGGTATCTGGTACAAAAGCAAACAGTCACTTTTCTAAGAAGAGGCAAGACCAGGCTGTCAGCCACAGGCCTCGTAGCTGGTGCTTCGGTGTACTCCCGCGTTCAGGGTAGCTTTAATGAGGTAAACCGTCAGGGAGGCGCTCAACCAATAACTCACTGTCATCATCCTTCGAGTTGGAATTATGAATTCAGTGGGGTACTTTTAACACTTTTTCTTCAAAAGTTAAGGTTTATATAATTTGAACTCAAACTTACTTAAGTTTCTTCTTGGACCAGGGTCACCCCTTACATCCTCCAAAGTGACATGTTCCCGGAGTGTCAGAACCCTGTTTTATTGCTTCTGTTATATGATGCTCTTTACCCCACATGTGGTAGGTACTTCATATTTACACTGCGTGATCAGTTAGTTTTTAAAAATTAAATAAATGTATCTGTATAACAGTTATTAAAATGTCCTAAAGTTGGGGCTGGAGAGATGGCTCAGTGGTTAGGAGTCTTAGCTGCTCTTCCAGAAGACCCATGTTCAATTCCCCGGACCTACATGGCAGCTCAAAACTGTCTATAACTCCAGTTCTAGGTAATCCGACATCCTTAGAGAGAAGGCACATGAAAAATAAATAAGTCAAAAAATAATGTCCTAATGTTTAAGACTGTCATAGGACAACACTGGTTTTGTTGCTTTCTCCCATGATCCACCCAATCAGCCTGGCCTGACACAAGTCCTTTGGATTATAGCTACAGCTTACGGAATTTTCATTTCACTTTCCAGCATGCATATTCTTGATTTATCAAGCGCACATCTTCCTTGCTGCCTTTTTGCATTGGTGGTAAGTTAACACTTTTATACCTTAGGATGCTCAAACATCTTATCTCAATAAAGTCATCTCTCAGCTTATGGTAAGTGAAATAGCTAATAGTTGCACCCCAATAACAATGCAAGTATCATTTGCTGGTTGAGCTAAACAGTATGCAGGGATTTTATTTTTCTCTAATCGCAGTTCATTTGGCTTTTTCCTTTGCATGGATTTCTGGTATTGATTAATCCATAATGCCTGTCAAATACTCACCTATAGAGTCTTTCAAGGGCTTCGTTTTCTTGCCTCTGGAGCACTTCCTTTTGGGTCTCTCCACCCTTCTGCACCATTGTCCTTATGGGACTTCCTTCCCTTGGCTACTGTATCCCTGTGAGCTGCTTCAAAAGTCTTGCTCTTCCCCTTCTCTTTTCAACAGCTCTCCAAAGCTTTCTAGGACAGAACGTGTGGGAGTTCTACTTTCTGAGATCTTATATGTGTAAAGTTTGACTGTTTCTTTATATGTGATAACAGAGTGTGAACAAGTCAAAAAAGATAGGAAAAGAACATATGTAACAGCCCAGAGGCAAGAGAGTGGGATATTTTAGATCTGAGAAGGAAGAGTCACAGGCTTGTATTAACCAAACAATAAAATATTGGACCACAGTACTAAATTCTCAAGAAGACAACTTGAAATGAAGGCAAAGGAAGTCCTTTGAGGCGAACATTAACCTAGCAATTTATAAGACATAGGGCAACTTAGACAAGCCTTCCCTGTGCCGTCTTTCTGGGTTAGAGACAATGCCATTAATGATACTCATAGTCTTAACCAAAGTTGTAACAGCAGAAAGGTGCTGTGAAGAAAAAAGTGACTCAGAAAGATTCACCTGACGCCTTCCTGCACTTTCCACGAGAGACCATGTGACTGCCACATGGTGAGGTAACATCACACTTAGCAAGGAGAGCTCCATGTCTACTGGCTTGAGAGTAGGAATGGGGGACTGTGAGGAGGGTCCAAGTCACTATGAGATCACCGGATAATGGAGGCCATCTCTTCCCACTCTCTACCAAAGCATGGCTAACATTAGTGCCTGTACATCAGGGAAGTTAAGTCTTTTATGTAAATCTGCACATGCAGGCTATGTGCCCACACAGTCTACCACTTTGCTGGTTTATGAGACATTTGAGGTTCCTACATGATCTCCTTCTGTCGGTATACCTGAACAAAACACCAAAGGCAAATATGTAAAACAATAAATAGCATAGGAAGGAAGTTATCAACATAGAGGAGAAATACAGCGCATAAATGTAGGATCGATTTCATTGTTCGGATTTCCTTTTCACAATATCAAAGGCGTGAGTAAAGTAATGCTGTTGGTTTATAATGCTTTGGATTATATTTTAAAATATAAGCAAAAATAAGATTGCAAGATAAGACAGAGAGGTGGGGAGACTACAAATCAGGCAAGACTACTGATGGTTCCTGGGGGAGGAAGAGTCTGTGTCCTTCAGGGATGTGGCCTGTTATGGGTTGCCCATGCTCAGTGGATGGCCCCACACCCATGCTGAGTATGGCAGCCCTCACTGTGCTCAGGAAGTTATAAAGGAGGAAAAAAAAGGAGACCATGACAGGGGACATGGTGAGTTCTAGGAGAAGCTGAGCAGGGTGGGGTAAATATCAAAATACATTACATACAGGTATGACAGTCACACAAAATAGACAAAGTTAAATGTTAAAAACCCAACCAAGCCCTCCAGGAGACTGCTTTATGGGACGCAGTATTGAATTAATTACTGGCATC
Organism: Uromys caudimaculatus; assembly: GCA_028551405.1. Taxonomy (NCBI): domain Eukaryota; kingdom Metazoa; phylum Chordata; class Mammalia; order Rodentia; family Muridae; genus Uromys; species Uromys caudimaculatus. Next base: position 88,391,007 of record CM052704.1, read on the forward strand.
CTATTAAAAAGGGAATTTTTCAATCTCCTTGTTATGTAACTATTCATTAGCAGCTTAGAGTGTTGGTTCGCTTTTTGGGTGAATGTTTATGTAATAAGAACAGTATCCAACTATTATTTGCAGGAGATAATAAAGAGCTGACGAATCCCATATTTAGTGAGAATACGGAACACTTCCTCATGCAGGAAGGCAAAGCTTCGCAGGGTGATTTAACCAGTGAATGGCCAATCTGCCAAAATAAGGCAAATGATCATAAAACCAGCTTCAAATAATTTATGCCCAAAATTTAAACGCAAAGACCAGTATTGTTAAGTATTCAAAATTCAAAATATTGAAATATTTTATCTTGGGTATGTTCCACAAATATGCATAAGACCTACACGCATAATTCCTGGTGTGTAAATATCATTTATAAGCAGGCTTTGTAGTCAATAACTTCCTTTCTCTTCCATTGGGAAGAAATGGAAATCCTGACAGAATATTGAATGGTCATTTTCTTTCAAACTTTAAATTTGTATCTGATTATTAAAATAATGTACATTGGTTTACAGGAACAGTAATAAAGTAAATCCTCATTAATATCTTGGCATATTTATTATAATTTTTCTTGATTCGCTGTATGACTGAAATAAGCTATGTAAATTCTATGCCTTTACTTTTATAGTTCTTATTCTGAGAATTTACTTGGCCCACTTTCTGATTGTTCCCTCATTACATATTCCTGAAAGGATCAGTAAGATGTGAACATTTGCAAGATTTAAACCTATGCTGCCAAATTGCTATCCAGAAATTTTGTAGCAATTTACACATCAGCTCCTGACAAGGATACTCTCTCACTTCACACGAATTAGCCAAGGAGTTTAAAGAAATTATCATTTTCAAACTTGGAAGACAAAAAAAAAAAAAAAAGAGGTTTTCCTTTTTGTTTTCAATTGCATTCATTTGAGTCCTAGGAAGATTATTTGGCTGAATAGTTATATTTTCTTTGTGAACTGAAGCTTCGTGATCTTTGCCTTCATATTTCAAGATCTTACTGTTTTCTTACCATTTTTACAAGTTTTAACACGTTCAGATTATAAACCTGTCTATCACATTTCTTACAAATACTATTCTTTCTTGATTTCAGTTGCCACCGATGGAAAGATACCATTACTTTAATAACATCTTTTGTGAAAATAAAAGGAAGTACTATTTTCACAAAATATTGATTAGAAGACATCTTGCTTTCAGAGATGTTAAAATGCAGGTGAACGATGAAACACTGAAGGGTGGAGATGAAAAGCCAGCTCCGAGTAAGTGCGGTGTCGAAGTCTTCCTTATTTTCATAATCATCATATCATGTGTTGCTGTCAGAGGAATATGACCCTGCCTCTGAAAACATAGTCTACACAATGTCACTTTTACATCTGTTTTCATGGTAACCACTTAGTACTGGATAACCAGTTGGTGTGCTTTCCCCTGCAGAAGTCTGTATCTCTCACTTTCAGCAGTCCTTTGTTGCCTGTAGTTCTGTAGGTCTGAGGCCTAATGGCTTCCCCCATGTCTACTTTGGCGTGTCAATTGTCATTGTCCTTGTTCAGCTCATGGTTTGGCAATCACGTTAGTGAGACTTTATGGATGTAGCTTCTGATGTTACCAAAAAACAATCTCACAACAAACCCCCTGATCCTCTGAGTCTTAGAATCTGGCCCCTCTTCAGCAATGTTCCCTGAGCCGTAGGTACAGGAGTTATATTGTAAACATTTACCGTAACAGGGTTCTTTGGATACTTTTATTCTATCATCTGCCCTCCCTCTCTACCCTTATTCTACCCTAATCCCTCCCAACCCCCAACACTAGGTAGGAGAGACAGAATGAGAGGAGAAACCTCTTTACACTACTTCTCACTGAATAGGGGTGTCCCGTTCCTAGGAGCAAGTCCAATCTCCATCATCAGGATATCTCCAACCAGTAAGCAGCAATCCAGCAGTAGCAAAAGCAGTGAATGTAACATCAGGGACAAACATTTATGTTTCTGTACTAAAAGCATCCGAAGAAAAGGTAACTTAAGGGTTTATTTAGTTCAAAATCCCAGGTTACCATATTAACAGTAACAGAAGTAGGAGAACCATGGTGGCAGGAGCTCGAGACAATTGGTAACATCTCATCATTCACATTTCCTCTCTAACATTCTTTATTTCCTACCTAGTGTTGGGGGTTGGAAGGAATTAGGATGGATAAGGATAGAGAGGGGTGGCAGATGATAGAAACCCTCCCCCAAAAATCCAAAAATCACTGCTACAGTAAACAGCTACACAAGAGCAGAGAGTGTATATATACTTGCTTGCTTGTGCTCAGTTCTGTTTCTTCACCTATACACAGTACAGAGTTCCCTGTCTAAGGAGTGCCACCACCCATGGTGGGCTACATCTTCCCATATCAATCAGACTGATAAAAACAATCCACCATTGAGACTCTCCTTCCCAGGTGATGCTAGATTGTGTCAAGCTGATAATTAAAGATCTCACGAGATCTCTAATCCTATGGTACTTACAACATGGTTTAGGGGGAGAAAGAGACAACCAAAAAATAATAATCGAAATATCAGAATGTAAGAAGTTACCACAAGTGAAACAAAACATGTTCTTGTGACATTAGCTTGTGGTAGTGTTACTTAAATCTGTTGTGAAGGACCATCTGAGGATACTCAGGACCATCATCTTGCCTCTCATGAATCCCAGGCTAGCCTTTATCTATTACTTAATAATGAGTCCTTTCTTTATTAAATGAAAATTAAATTCATTGAAGCCTGACGTATATTACAAGTAGGTTATTGTAGTTTATAACAAGAGTTACTTTTGTTTATTAATATTTTTGAAATGTAACACTACCTTTTAATTCAATGACTATGAAGAAAAATACTGTATATTTTATATACAAGCTCCCTGGACACTCTCCATAAAGTCAGCAAGTATCCCAGTCCCTGGGGCTGAAAAAGATTACTACACATATGGATTTTGTTTGTTTGTTTGTTTGTTTTTTGTTTTTCGAGACAGGGTTTCTCTGTGTAGCCCTGGCTGTCCTGGAACTCACTCTGTAGACCAGGCTGGCCTCGAACCCAGAAATCCACCTGCCTCTGCCTCCCAAGTGCTGGGATTAAAGGCGTGCACCACCACTGCCTGACCACATATGGATTTTTAAAAGTAATATTCATCTTGATTTAGTTGCTCTTTGGAAATTTTGCCGACATGATTTAGTTTTTATTATTCTACCTTTAACCTAACCCCGTGCTGATGGCTGGTGAGGCCATGGAACCTAGAAGAGAACTTAATACTGCCAATTTCCTAGACCAGTAGAATTTCTATCTGCATTCTAAAACCTAATCCTTATAGCCACAGATAATGAAACCTTATATTCCCTTATCAGAGAAGCTACTTTTGCAGCAGAGACAATTACAGAAATCTATAATTGGTTAAAAGGCGAAAACAACCGATCCCGAATCAGCCAACTCCAATTAACACATTTACAACACAATCCCTACACCTAAGGTTCAGACAACATTATGGGGAAAAGATACAGAAAGATTGTAAGAGGACCAGGACATCTGCTTTAAGATAATGTCTTCTATATATGACAAGCAAACTACACACATAAAATCTCAAAAATATGGCCACCTGAATAAGGCCAGCATGATGACAGTACCAGTTGGCATACCAGTGTAGAGGGTTTATTGCCTAGAGGGTACTTCACAAGGTCCTACCCTAGACTGAAGAACTAGAGGCAATTAATGGCTGAGAGACTGAGAGGCAAGGATGATTTCTTTTCCAGGATATGTTTTCCCTTAATACATTATGTAATCCCAAGAAGTGAGCTCTAAACAAATACTTGTAAGAGCAACATGAATGGGTTTAGTAGGTTGTGTGCGTGCGTGCACAGTAATAAATAAAAGGTAGCAAATTTAAGAGGAAGTAAGGGGATTGTGGCATGGGAGAGCTACATGGGGAAAGGGGTGGATGAAAATGATGAATACAATAAATACTCACACGTGAATTTTTTTAAGTTTGAATTAATAATTGCTTTTCTTGATACTGAGGATATTTTTGAGACTCCCTAAGTTTTCACCTTACGTGAACAATGTGTGGGGTAGAGTTCAATGTGTATGATAGAATACTGACTTCATCGGCTCTGGGGAATCAATGTGCTAAGCCACTGATGTGCAAGACTGCTTGTCACAGAGAGTAATGCTCATGCTAACTCATATAACTCATTAATGACTCCTGGTTTTATTGCCTACAGAATTTTTTTTTTAGTTTATTAGACTTTATTTTGTTAAAAAGTTAGGTCTTTATTACCTGAAACTTCTTTTATTAAATAAATTGAGAGATGGGCCAACAATTAGCTTTTATTTTTCATTCTAGAATGAGTTAAAAAACTTGGTTATCTCAAAATTCTTTATATATATATATATATATATATATATATATATATATATATATATATACACACATATATATACATGCTTAAATTTGTAACTCTTGATTGACAGTTTGCATTGGAGTGTTCTACATCTACTGATTTAGAATGCTAACCTCTCTAAAACTTTATTCTGTCATCTGTAAAGTAGGGCATATAAGAACACCAACCCTGCAGTGTAATTTGAGACATAGTGATGTCATTCTTGGCATACCATGAACATGGATAACTATTAGCTTCTTTAAAATAGAAGACACATTTTACCCTTCACCTTCTCTCTGACATGTAAGGCAAGTTAGAATTGGGAGGCTCATGTGCTAATCAGTAAAACTTAGCAGAATCATTAAGGAGAAATTTAAACTTCATTATCACACAAGCTACACTACAAAAAAAGTCCTGAGTCTGCCCTGTTGCTGAAGGGGCAGCAGTACACACACAGTCCTCACTCAGGAAGGCTTACAGAAATCATTGAGACTTCTACATCCTGAAAGCTCACGTGCCAAGGCTGGCTCCAGAAATCCTAGGCTCCCACCCATGCTAGAGGCTGTCAGCAGGAGTTATAAATAAAGATGAAATCTCCTTTCCTATTGGATTAAACTCAAACTATGCAATGACAGCCAGAATTTGGAACCCCTGCCAAAAAGAAATCAAGAAAAACAATGGGTTTTGAAATTTTCTCTGAAGTCAATTTCCCAAGGGGACTTTTTTTTTCTTGCTTGTTACCTGTAAGTCTCTCAATTCGCAGAAAGGACTAACAGCAAAGATAATAATACATCCTAATGGCTACTTAGAGGAAAATTCTCCTTTGGTAGGTGAATGGCAAGAAGAAAAGAAATGAGTCTACATAAAAACATATTGCTTCTTGTTTTAATTTACAGAAAATATTTGTTTCCTGAATTATTCTCTTTGGCTAAGGGACAGTAGCAATCACTCAGACATCAACTTCTTCTCCAAGACCCATCCTTTGGAAAAGAAAGCAATGAAATTTCTTTTGGTTTTTCATTTATTTATTTATTTACTCATTCACTTTACATCCAGATCCAGCCTGCTGCCCCTCCCAAGTTATCATTCCCCACTCACAAGGGCCTCCCCTCACTTCCCCCTCCTCTTCACCTCTGAGAAGGGGAAGGTCCCCCCTGGGTACCAACCCATCCTGGCATCTCATGCCACTTTGGGACTAGGCAATCCTATCCTTCTGAGGCTAGACAATGCAGCCTGACAATGCCAGTTAGGGAAACAGGATCCACGAGCAAATAATAGAGTCAGAGTAAGCCCCAATCCAGATGTTGGAAGACCCACATGAGGACCAAGTTGCACATCTACATATGTGCTCTTTGGTTGGTGGTTCAGTCTCTGGGAGCTCCCAAGGGTCCAAGTTAGTAGACTCTTTGGTCTTCTTGTGGAGTCCCTATCACCTCTGGGTTCTTCAATCTTCCTTCAACTCTTCCACAAGACTTTCTGAACGCCATCTAAAGTTTGCCTGTGGGTCTCTGCATCTGTTTCAGTCAGCTGCTGGATGGAGCTTCCCAGAGGACAGTTATGCTAGGCTCCTGTCTGCAAGTATAACAGAATATCATTAATCATGTCAGGGATTAATTCTTGCCCATAGGATGGATCTCAACTTGGGACAGTTTTTGGATGGCCATTCTCTCGGTCTCTGTTCCATCTTTTTGTCTCTGCACTTCTTGTAGACAGGAAAAATTTTGGGTTGAAGGTTTTGAGGGTGGGTTGGTTTCCTTATCTGTCCACTGGGAGTCCTGCCTGGCTACAGGGGGTAGTGGCTTCAGGCTCCATATCTTCACTGCTAGGATTCTCAGCTAGAGTCATCCTCGTGGACTCCTTGGAGCCTCTCTTTTCCCAGGTCTCTTAGAGATACTCCCCACCCCCCTAACCTCCCATCTCCCTGTCAAATTCCGTTTATTCTCCCCTCCCTCTCTCCCCAGCTCTCCCTACACCCAACCCCTCACTTTTCCTTCCCATGTTCTCTCCCAGCCAGATCCCTCTATTCCTCCATCTCCACTATGTTATGTTCATAGTCAGAAACTGGAAACAATACAAATGTCCCCCAACTGAAAATTGGATAAAGAAAATGTGGTTCATTTACATGATGGAATACTGCTCAGCTATTAAAAACAAGGACATCATGAAATTTACAGGCAAAAGGATGGAACTAGAAAATATCATCCTGAGTGAGGTAACCCAGACACAAAAGGACATGCTGGTATGTATGCACTTATAAGTGGATATTAGCCATAAAATACACCATACCCCTACAATCCACAGACTCAAAGAAGCAAAATACAAAGGAGGACCCAAGATAGGATGCTTGAATCTCACTCAGAAGGGGAAAGAAGGTGAAATTTCTAAAAGAAAGCAAAACATAGACAGGCTCTTTGAAACTTGATGCTTATTTCCTGGGATTTTCTTTATCTAGCATATATCAATCCATTTGTTTTAAGAGTTCTGCTATCTAAGACTGGCAACATGGCTCAATGGGTAAAGAAAGGCACTTGCTGTGGGAAGCTGATTTTGATCCTCAGAACCCACATAAAGATGGAGGGAGATAACCATCTGTACAAAGGTGTCTTCTCACCCTCACATGGACACTCTGGCACACACCTCCTCCTATCTATCTGCCTGTCTATCTATCTATCTATCTATCTATCTATCTATCTATCTATCTATCTATCATCTATACACACAGAAATAGTAATAACAATAATAAGAACAACAATAATAATAATTTTAAGTGCTATGCCTAAAGTAGGCAAACAGGTAAGAATCTGCCATGTAGTGTGGTTAGCACAGCGATCGACACTGGTCTTGGTGGTTAACCTACAGTGATGGCGGGTGACCTGAGTTTCTCTGAGTGAGAACAGATCGGCAAGATCAGGAAATTCTTGGCCGAGGAAACAGTAAATTCTAAGGGTCATCTATCAAAGATAGTGAATTGTGAGCCAAATCTGAAGAATGAGGTGGAGAGTCCATGGACGAAACAGGTAAGAATGGTCCTGGCCCTGAAGCAGGGCAAACTGTGGGCAGTTCACTCTAGATTCCAGAAGGTCCAGAAGGCCAAACATTGAACCTCCATAACCCAACTCTAGCACAGAGTCAGGCCAAGATTTCTACCATTAATGCTGGCTGAATAAATGAATGGAGGCATGTCAGGGGTGGGCATCTTCATTTCAGTCCTCAGAATCTGGAAGTTTCCTCTAAACAGGGGCTGGGCATCTACATATTTTTCCAAGAAACATGTAGGACACCTCCATATGAGACCACACTAACACTGTGTGACAGAAGTTTGGCTGCACAAAGTGCACCCAGTTGAAAAGGAGGAAGGCACTGTTTGCTCAGCTTTGGGTTCTATTGGGAACAGGGGTGAGCCTGAATTAAGAAACGAAAGTAAGCTTCAAGTAAATCAAGTTGTTCCTTCCAAAACACAGAATGGGCGTGTGGGTGGCAAGAACATTACACTGCCCCTTTCAGAGCAGGTGGCCTTCCTTTGATGTCACTTTTCTAATTAAGAATCATTCTGTGGTATCCAGACAGGGCTTATTGTCCCTCTAGCGATGCAACTGAAGAGTTCAGAAAGGCCTCTGCTCAATCCCTAACTCCCAAAGCCTCTTCCTGCTCCCAAGGTTAGGCTAATGATCCACAGCTCAGTGGGTCGGCCAAAAGATCACTTTGGTTGGGTTTGGTTGGGTTGATTTTTAATATTAAATAAAAATACATGTAAGTGGTTGTTTTTCTTTGAACAGAAAAAAAAAGGGACGATATTATCAAATAATGCTAACAATTGCTGAGATCAGTTGACAGGTAGCCAGAAGTAGAGACATAACATCGTCCTTTGTATTTTGTGTATTCAAATGTTTCTGCAGTAAAATACCCCAAGGTTTACCTTATTTTTATTTGTGTGTATATGTGTGTTTGCTTGGGGATATGTGCCCAGGAGTGTAGGTGCTCTCAGAGGCTAGAAGAGGATTCAGATCCCCCAAAGCCAGAGTTACAAGTGGTTACGAGCCACTCAACACGGGTGCTAGGAACTGAACGTTGGTCTTCTGCAAGAGCAGCAAACACCCTTAGCCACTGAGCCATCTCTCCAGCACCAATATTTTAAATTTTATTTCTATTTATTTGCATGGGTGTTTTTCCTGACCACATATGTCTGCTTGGTGGCCCCAGAATCCAGAAGAGGACATTGGACCCTTTAGGAGCACTGGAGTTACAGATGTTTATGAGCTGTGTACGGTGTGGGCGCAGAGAATGGAACCAGGGTCCTATGGAAGAGCAGCTACTCCCTTTAAGTGCTGAGCCATCTCTCAAGTTCCCCATTTTAAAAAAATTAATTTTCTACTCCTCCCATGATCTATGTTTACCAGAGTTAGACTTTGTAATAATTTCTTTCATGTCCTCTTAAACATTTTCCTACGTTTAGAGGCATATGTGCATCTTACAGTATTTATAAATAGAAATGCACACTGAACCTTGACTTTTTTCTTATTAGCAATATATTGAGGAAAGCTATCTTATACTTTTAATATCTACCTAGTATGGGTTAAAATAGGCTAAATGCTGTTTTAGCACTTTTGGTCTAAATCTTTCCAAATAAAATAGACGAAAAGAGTCTCACATATTGTTATTGAGGTCCAGCATTCACTCTCGTGTTCCTTGGTCATTCCTTTCATCTTTCAATTGCCTATTTGGGCCTTTTTCTCATTTTCCTTAGAGTGTTTTGTTTCATCTATTTAAAAAAAAATTGTTTCTAATATGTCTTTAATAATATGACACATTCCTTTCTTATGTATGAGCTATAGATATTTGGGAACACAGAGTGGTAGTGTGATTGAAAATGACTTTTTAAAGATTTATTTATTTTATGCATATGAGTACACTGTAGCTGTCTTCAGACACACCAGAAGAGGGCATCGGATCCCATTACAGATGGTTGTGAGCCACCATGTAGTTGCTGGGAATTGAACTCAGGACCTCTGGAAGAGCAGTCAGTGCTCTTAATCACTGAGCCATCTCTTCAGCCCGAAAATGATCTTTGAGAGTCAGATGTATGAACCTGTCACTACTGATAGACAATACATCTCGATGTATTCTTGGAGCTCTCTGGGACTCCCAGCCCACAGTTAGGTTTCTCTAACCCATGCCTGTTCAGCAAGCCCTCCTTCTTTGATGTGTCTGGAGGCCTGCTCTCTGCTGAGACACTAAGTGGTCCTCTCATAGGAAACCTGCCTTTTTTCCTGTTTTAATTTCTGGGTTAAAAGACAAAATCAGGTCTTCCTTCCCAGATAATTATTCTCCCAATGTTTTTGAAAAACCATCTATTGTCACCAAACCTAAAAATGACCTGTGCCATTTCTTTTATTTCCCTCTTCTATCTACTTGCTATTTCTTCCTATCTAGGGCCTTTTCTCCTATCCCATCTCCCTCCTGCCATCCAAAGTAACTTCTTTCCATGATCATCTCTACCTCTTGTACCTTCAGTACTTTCTTTATAGATGGATGACGCCTTCCATCAGTATCACTGGCAGGATGACCCAAAGCTGCCACCAAGTAATGGGCGATGTGGACCCTGGAGCCAGAAAACTTGGAGTAGGTCCTGTTTTGTCGTTTCCTACCTCTACCACCTCTCTGCTTAATGCAAATAATATCTCACTTGGGCCAGTGAGATGGCTCAGAGGGTAGAGGCTCTTACAGCCAACTGAAAACCTAGCTTTGATCCTTGGGACCCACATTATAGAAGGAGAGAACCAACTACACAAACATATCCTATACTTCCACATGTGGCATTGCTCAAGCTCCGCCCAATGTCACATATAGTTTCCTTCTGCTACCTGCAGATCAAGATGTAGAGGTCTCAGCTCCTCCCAGCACCATGTCTGCCTGCATGCTGCCATGTTTCCCACCATCATGATAATGGACTACCACTCTGAAATTGTAAGCCAGCCTCAGTGAAATGTTTTTCTTGAGAAGAGCTAGAGTGGTCGTGATGTCTCTTCACAGCAATAAAATCCTAAGACACTGCTCTAATGTGCATCCGTACCAACAGTGTGTGAGAGTTGTTTCAAATCTTTATCTCGCTTCTCATCTATCTCTGGCCAGAGACACACAGAGCGATCAGCAGCCTTGCAGAAATATATCATAGGCAGAGATAAGCCTCATGAGCTCAAAATGAAATGTGCATGTATACCTTGTGTTGCCCTTGTCAGTGAATGACATTGATCATGTTGCCCAAGTCCCACACTTAACTTCTGCATGTGCCCGTCCCTTAACCTTCCACATCCAATTAATTAATATTCCTGTTATCTAAATCTACCCACCCCCATCCCCCTTACTACCATGCTTATTGTTCATTTTTATCATTGGTCTGGATCACTGCCTCCAACTGGCTCTCTTCTTTGCTATCTAAAGACAGAGTTAACTTAAGAGTCTGATCCAATTCTCTGTCTCCCTGGCTAAAAGCATACCAATGTCTGTTTGACCTACCTATCAATTCCTTAACCCAGAAACTGGGGTATTACAGCCGTCATGTGAACTGGTCAGAGAGATGTTTTTTTTTGTTTTAATAAAGGAATTTTATGAGCCAGCTCTTGAATAGTTGGTGCCTACAATTGCATATAATGTGTACACTCACCCCATGGAAACAGTAGATGCCCCTACAATTATTCACTAGCACGTTTTTCTGGTCTAGCCTCAACTCCCCAGATGTGACTGTGCTCTTCAGCCAATGTGTCTGTACCCATCGATGGTGGTAACATCCTTTCCAACTAGCTTTCTTAGTCATCCTCTAGGTATTGAAATGTCTCCCAAGGAGACATTTGTTATTCTTCCCTTAAATCAACCAATATATTCCTCCTGTTTCCAGTCTTCCATAAGTGTGTGCACAAAACTGAGAGCTTGCTATTTGCCAACAGTGTAAAAAAGATTTGAAGTGCATGGCCTCAGTTAGTCCCTGTTGTGATTGTGAAAGGTAATTACTGTCTTAGATGAAGAAAGTTGATCTTGGAGCAGTTGCCATTTATAAAGTCACTAACAGAGCGTTTATCAAAGCCTGCTATGTGAGTGCATGGTGCTCCCCGTTTGTCTGGGTGATGGGTCTATGAGTTCCACGAAGCTCAGTGCTACCTTTGACATCTAGTACATATCGAACTACCTGGCACATGGTAGGTGTTCCACATAGACGGATGTGCCAATTCCAAACAAGAGCATTCATAGCTCCACCCACCATATTAATAGTCACAAACTCTCCAGAGTTACAAATAATGCTGACGAGAAATTTACCCACTCATCTCCATAAACAGCTGGTACAAGAATCCCTTTCCAGGAAACAGAGATTAGGAAAACACCTTATATCCAGCCTCAACAGCTTCCACCTACCCTCAAGTCTTAGGAGCTGGGACTCCTGCATCAAAAGCTCTGGCTTCCTGAAGATCTATAAGAAGTCCACATTTTTTTGTTGGTGTTTTGTTTGTGAGTTGTGATTTCTCCATGACCACCACTGAGACCCAGTTGACCTTTTCTCATGATTCCAGCCAAAAACCAGCATTTTGAAACTGAATATGGGAACAAAGGTTATGAACCTGGGACTTCAAGCACGATGTTGTTCTTGTCAACAATGTTGGTTACAGTGAGGCTGACAAGATCAATGAAACCCATGTTGAAACAATCTTCATTCGGAAATAAAACTCCTACTAACTGATCTTCTCTTTACCTTCTGATAGGAGTAACTAACATCTACACCCCACCCTAGGGAGACACTGTCCATCATTAGCTTCCCCTGTGCTCCCCTCGTGTTGACAGTGTTGTCACCTTTAATGGAGTTGACCGTCCTGAATGACAGGAGTAAAAACGCATGCAGCTTGTAACCTAGAACTGCTTTACTTCAACCAAGAACAAGAAGCCAAAAAAAGAAAGAAAGAAAGAAAAAGAAAGAAAGAAAGAAAGAAAGAAAGAAAGAAAGAAAGAAAGAAAGAAAGAAAGAAGGAAAGAAGGAAAGAAGGAAAGAAAGAAAAAAAGATTCTGGTAAAGAATCTCTTCTTCTGATTTGGTTAATTAAAATTTGCTTCTTTTAATAGTGGTGTTTAAATTAAGACATCTAAAATAATTACTAGTGAAATCACTTTACCAGAAGAAGAAAGCAATAATGAAAGGCTATTTTAAGTAAGGGCTGAGACTATAGCTCAGATTGTAGAAAACACACACACACACACACACACACACACACACACACACACACACACACACACACACACCAAGCCCTGGATTCAATTTGCTCTACCAAATAAACCAGACTTGATGACATATACCTGTAACCCTAGCATTCAGGAAGGAGAGGAAGGAAGATCATTCAAGGTAATCATCAGCTACATATCGAATTGAAAGCTAACCTGGGGTATATGAGACTCTGACTCAAGGAAGGGGGGGAGTCTCTCTCCCATGACAATTCACTTGTAATGCTAGACAACCAGGCTGAAATAAGCTTTGTAAAGCACCCTCCTAAAGGGGACTATTTGCCTGGCTCTGATTCCTGAACTTAACCATTCTTGAATATAATTCTTTAAAATTCAGAACAATAAAAAAAATAACAAAAATGCTATTGAACATAAATGGGCTGATTTTTATCATGCATCATCTATATGGTGAAGGATAATTTATATTATTATTTTTGATTGTGGTTTCCTATTGTGCTTATTTCTGTAAGACTCTGGACACTGTGTGTGCAGGTAGTTAGTAAATACTGTCATCATAATATCTACAATGCAGAGCTAACACATGGAACACAAGCTTGAAATTTGCATCTTCATGTCTAAACCTCTGAAAGGTATATATTTTCTTCTCTAAGTTAGTATATAATGAACAATCAGTAAATTCTAATTTTTCTCAACTTTTAAATATATGTCCCAATTACATTTCTAGTATTTATTTTTGTTTTATGTGCATTGGTGTTTTGTCTGCATATATGTTTCTGTAAGGATGTTGGATCCCTTGGAACTGGAGTTACGGGCACATGTGAGCTGCCATGTGGGTCTTGAGAACTGAACCCTGGTCCTTTGGAAGAGCAACCAGTGCTCTTAACTGCTAAGCCATCTCTCCAGCCCCTCGATCACATTTTACACTTCTAGCTATTTAACTGACTCAGAGACAAGATGAAGCATTTCACGACTCTTAGATGTCTTCCTTGTATTTGTACTAGATAATGTCCTCTAGAGACAACTATTATTCTCTCACCATAGTTTTACCCGGCCTTGAACTTCGCCTAGTGTTAATCCTTTCATGTCTAGTTCATTGAGCACTATGCCTGTGATGCCGTCCATGTTGCTGTATACCATGATAGCTTGCTCCTCTGAACTATTAGTATTATTCTACTATTGGTGAAGGTTAGTGTTGGTTTCATCATTGTTTATTATGAATGAGGCTTCTTGGGGATGGAGAGATGGCTCAGAGGTTAAGGGTACTGGCTACTCTTCCTGAGGAAGAGTACCCACATGGCAGCTCACAACCATCTGCAACTCCTTTTCCAGGGGAATTTGACACCCAAACTCAGACATACATGCAGGCAAAACACCAGTGCACATAAAATAAAAAAGAATGAAGTTTCTGTGAGCATTCCTGTATATGTTTGAGGTTGAAACTTCATTTAGAACTTGTGTGCTGTAGAAGAGGCTATGCTCAGGATGTTTGTTTTGATTATTTAAGAATTTGATTAGAGAGGATTATCTTCGATGGGTGTCTATCACTTGACATTCCTTTAGAATATTTATGATCGAGTCAAACAGGTGTGCTTTGCAGTAAGGAGTATGTAGATAAGGTTAGAAGGCACTTGAACTATGTCATTAACCTACTGTCTGTGAGTTGATGAGCCGCATTTATGAAATGTATTTAAGACTCTCAGGAAATGTCAAAGTCCTAATAGTCTGGTCATTAGAAATACTTGGAACAGGGTCTAGAGAGATGACTCAGAGGTTAAGAGCACTGACTGCTCTTCCAGAGGTCCTGAGTTCAAATCCTAGCAGCCACATGGTGGCTCACAACCATCTGTAATGGGATCTGATGCCCTCTTCTGTGTATCTGAAGTCAGCAACAGTGTACTCATATAAATAAATAAATATTTTTTTTAAAAAAAGAAATATTTGGAACAATCACAGTGCTGTATCTGGATTAAATGATAATGCCTTTGGTACAACCCACAGCTACCCGTGGCCTGCAGGTAATTCCTAAAGAGACTTTGTCACAGGGAAACAAGCTGCACTCATATGCCCTTTCCATATAAAATGCAGTTTCCATATAAAACTTCCATTTGGGCATCATTGGTGAAGAAAAAAAGAAAGGTTTTTGTTTTGTTTTGTTTTGTTTTGTTTTGTTTTTTTATCATTGCCTCTGAATAAAGTGTTTGTTGCCATCCCCAGAGTTTTTCCTCAGTTTCACTTAGGGTCTGTGAACAAATCTGATGCCAAGTAGAAGTTAATTTTTTTTAAAGTTGCTCATCGCCTGGGGAAGTGGAAGTCTATCAACTTCCTCCACGTGGCAGAACTGTTTCTTCGTTCTCTTGAGGCTTCCCTGTCCCTCCCCCACCCTCCCCATCATCACCCACTAGTGATTTGTGAGCCGCTTTCTCTGTCTTTTTCTCCTTTACAAAATACTTCTCTAGAAAACCCCTTTGATCATGCAGATCTTCCCACACCCCACTGGCACTAGATCAGTTGTACAAGGCTTATCTTGAGGCTTTGTCTAGACTTTAAAAGAATCCCGGGAATAGTTCCAGGGTTTTTGATTAACTGAGCAGTACTGGAAATCCAGGGTGATTTTGCTATTTTTCCATGAGTTACAGTATTTGTCATTGGTCCCTTATATCAGAGTGTGCTGCTCAGGGCTTCTGTTAGGACAGGATGCGACCATTTGGATCCTCAGGCTGTTCTTGTTGAGGTCACTTCACCTTCCTTTCAGAGCCACTTTAGATTTCTTATAAATGAGCAAGTGAATCTGAGAACCTTTCTGCAAAATTCTGTCACATCCTTGTTAAAAGAATAACATGGCCTCAAACTTTTCTTTTCCTGTTGCCTTAGCTTGTCAAAATCCTTCTCAGATCTTGGATATGTTTTTCCAAGATAAAAAAAAAAAAAAAGCTACAAATATCAGATTTTCTATCTACAGGATGAATATAACATAAGTTATCAGACATTTCAGTTTCATTTCTGCAGCTATGATAAGAATCCCCAGATGAAAATGCAATTTAGGGGAGAAAGGATTTATTTTAGTTCACAATTCCAAGTTATAGTCCATCATAGCAAAAAAAAAAAAAAAAAAAAAAGTCAAGGCAAAGCACAGCCATAACCAAGGGCAGAGAAAAATGACTATGTGCATGATTGGTGTACATCTAACTTTCTATTCTCTTGCACAGTTCAGGACCCAAAACCAGGAAATGGTGCAACCAGCTTTAAGCCCGAGTCTTCTCATATCAACCAAAGCAATCAAGACATTCCCCTATATATATTTCCCATGTGCCCACAGTCCAACTTGATCTAAATAATCTTTCATGAGACTCTTGCAAGGTAATTCTAGGTTGTATCAAGTTGACAATTAAAACTAACCGATGACACTAGATATTCAGCACCCCCCCCCATATTGATCAAATTCACCAGATGATTTTTTTTCAATTTTCTTATTTTTACTGAAGTGACATAAACATAACAAACATATCTTAACTATTTTAATTTTATATTTTGGTGATCTGAAATAGATTCATGATGTTGTACAAACAACACCAGCTTCTTTACTCCTTCGCAGACTACAACTCTATATGAACTAAACAATAACTTCTCTTTCTTCCTACCTGGGGTCACTGCCATATTTTCTGTCCCTATGAGTCTACGTTCTCTCTGGAGTGTCCAAAGGGGAATCACACCATTTCTGTCTTTTTGTGACTGTCTTATTTCACTAATCGTAATGTCCTCAAAGCTTATCCATGTTCCATGTGCCAGAATGTCCTTCTTTGTTATTGCTGAGTGACATCTAATTATAAATAGCATTTTTGGATATTCCTTCACCCACCAATGGACACAAAATTGCCTCTGTGGTTTAGCTATTATGACTAATACTTCTGTAAACACCTCTGTGTCAAAATGCCTCTTTCAGACCCAAATTTCAACTTGTGATATATGCTATATAATGGAATTGTCAAATAATGGGGTAATTTTTTTATTTAATCTAGAACCTGCTATACTGTTTTGCACAGTAAATGTACTATTCACATTTCCAACAGTAGTATAAAAGTTTCCAATTACCCCCATCAATAGTTAGGATTTCCTGTTTATTTTGTAGTAGCCATTCTAATGCATTATCATAGAATTATTATTTTTTACAATAATCTTTAAATAAAAATGATCGATTGTCCCTGTGTGAATTGAGAATGCTAACCTGCTGACTGAGTGTAGTTCACTTATCAAATGGTCATGATCAACTTCTTTCCTTCTGCCTGATTCCACATCCCTAGAGAGGAGATCTTAGCTGACTACTTCAACCAATAGACAGTGGTAATGATGAGACTGTGTCAGGTCCAGACTTTTCTTTTGTGAGGATTTGACTTCCTCCTTCCTGGAGCCTTTGATGCTGTGTCAGAAATGTGAGTCGCTTTGCTAGAAAGAATAACCAAGTGCCAGGAAACTAAGTGTCAGATAAGAATGATGACGCTTAGCACAGTCCTCACAGATATGTGATTACATAAGGACCCTAGGTAAAGACCACCCAGATGGGCTCAGTCAACTCCCAACATTAAAAGAGACAACAGGAAAGGATTATAAGCCACAAGGCATTGTTACAATTACAGTATATAACTGAGACAAATGGGTCCCCAAACAAGGCAAGAATCCAGACCCCCAAACTCCTAAGCAATCAATATTCCCCTCTCTACATTCAGCCTGCTGACTTTTCTTCCTGTTATCTGGGGTTCGGTAATGAATGTGGATTTCTAGCGTTAAGCTTGGGTATACTATATGTGTGTCTGCATATATATCCTCGAGTTTGTTTGTAAATTTATATTACATAAACACATGATTTACAAGTGCAACTGGCACATTGCTTCAGGGCTACAGAATTAATGATGGGGAATCCCAGTGGAGATCACCCAACTTCACGTATCAGTGATTTACTAAGCAACAGGGATGCATGACTGATGTGTGCTTGTTCTTGTTCTTCGAGAGGATGCTAACAGAGGGCTTTAAAAAAATCAGCTCTGTAATTTGCTCTTCAGCTTCTCAGAAATCTACTGCATGATGATGTGCTACTTGTCTTCCAAGACAATTTTATTTTTCTGTCATGGCTAAGAGAGCAATCCAGCAGCAAGTACTAGAACTATCAAGCTCCCTAAACCCACTACATGGTTAATAACTATCAAATAAGTCCCTGTGGTTAATCTTTCTGACTGTATCAGACTTGAGTAATTAGAATTTGATCTACTTATTATGTTGGAAAAAGAATAGGCAAGCATATATTATAAATCAGGATGCCATTTTTATGTGGGCTCATAGATCGTCTTCTAATCCAGTGTTATACAAATGTTGCTTCCTGGTACTCTACAGCTCAGCAGGTACCCCTAAGGAGCTTTTATCTAACTTCTTAACCCACAATCCAAGTAACATCATGGTTCTCACCCTTCTCTCTACTCCATGTTGCAATCCATCATGATTCTAAAGCCATTTAGCTGTACAGCTTAAACTGTTCAATTAAATAGAAAAGGTATGTATGTGATATATAACTGCTGGTAAAAATATCAGAACCATATATGGAATATTTCATCTCTGCTGCTTTCATCCCACTTAAACATTTGTCTTCTCTCGCTTGCATTACTGTGACATCCCCCTAATTGGTCACTGGCTCAGGCGATCCTTTCCATGGCTCATTTCCACAGAACAGCCACAGCAATTCTCAAAACACAAATCCTGCTCGGAACTCACCCAAGACAGCAAAAGAGATTGCTCAGTGGTTAAGAATAGATCCTATTTTTGCAGAGAACCAGGGTGTGGTTCCTAGCATCTAGATCAGGCAGCCTCTGTGGGCACCTTCACACATGTGGTAGACACATACCCATACATAAAAATAGAAATAAAGTAAATATATTTTTAAAAATGATTTCCTGACCCTGAGGATAAAATAATTTAAGATTCCACATTATCTGGCCCATCTCTCCAACTTGATGTCTACTGTTCTCCACGTCTCTTACTCCCACCACAGTGACCTTCCTGTAGCTCTTAAAACATGCCTAGTTTATCATAGTCTGAACACTCACCATTCTCTCTGGGATAGGCTGCCTCCAGATCACTTGGATCTATTTGGTGTCTTGCCATTATAGAGCTGCTAAGGCCTGCCATCAAAATGGAGCTGTCCCAGGGTCTTTATACTTTATTGCTTTTACCCACTTTATTTTTATTGTATTCTTCACTACCTGATGCCATTACTTTCTACTCTTTCTGTATCTTAATCTCTCCATCTTTCCTCCCACACCAACCTGCTTGCAGCCAATGTTGGTTCCTTCCATAGCTTGGCAGTTTGCCTTGTCTCGGTCACACTTGTGTCACCTCCCAGGTTCTCATTTTACTACATCCCTATTTGTCTCTTTAAGAAGCCTCAAGAACATCTTCAGTGTCTCTCCAATCCAGTCTTCAACACACTTCTAAAATCTCCAGTTGTTTGCTCGCTGGTCAGATGCTAAACTCCTTAGTTTGGAGACTACAGGACCATGGTGTCACTTGCTGTGGAGCCTTATCCTCCACCAAAATGGACTTTCACACCATTTCTCACTCATCCTAAAATGTTTCCATTCATATTTTCTTCAGTTGCTTCTTGAAAAATCTTATTCTCAAATTCCCAATATAAAGAATATGTATTCTCTTAAGCCTGGTATAGCAAAGCCCAGATGAAGGTGGCCCTCATTCCTCTTACCATCATAACATTTTACTTGAATCTCATGACTAAAATTATATATATATATATATATATATATATAAACAATATTTCTATCTGATTAACATGAAATAGTTTTCTAAGATGTAATGGTTTTCCCATTTTCAAATATTTACTGCCTTCCTCACAGGAATACCAGACCTATCTCCCCTTCACAACAGGTGTGGCTACGTGGCTGGCCCTGACCAATAAATGTGGGCAGAAGTGAAATGTGTTTCTTATTACCCAGCATATATTTCTGACATCTCTTTATTGTCCCCTACCAAAGACAAATTTATCCCAATTTGAAACTGCTCCTCCTGTCCAGATCCCAGAATGAAGAAGAGGAAGAGGAAGGCTATGTGCTGTCCAACATGGACATTAACATGGATGATAAATACACCAAATGTTGTAGAGTTCCAAATCTGGGCTTGTTTGTCACAGCAGCATAACTTAGTATAAGACTGATCAGTCTGTTATCCAACTCAACAAATGTTCAGTTGTACAACACACTACTGTAAATGCCGTAGAACAGGGGCTGGCTATATGGTTCACAATTTAGAGCACATACTGCTCTTATAGAGAACCAAGGTTTCGTTCCCACCATCCATACTGGGTGGCTCACAGCCAGCTCTAGCTCTTAGAGTCTGGTGCTCTTTTTTGGCCTCCGTATGCACCCTTACTCACATAAACATACCACACAGAGACACACAATGCAAAGTAAGATAAATCCCTTTTTAAAGCATCATGGAATATACAAAACTTTGCAAAGCAGTTGTCTAGATTTTGGATATAACATGAAACACGATATCAAGTTGCTATAATCCAACGCACCGTGTCATAAAGCTACTGTGAGGAATTAGAAGCAAAGAGCCAGTCAGTGTCATGAAAAAGAACCTGACACTAGAGTCAGAAGTTAGAGGAAAGGAATGTGGTTGTTCTTTTTGCCATGCCTCACAAACAGAAGGCCTTAGCAATGTGTTTAAAAAGCATACAAAGAGTAGCCAGTCAAAATTGTCTGACATGTCTGTCTTAATGAAACCATTTGATGGGTCATATCAGTGCAAGTGGAATAATCCAGGTGAAATTCAGTAGGGCTTATGAACTTGTGAGTGGGCACAGTCACTTTAACTTGATCCCATGGTGAAAGCAATCCTACTCACTGACCCTGGCACCTTCCAAGCCTCTGGTTAGTCATTTCTGGTTAGTCATGTGGATTTTCATATGACCAACTGCTCTTGGCAGACAACTTAAGCAAGTTTATTTCGCAGTCAGCAGCCAAGGGCTTCCTATTTTCAGTTTTACCCTCAGTGGGAACCAGCCATCCAGCTGAGCATTCAAGACCTGTACTTTAGAGTTCACTAGGACCAAGAGAACTCAGTCCACAGGCCAGCGGAGTACATATAAGTCTTCTCAAAACAATCACCTTTAATAACCTGGACCAGGATTTAGAGAGGACAAATTTCCCTCTTTAGCTCTGACACATATCTCTAGAGTGATTTAAGTGTCAAACGCCCTCTTCCTGGGTCCATAAATCATAAATTCGGGATTTACTTAAGTAGTTTAGTCATACGCTAAATATTACAGACAGGAAAGATCTGAGCACCAGAGGCTGGGAAGGCCAGGATGAACTCTTGCCCTGCCTTTCCCCTAATCTAGACTGAGCAACCGATCAAAGTCTACCTGGTTACACAGTCTGCAGCTCAGGAATTCAGAGATTCTATACAAGTATACAGATTCCCAAAATTTTTTCTCTGTAAAACACACACCCTGCTCTCATTTGGACGACTTTCAAGATGGCAGTCTGGCTGAGGCTCTTCACTCCATCACACACCTGCAGGACTTTCTTAAGCAAGCAAAGTGAGCCCATCTGGTAGTACACCAGTCCCATTAGTGACTGCGGGGGACAACAGAAACCTCATCTGCTTATAGCTCAGTCCAAGTACCCCATGCTCCAGTGACATCTTCTGATGATCCCCAGTATCAGTACCTCTAAGTGCCCCTTCACCCCTGAAACAGAGATGATTCTTTAAATATAACATGAACATGCCAAGCCTGCTGAGTCTGGGTAGAATCCAAGAAGAGATTAACGTCATGCCCTCCACAGTTTAAACATGGTCGTTGTCTGACTTACTAATGTAGAAATTGTTTGCCATAGTTTTCAGTTATAGGAGAGCCACCTTGCAGACTGTCACAAGTTGTGTTCATGTGAAAGTCACTCTAGTGGATGCAGAATGCAGCCAGTGCCTGTTCTCTCCCTGAGGATTCTGGCTGAGTTCATTTCTGCTCTTGCTTTAAATATGTCTCCATTAATTTCCTTTTACTTGATTTGCTTTTTGAATGTTGGGTTCTCTATGTTTACCGTGTCTCACAGTAATCTAAAAGGCCATGTGCACAACAACAACAACAACAACAACAACAAATTATGGACAATTGGAAGGAAGAAAAGTGCCAAGTCACCCAGCCCTGCACAGCCATTATCCAGGTTTAGGCATGTCAGACAAATGTGAGATCTCCATCAGCTTGAAAATATTCCTTACGGCCATGACAAAGTTGTGAAATTCTCTAATTACTGGCCCAGATTCTTTCCTGGCTTAACTCCCATAACTGTCCCCGAGGAGAGCCCACACTGGAAACCAGCTGTCTTATGTTGCCCAATTTCTCGTTCTCCCACTCACTAGTTGGAGGGAGAAAACCAACCAAGCCAGAAACCACTCAAGCTTCACATTGCCCTGTACTCAGTGTGGCCCCCTCCTTCAGCACACTCTCAGAACTCTGAGGAGTGGCAACCACTGTCCCTCTCATAATTGAAAAGGAAAGGTTTTTATACTCTTCTTGTTTCCACTGGGCATTTCAATCTTTACAAGCAGAAGACTGGCTGTGTGTTGTGTAGCTAACCAGCTTTGGGGAGGAGGAAAGTAAAAGACCAAAGATAAGTGACATTTCAGGGCTAAGACGTTATCAGCATAGGTGAGAGGTGAGCTCTGAGGGCCCCGCTCTTCTCCATCTTGTCCTTCCCAGTGGCATCAAGGCCTCAGATGCACAGTATAAACATTTGTTGAAAGGACGTTCAATAATGAAACGCAGTGTGCCCCACTGTCAGTGGAGGGTACCAGGAACTCTTGTCTGACGCAGATCCGGCCTCTGAGGATGTCTTCCTTCCTCTACCAATGTTATCCTCAAAATGAGGTGCTGGAGTCCTCACACTAAGGGGCCCAGATGCCTTTCTCTGGCTTCATAAGATTAAGTACTGCACAAGCAATGGATTCACAACGCTAGAAACGTCAAATATTTCATAAGCTCAAACTCCGTGATGAAATAGAGGAAGGAGAATGATCACAGTGGGGGCTAATGCATGTGTGTTATTATTTATTCACGTTTCTGTCAATCTTACCCCATTCGAATCCCATACTAACCTGGTGAGAATGGTGGGCAGAGATTACAGTCTCCATTTTACATCTGAAAAGCAGAAAGCTCCAAGAGTTAAAATCCTCGAGCTTCAATCTTGGCAAGAGAAAGATTCCAAACCAGAGCCAAGCTCTGCTCTTCCTAGCTGAGAATTAGTATTTCTTCACCTGTCAGTCATTAGTTGGCTCTAGGGTCTTTAAACTTCTGTGTAGAGTGTTACTTTTATTTAGTGGATATGCTCGATCTTTCCACCTAAAAAGACTCAGAAGACAGGACTATGTCATAGTCACTGATCTTTATATCTTAACAGTTTCTGTTAAAATGTAGAACCTCGGTGATATTTAATAGCAATCATATTATTTTAATAAATAGTATTTGCTCTTCCAATGTGTTAACTGGTTCCCAATTTTACACCCAAACAAGGATGAAGTTTATTTCTTAATGAATACTACCTCCATTTAGTCTGAGTAAACTTATTTTCTTTCTTTGGAAAGGGTCTTGCTATGTAGCCCAGGCTATGAAGCACAAGCTTCATATCCTCCTTACTTAAGCTTTAATTCTAAGATCATAGTTTAAATGACCACATCAATCCCTAACAGTTTTTAACTTCAATATTTCCTATTCATCATTTACAATGTCAAAGTTGAGTAACTGTCTATTTTTGATCAAAGTGAACAATTAGTTGAAATGTTAAACTAAAAGCAGAGTCATTGCAAAATAAAAGAAAAAATTAGACAAGAATGCCAGACAATCCATTTCAGAGAGAATAGCAATCGAAACAGTATGAGCTGTGACGACAAGGAACACAGGTACACAGGGCCTCCCGTGGGATGACGGCTATGTGACAAGGTAGAAGGAGGTGTGGCCATCCAGAGGCTCGCTGTTCTCGGGGCAGTGTGGAAAGGCATCCTCTTTGGAACGTACAAAGGAGCTGAAGAACACCTGCTATGGGTTAGGCTTCTGTGCTCTCTGCTTAGAGCGGGCTCACCTGTCACGATTCATCCTCATCTTAAGATTCTGGGGAGTGTATGCTATGTCAGGCATGAGATGTGTGGTGGTTTGAATGAGAATGACTCCCACAAAATAATATATTTAATGTTTGATCACCAGGATGTGAAACCCCTTGAAAGAATTAAAAGGATTAGAAGGTGTGGTCTTGTTGGAGTAGATATGTCTCTGTTGAAGTAGGTTTGGCCTTGTTAGAATAAGTATGTCACAGGGAGTGGCTTTTGAGATTTCAAAAGCCCACACCAGGCCGAGTCTCTCTGCGTGTGTATGGATCAGGATGTAGCTCTCAACCACCTATCCAGCAGACCAAACATACCGCATCTGCCGCCATGCACCCTGCCACGAGGACAAAGGACTAATACTTGGAAACTGAAACCAAGCCCCAATTAAATGCTTTTCTTTATAAGAATTACCATGATTATGGAATCTCTTAATCATAGCAATGATTAAGTTGACACATTTCAAAATTTGAAGCCTTCAAGTTTGAGAATAAATCCTTTCTGGATGACCACATCATGAGGGAGAAATCAATGAGCCAGAGTCCAAAACTCTGCTTGGATAGCTTTTGGCGTGTGTGTGTGTGTGTGTGTGTGTGTGTGTGTGTGTGTGTGTGTGTGTGTGTGTGTGTAACAGAGCAAAACTGGATTTAGAAAGCAAAACTGAAATCTATTTGATGACCTTCAGGAAGGAGACTTCAAAGCAGAGACTTAATTGGAAATTTTAGCTACTTGGCTCTTCTGGAATATAATTCATTTTTAATTCATTTAGAATTAAATATTGCTGGTCATTTGGCTCTTGTTTCTACTGTCGTACCTCTGCACTACATTGCCTGACCTTTCCACAGACTTTGTTCAGATCTTTGGTGGAGAAGGAATTTAATGATCACGTGTCTCAGGGATTCTATTTGCAGCTTACTATAAGTTACTTACATCCCACCTCTAAGTCCAGCACTTCTTAAACTTTTACACTCACAACCCTTCCTAACCAAGGAAGTTTCACATGACCTTGACCCAATAAGGGGATAAAATGGGTATATAAATAATGTACAGACGAGTAGTCATAAGCATATTTATTTTAAAACAATTCCTTGATATGCATTTATTGAGTATTAAAGATGGAAACAAATTTGCACAGATATGTTTATTTATCTAACATAATACAACCCAAAGATATACCACTTTGATACATGCTGAAGAATCACAGTAGGAAATACTAAAAGGTTTTGTTTTTTTATACTTAAGCCATTGTGTTTCTGTAAGAGCATGGAACTATGTGTCCAGTAAAAAGACTGCAATTCAGAGCATTCAATAGCTGACATTTCAGAAGTTATTTGTTCTGATGCCTAGAGTGGTGGCATGCTTACTGCAAAGTTCATGAGTTTTATTGAGACTTCAATAAAGTCCCATAATACAACATGGGCAATCTCTACCAGAAACCCACTGGGTTCCTTACACATTTGAATTTTAATTATTTTAGGTCATTACACGATCAGAAAATTTTTATTGTTGCCAAAATATTCATAGCCATCCTCATGCTCTGTCGCTTGATCTTATGAGTTCCCATGGGTTAAGAATGTTCTCTCAACATTGAAGTATGAACAGTCTAAGAAGTCTGTGTGAACCATTTGTCCAGTGTAGTGAATGGTGTGTGCGTGTGTGTGTGTGTGTGTGTGTGTGTGTGTGTGTGTGTGTGTATTTAGAAACTGAGGGTTATCTTGAATTCTCAAGATTCCAGCATACATTGATAAAACACATGTTAATTACATTGAGGACAGACAAATATGAGAGAAGCAGGGACCGACAAGTCCAATGGCCCAGACTAAAAAAAAAAAAAACCAACAACAACAACAAAAACCCAACACCAATTCAATCATGTTTTAACAACCTTTCTGTCTCTTACTTTCCTTCTCTGTGACAGAAAGCAGTGTCACTGTCAAGCACTTGGGCAAGATTATACCTGTAGCTGCGAAAAGCTGTTGCACACAGAAGTTGATTTTTTTTTCTCTCTTTAGAGTTGTTAAACTATTTAAATATGTCATAGAAATGTGAGTTATTGGCTCATGAGCTGTTTCAGTGGATAAAGGAGGTTGCAACCCAGCATGATGTCTTCAGTTCAATTCCCCAAGATCTTCATATTGGAAGAGAAAAATCAGCTCCAAAAATTGCCCTCTGACTTGCACACACACACACACACACACACCATAGCATGCACACATACACACACATTTACAGCAAACAAGCAAATAAATAAATAAGCAGTGTAATAAACATATAAATTGAAGTGACTTGCAACAGTGAGCAGAGCTTGATGTGTTTCTCAGAATTCAATGTAGCATCTATACACTGGGAGCTTAAAAAGTAAACTGTTCCTGGACAAGGAGACAAACTACAAAGAAAGGTCAGCAATCTTCTGGAATTTTCAAATAATTCCAGTGATGTAGTCAACAAGGATTTTTAGCCACTGTCTTTATTAAATTTCAATTTTGATATCTTAGTCACAAAGACCCTCATTGAGTAATATTTTGGCAATCTAAATAATCGCTAACTTCTTGACAAAATCGATTGGTTCTGTTAAAGACAAACACAGAAGGAAGCCTTGAACATTGGCAATGTTTAGTACAGACTAGAGAAAAAAGGATCTGGGCCACAGTCCACACTACACCAACAGAGCCTCGGACTTGGTCAGGCTAAGGAAAACAGAATTGCATACAGTCTGCAGCCTCTCCTGTAAGTTAGGTATTATTAGTAATGTGTGTGTGTGTGTGTGTGTGTGTGTGTGTGTGTGTGTGTGTGTGTGTGTGTGTGTGTGTACATATGTATGTGTGTATGTATGTACATAAAGTTCTTATCCCATTGGTGAACATGATACACAGTAGTCACTCAGAAATATTCATTGAGAAATCACTCAAAAATATTCATTGAGAAACTGAGTGAACACATTCCCATATATTTAATAATAAAATATATTAGTTTGGGTTTTAGATGTGGGACTCCCTCCAAGGCAGAAACTTTTATATCCTATCATGCCTTTGTAACATTTACAAATGGCTAATTCCTCCTGTAAAAGTTGTAAAGGAGACCCTATTGTCACTTATGAGGACTCAGAGCTGACATGGCCCATGGGGTCCCAGTCCTTCTGGCTCAGAGCCTGCAGTGTAAGCTTCAGCTCTAACATCACCCAGTCTGGGGACAGCTGTTGGAACAGTCCTG
This sequence comes from Uromys caudimaculatus, assembly GCA_028551405.1. Taxonomy (NCBI): domain Eukaryota; kingdom Metazoa; phylum Chordata; class Mammalia; order Rodentia; family Muridae; genus Uromys; species Uromys caudimaculatus. The sequence continues at coordinate 88,418,027 of CM052704.1, forward strand.
AGTAAGTAGACTGTTGCCATCTTTTCTGAGTAATAGGACTATAGTTCTACTTTTGTCTTGTCCAGATTCAGGCCACTATGAAGAGACAGCCCATATAAATGTTGTCAGGAAGAGGCCAGTAACACTCTTCCAATGCAAGAGACAAACACATGCTTTCTCTGCAGCCTGGAAAAGCATTATTTACTCATGACAAGTTAACTTTCACTCATACTATAAAGAAGGTCTCACTCCCTCTGAGTAACAGCAGTCTCCTCTCAGGGAATTGAGATGTTCTTCTTCCACCTCACTTTAACATTAACTAGCATGTCTGCCATTGAGTTCTCTGAGTCATAAGCCAGACAATTCCAGGGTATACTCCCTAAGCCAATTCTTTGGCATGAGCTGCAGCCAGACCAGAGCTATTTCCTGGATGAAGAAGGCAGCTTGTTTGCTTTGTTCTCTTGGGTTGATTAGAGCCTCAAGATTTCCCAAGGAACTTCACATGGCACCACCAGCCCTAGATGAGTGTCACCTCCTATAGTGACACTCAATATCACAGCGGGCTTAAGATTCATTTTCATTGCTATCTCTACAACTCACAAACATTTGGGAAGGAAAGAAACTAACAGTGACTAGCCTCCCCCTCAGCTGAGTATCTCTGGCAGAAGTGTGTTCTCCATGGGATTCTGGCCTCCTCACATCTCTCTCCCTAATGCACGCATTCCCACACTGGAGAGGTTTTCTTCACTGTTTTATTTCATTTAGAAGATGTTCCAACATGTAATAAAGATACATGCTCCACTATGTTCATGGCAGCCATATTTATAATAGCCAGAAGCTGGAAACAACCCAGATGTCCCTCATCAGAGGAATGGATACAGAAAATGTGGTACATTTACACAATGGAGTACTACTCAGCTATTAAAAACAATGACTTAATGAAATTTGTAGGCAATGGATGGAACTTGAAAATATCATCCTGAGCGAGGTAACTCAGTCACAAAAGAATGAACAGGGTATGTACTCACTGATAAGTGGATATTAGCCCACAAGTCCAGAATACCCAACTTTCACTTTACAGTAACCGCTGGTCTGAGAGTGAGGACCCAGATGGAGGAGTTGGAGAAGGGACTGAAGGAGCTGAGGGAGTTTGCAGCCCCATGGAGGGAACAACAGTGTCAACTGGCCTGATCCCCTGGTCCTCCTGGAGGCTGGACCACCAACCAAAGAATACACATGGAGGGACCCATGGTTCGGACCACATATGTTGCAGAGGAGGGCCTTGTTGGCCATCAGGGGGAGGAGAGGCCCTTGGGCCTGAGGGTGTTAGAGGCCCCAGAAAAGGGGAATGTCAAGGTGAGAATACAGGAGTGGGTGGGCGGGTGGGTGGGAGGTGGAATACCCTCATAGAGGCGGGGGAGGAGGAGGAGATAGGGGGTTTCCAAAGAGGAGACCTAGAAGGGGTGAAACATTGGAAATGTAAATAAAGTATCAAAAAATAAAAATAAATAAATAAATAAATAAATAAATAAAAGAAAATCAAACCAGAAAAGAAAGAAAGAAAGAAAGAAAGAAAGAAAGAAAGAAAGAAAGAAAGAAAGAAAGAAAGAAAAACACTTTGTTCTATTTGGGAATCTTATTGGCTGCTTGTGCTTCCCTTACTCATTGTTTTACAATAAACCATTCCAAAATTTTAGTGAGTTGAAAGAATAAGCTATGATTGTTTTGTTTGTTTTTTTTGTTTGTTTATTTTTTGGAGTTCTTGAGTTGACCATGACCAGCTTTGTGAGTCTTTTGTTTTGTTTTGTTTTGTTTGTTTTTTCGAGACAGGGTTTCTCTGTGTAGCCCTGGCTGTCCTGGAACTCACTCTGCAGACCAGGTTGGCCTCAAACTCAGAAATCCACCTGCCTCTGCCTCCCAAGTGCTGGGTTTAAAGGCGTGTGCCACCACTGCCCAGCTATGAGTCTTGATTAGAGTCTCTTCTATAGTTTCTGTCAAATGTCATCTGAGGGCTCTTGGGCCTGGATATCCAGGATGGTTTACCCACATGGATGACCACTGTTACCACTGAGTAGGAGCTTGGCTAAGCTTGCCTTTCTACACAAATTTCTCCCTCTGGCTTGAGTTTCTCATAGCAAGATATGTGAGTTATAAGAAATAGTGTCCACTAAAGAGGCCTAGGCAGAAGCTTCAAGGGACTCAATACAGTGTCAACATCTTCAGAATTCTACTGGTTAACCATAGATGAGAGAGTCAGCACAGATTTGACAACTTCTATCATACAGCAGGACGACAGGAAGGGGTAGCTCATTGTGGCCCATTTCTGAAGTCTAATGTAATGTTATACAATTAGAGAGACTCAATCCACATTCAGATTGGGAATCTAACTGAAGAACAATTGATATGTAAATAGCGGTTTATACTGTAAATAATGGTTGGCACTATTTACATAAAAAGAAATCTGCCAGAAACAAAGTATGGGACACAACAAAAATAAGATCAAGAAAGAGCCGTGCCTATCAGCATCCAAAGGCAATGGAATGACAGAGAGCACAGATGTGGAGCCATAGATACAGAAATAACCATGACAGGCACACTTGGACAAGCCAAATTTCAAGCAAAGGAAACAGTCCACTGTGTCAAATGCTCTGGAAGGACAGTTATGTGAAGCATGAAAACTATTTCCGCTGGATTTAACGATCAAGTGGTCATGTGTGACCTTGGTAGGGAGAGGTCTAAGGAACACGAAAAGCAAAGTGGAAAAAACAGGGCAGTGAATAGTATCTAAGAACGAAAAGGCAAAGAGCAATAACCGTCAGAGTACTGAAGAAGGCCTGAGGTACTGAGCTGCCCAGGGAAGGGGCTTTATTCTCAGACTGCTTGCATGTGTGGGTGGGCAGCGTGGCTCTACCATTTGCTTTCTCACTACTCCTAGATGTTCTCTGTAGAGGTAGCATGCGAGCTGACACATGAGAATGAGTAAGTGTGTACAATGAGTTGAAAGGATCATGATCTTGGCTGGGATAACAGCAAGGGTGTGAGCAAGTGGGGAGCACATTTGGCTCATTAAGGAATAGACTGGAGAGGAGCAGGCAGACAGGTGGGGGAAGTGATGTGCTTAGTACAAGAGCGAGCTGTGAGAGCCACGAAAGCTTGGTCTTTCTTGCCTTGTACTATGTTTGAGTTTATATTTCTTACAGTAGAGTCACTGGAGAGTTGTAAACAAGAGAATGGCATGACTTCTACTCTCTTTCCAAAATAAACATGCACCAACCCAGTGATTCTACTCCTAGGCATTTACCCTCAAACAAATGAAGGAAGATATGTGTTCCTAATATCCACACTGAGCTGGGGAGATACTCAGTGGATAAGCGTGCTTGCAGCACTAGCAGGAGTATGTGAGCTCAGGCCACATAAAAAGCCAGACGTAGCTACCATGTGCCTACAACCCAGGCACTCCAGGGCAAGCTGATACAGAGGGAGCATTGTAGCTGGCTGACTGCTAAACCAAGTGAAAGAAGATGAGCTCCACACTCAGTGAGAGTCTCCATCTTAAAAGTATAAGGTGGAGAACAATAGATAAGGAACCCAGACATTTTCTGGCCTCCGAGTACACAGAGGCATGCACACTTGCATGCATACACGTACATATGCAGAGAACACACATATACACATGTGTGTATGCACACACATGTGCATGCCCGCATGCGTGCGCACACACACACAATATAGTCATGGAAAATGTTGTCATAATAACCACAAATGGGAAAGTCTTCATATCCACCAATAAATGAATAAACAGATAACTCAGCAATAAAAACGAAGGAATTTACTGGCTATGGGTGACTATATTTTGTATGGTTGAATTTATGATATCTTATGACAGGAGAAACTACTTTAGGCTAGGAAAAATTAGAATGCTCTTCCTTTATGGTGGGAATAAAGGTGAGGCTTGTATAGGGCAGTGGTTCTCAATCTCTGGGTTGTGACCTGCAAAAGGGTCGAATATCAGACATCCTACATATCAAATGTTTACATTACAATCTACAACAGTAGCAAACATACAGTTACGAAGTAGCAATGAAATAATGTTATGGTTGGGGGTCACCACAACATGAGGAACTGTATTAAATGTCACAGCATGAGGAAGGTTGAGAACCACCAGGAGACAGAAGGGAACTTGTTAGAGTGAGGGCAATATGTTCTTATTAAGGGCTAGGATCACACAGATGCCAAAATTAACAAGTGTAAGCTATACTCCATCTTAGCCAAAAATCCAAGAAGCAATAATAAATGGAAATTTATGGCTAAAATTTTCATTAGAAGGAAAACTACACAAATTTGGGATGCAGTTAACAGCGAATGTTGTAGTGCTTAAAACAAGAGCATCAGTGCCTGCAATTTCTTTAAAGTGTACTAAAGTTGAGGCAGGGGGATGACTAAATATGGGGACAAATGGCTGGACAGGATAAGATGAGACAAAGTAAGTATGTGTGAATGGTCTCCATGTAAGTATTTCAACTTTGCTTTGGGCTTGAAGATTTTCATAAGGAAAGGTCGAAGATTGTTCTGCTGAGCTTTAACTATTTGACACTGCCTACAGTTCTGAGGGGATCTGTAATTGAATGCCATCTGTTGAGGATTTGTCCTGATTCTTAACTGATGCAGAAGGGCCCCGCCCACCACGGCCATTTCAATGCCAGCATTGTTACCTGGCAGTTGGCCCTGGACCTCAGAAGAAAAGAAGCTGAGCATATGTCTGTGAGAGGCAGCAAAGAACGGTCCTCCATGATTTCTGCTGCACTTCCTTGGCTGTGGGTGTGTTTCCTGGTCAGAGGTAACGATGGGTGGAATAGCAGTCAGACATGTCTTCAAGTCCCTGCTTGAGTCCTGCCCTGAATTCCCTCAATGATGAACATGACCTGGAAGAATAAACCAAAGTCCTCCCCTCCCCTCCCCTCCCCTCCCCTCCCCTCTCCTCTCCTCTTCTTTCTTCCCCCCTCCTCTGTAGCTTTGCTCATGGTATTTATCACAGCAACTGAATGAAACTAAAGCAGGTAGAAAGGCCAAACTGGCCTCTCCATATGTAATTGATTTCAGAGACTACTGAAAATCAGGAGGTGGGAGAAAACTGTCTCTGCAGCCAAAGCAGAGAGTGTTTTCAGTGTGCGGGGTAATGCCAGTGACCGTGGCAGCAACAACAGCTCCAGGGAGCAATGGACAGGTTCTATATTTATGTTGGAAGTAGAGATAAGTCTTTTTGATGGAATGTATTAGTTTACAAATAAAATGACAAGCTAGATGTGGTGTTGCAGTCTGAAATCCCAGTCCTCTGGAAGCAGAGGCAAAAGGTGAACATATAAAGAATTTACCAAAGTGTACTATTGTAGATTTTTCTTGCTGGAAACCCAGTGGTATCCTTGTTAATATGGAGATTATCAATTTTATAAGATTAAACATTAGTTTTAGTTTGTTACTATGGAGATTGAAACAGTTACGTGATATTCACATGGTAAACAATAAATTAAAAATAAAATTGTAGCTCAGTGGAATTAAAACCTTCAAACTATTTGTAACTAGGTTTAATGCACAGTGAGAAGAGCATATGGTTAGTGTTATTTAAATGTTTTAACTATTACAGGAAGGTCAGCCGAGGCACGACGATAACACTGTCAGTATAACGGTGCATTCCACCTTGGAAATGAAGTAAGGTTAATGCTGTCAAGATGGCTGTCAAGATGGCTCAGTGGGGAAAGGCGCTTGCTGCTAAGCTTGGTGATCTGAGTTCAGTCTCCAGAATGCACATGGTGAAGGAGGGAGCTGATGCCCATACATTGCCCTCTGACTACCATACATATGCCATGTCACATACACTCACCTGTGTGTGCACATGTGTGGACACACAAAATAAATAGATAATAACTCATTTAATATTTTTAAAGAACAAAATTAACTCATCCCTTCCCTCTGGCAATGCTACTTCCAAATCACCTAAAAAAAAAATTTTTTTTTAAGGGGCTGGAGAGGTATCTCAGTTGGTAGAGTGACTGATAGCATGTAATAAGCCCAGGATTTGATCTCCAGCAAAGCATAAACACAGGCATTGTGACACACACTGGGAGGAGGAGGCAGGAGATCGGAGATTCAAGACCATCCTCAGCTGCAGAATGAGTTTTGAGCTAGCCTGTGCTTCATGAGATCCTGTCTCAAGGCAGAGAAAAAGAGGAAAAGAGAGTTCTGCCCCTATAAAAGAACTCATTTGATATTTAATAACTGTTGCAAATGATTATCTTCTTTTTGTTTGCTGGTTTCATTTTCCTATTTGAATTTGTCTAAACATAGTGTGTGCTCTAATAACTTGGCCTAGACTCTAACTCCCTAAGAGTCTTAATATATGGTATGATTTTATTTATGTTTCTCGAACAAAGGGTTCGGACCCCTGGAGGTCTCTGTAATGCAACACTCTCAGATGCAAGGTTTTAACACAAATTCCCAACACCTTGGTTAGACTCCTTCGTCAGGCACAGCATAGAGAGAGAAGCTCTAGATTAAGGATGTAGGCAGGAAAATTGGGGGAGAAATGAACACCTGTCATCCGTGTCATTATTTCCGCATTAAGTCTTAGGGAGTAGGAGAGGTGTCACTCCCAGCACCCCTGCAGTTGCCTGCGCTGCATCAGTGTCTATAGCTGCATGATACACTCATCAGCGCTCACTGAAACTCTCACCTCCTCTCCCCCACCTGTGCACCCTCCTTTCTCTCGGTGGAAACAAGGCCGATGTTTGTTCAAGCTCAATGGAAAACAGTAGCGAGCGTGATGTCGGTTTGCTTTTTCTTTTTAAGGTAACAGCTGATCGCTGGCTCGAGTGCTTGAGGAAGGCTGAGGTGCCATGCTGAGCTCTGAGCGTTTCATTGAACCTTCATAGCAACGGTCCTAGGAGGTGGCAGCTATTATTATCCACATTTTACAGGTGAAGTATCTGACGCTCCAATTAAAGCATCTGCCCAACTAGCAAGAAAGAACTGGAGTTCAAAAGGAAGTCAGACCGTTGACACAGAAAGGCCTGCCATGCCCTCGGCCTCGCATGAGGAAGACCGCGGGAGCCCCTTGAATCTTCCACAGCTGTGCAACTCCATGGCTTCTCCTGTGCTCTGGGGAGCATTAGAATCAGTGGCTGAATCCAGAGGCATCCATAGCAAGTGTGCTGCTACCAGGCCCCAAGGCCTCCCTCCTATCTCCAATGGGCAAGAACCATGCCCATCACCAAGTAAAGTTTTACCTTTAAAGATGAAGCAGGATATGAATATGCTTTTAAAAGAAATAGCTTAAATCCACAGTAAGTTATCTGCCACTTGTGTGGAGCCCCATCTGCATATGATCTGGCTGAAAGAAATTTGAAAAAGGAGAAAGAACAGCTGGGTCTGAATCAAACAGGCTGGACCAGGAAAAAGATTCACAAATGCAGGCATGAATGGAAGTCAATCAGAGCCTACTGAATTTCTGACTACCCATTGGTCCATACCCATGGGAGCCCAACCTACTCCTTCCCATTTGAAGGCGAACACCAAAGCCCAGATCCCACTTTGCCTCTTGTCCTCCTGTGACATCAGTGGTGTTCACACTGAAATGCTTCATATGATGACTGATGTCAATCATTCTTTCTCTGGTGCCCTTGCTAGCACCATACTCCACTGGGCACCAAGGAAAAAGCAACCCTCCCACCCAGCCCAGAACATGAAGACTATGACCAAAGGTGGGCTGTTCTGCCCCTCGTGCCCATTCAGACATTATCTAAGGAGTCCCACAGGGCCAGGAGCCATTGATTCTCTGAGAAGCTTTAAAAGCTGGCAGGGAAATTAAAGGTGTCAAGCTTTGTCTAGCAATACAAGAGTATCCTATCATTTATTTCAAGGCATAAGAATCAAGAATGCCAATAAAATATTGGTAAAGGTTTATTTGGTGTGTGTCTTCCACCTTAGAGCGTGAGAACTGCTCCAAACCCCAATGTACAAAGGAAGCCAGAGACCCACCGCTGAAGGGCCCATGGGGTGTGGAACAATGGACAGAATGCGTATTTGTTACTGGAAGCACTCTCTGGTCTCCCCTCAGCTTCTGACACCGTGTGTTTTCAATCAGAAGAGTTTAGGTAAGACACAAGGCACACAGAAGATAGACTTTATTACAGAGTAAAGTGGGGTAGCGTTAAGTGGGAGTTGGTAGTGTTCCAAAAGGGCCACTGTGGAGGAAAGGGCTCTCTCTCATAGTGTGAGAACTGACAATGGTCAGAGAGACCACTGTGCTAACCCGCATTCTGAGGGAGACTTTATACTGGGGAAAGACAGCTTTCATGAGGGGGGTCATCCAATCCAGGCGATCAACAAGCACCCTTAGACTAGTTCTATAAGGCAGGAAACAGTGGTGTGTCTTTGTTCATTACCAGAGAACCTGCTAGACTATCATCTTAGGATCTTTCCAGTAGTTTAGAATGTCATGTCTCCACCCAGGGCCAGAAATACAAGTCATATCCTAGTCTTCCTAAATCATACAACAGGCCATATGAAAAATAATTTAAAAGGGGGGAATCTATACAAATTTATTTCCTCTGTTCCTTAATGGACTTCAACAAGGCCCGGCTCCCTCCGGCTCCCTCCGGCTCCCTCCGGCTCCCTCCGGCTCCCTCCGGCTCCCTCCGGCTCCCTCCGGCTCCCTCCGGCTCCCTCCGGCTCCCTCCGGCTCCCTCCGGCTCCCTCCGGCTCCCTCCGGCTCCCTCCTTGGTGTATCGGATTTTAAGTGTTAAGGTGCCTCCACTCTTTCACATGGCATTTCGGACTCTAATGAGAGGCAGTCACGATAGTTTCCTCTTCACTAAAATGACTGTGTTACCAGGGAAACAGGAGATGAGGTCCAGAGTTGGTTAAGAGGGAGAGGTCCAATTTCAGTGACCTGTAAGCTTGCTTATTTCAAGTAGCTACGTACCATGTGGACCTTCGTTTTTAAAGTAGTAAAGTGTGGAGGGGGAGAAGGGATGTCTCTGAATAAAGGATGAAACATCAAGGAGGCAAGCTGAACAATCTTCTAAAGAGGTGGAGAACGTTAACCCTGAGTCTGAATCGCTCTGAACTGGACAGGAAGGCGTATGCCTACTCACCGTAACTCGGCTTCCATTCTGGGATTGAAGGAAGGCCCAGTTACTCTCCTACCCAGGTATCCAGTAGTCTTGGTGTGGCCCTGATTGGCAGGAGAGGTGTATGTGGACAGGTACATTCTCTTCTGTTCAGGACATTCACCCAACATCCTGCACACAGGTGGCCAAAGTCTACACCCGGGAGTGAGGCGGGAAATTGCACAAATCCAGAGTTGCCATTTATAGGAATACAGCTACTTACCACCGTCTCACAAATACCCTTAGAGTTGTATAGTGACCTCCCCCTTCATTGACTAACCCACTAAATTAGTAAACAACTCAATGGGTAAATGATGCTATATTTCTTTCTCACTATATCAATTTCATTGTCTCGGTTTTGTTTCCTTCACTCTTAATGCATCTGCCTCAAGTCTCCTATTTAGCAGGAGCCATCTTAGCATGGAGGATGAGTCCCTCTGTGAGTAACCCCCAGATTGTCCTGCCCAGTGTCATCTATTGTGACTCCCACTTTCCTGCTCTGGGGCACAGCCATGTCGTCAAATTCACAGCGGCATTTCTCCTGGTGCAGATGCACACACATTGTTTTTATAACCATAAATAGTGGTCAAGTATTTTGTAAATACTCCTTTATTGAAATTTGTCTGGCGGTCTCATCATCATCATCATCATCGTCATCACACTGTTCAATGAATTGCCATACAGTTATCTAAAGTTGAGGCTAAATTATACTATCGTGTCTTCTCATAATTAAGAGGGATCTGGGTGAAGTAGCATTTTCATCTTCTCTACTGTCAGATCACCGTCTCTCCTCTCTGTCTTCCCTACTGTGCTCTTTGGAAGGACAACACCGTCAGAGTTCATAATAAATAGATAGGGTGGACGTTCCACCTCCTTGTTCTACCACCTCTATCCAAGTTATTAAACTCAAAATTTGAAAGCATTATGCCCTCTTAAAAACCTGTTTTCGCTCACAGATTTCTGTAACCCACGTGGCTTCTCCACAGTAGATCTCTTTGACTTCCATAGTCAATAAAGCTAGTGGCAAAAAAGAAAGCATCTCCTTTCATTTTTACATTTCTTTGGGAGGACTTACTTTCTAAATCTGAATTATTTGCTATATTTTAAACATGGAGTTAGTAGTCTTTATTTACTATCTACGGAAAATAGGGAATGTCTGTGTTTGTGTAAGGATAAACACAAACTTGAGAGATTAGTGAGCAGTGAACACTGTTTTGGTCCTGCAAGACCATGTGTGTGTTACATGTGTGCCTAGGAAGGAAGTTGGATTTGATCGTTCGAGGACAACTCACTTTCAAGGATTTGTTCTTCAGACTCCTCAAGCCCCACTCCAGCATGAATTAATACTTGACTGTCACAATCCATGCAAGAACAGTGACTTTTCTCTATGGTACCTTCAATGTCTGTCCTTCAGTTAATACAAACACAGAGTTTGACTTTGCCTAGCACTGATTCAGCAAGTCTTTAGATTGGCCATCTTTTGATAAAAAAAAAAAAAAAAAATACTGTGTTTATAAAGTCTATGTGCTGTAAAAACCAGAGAAGCCTACCACAAACAAATGAAAGTGTCCAACCACTGAAATCAGCTGGGCAAGAATGCAGCCAACCTCATTCAACTGATAACAAGCTCATGCCTGGTGATTTCACTGCATTCAAGGGACTTCTTTCCCAGGCTTATTTGGGTATGGGTACAGCTTCACCCAAGATCCTTTTAAATTAATAATGTATCTTTAGTCATCCTTCACAACTAAACAGTTAAGTCATGGCTCAATGGCCTGAATTTGATCCTTGGAATTTCCCTAAAAATGTTTTCTCTGGGACAGAATTTCCCTGAGAGAAAAGAAAGAAAAGCAATGAATACACACATTGTTTTTGGAATCTCTGTATTGGTCAGGAAGAGGAGTGAATAGACCTACTAGTTAAACTTTTTCAAAACTTAGAAGGGGCGTGGCATGGCAGACAGAATGAGTGACATCAGAGCTTCGTCCTGGTCATTTCGCCCGATTCAGAAGTGGCCATCTATGTGGCATTTTATAGCACAGATGATTTCCCAAGTCTTCACAGATGATTCCAAATGACACCTGGCACGCGGCGCCACCAACAGCAGAGGCTCATGAGCAGCTGCAAGAACATGAAGTAGACAATGAAGGATCAAGATGACCGCACCATGGAAAAGGTGTGAAGAATTGGTTTTAAGTTTTGATCAAATATGAGTCTAGAGTGTAAGTAGTTGTACACACATATTTAAAATAGTTGTGGACACTATGGGTCACTGGTTAATGCTGAATGAGAGGGCTGCAAATGTCTTTGTTTTTCTCTTGGACTCAACTGTACTCTCAGAGTTTTCCTAATTAATCTTTATTTAGTGGTGTAAGTCAGCACACTTCTCCCTCTCCTGTTGAAATTTTCTTTCTCTTCCCACTTCATAAATGTAACATCGCCATTCTCTATTTGCATCCAAGTGGAAGGAATTCAGACTCACTCGATATAGTGTCTGAGAGGTGCTGGGATTGATTGAAGGCCACGGGAAAAAAAAGAAAAATTCCATTTTTTTTCCTAGAAGAATTTTTAAAGGCCCCTGAAGGTTTATATAACAATCTGGCAAATCCCCAGACTGTTTTATTTACAACATCTGTTATCATTGGTGGTCATAAACATTAGGGTTTTTTTCCAAGAGAAAAGAGAAGTATGCAGTACTTGCTGATTAATTCACATAACTAAAAGCCTTGAACAGATAAAGTCTATCAAAGTCCCTCGGGTGGCCTTGAAGGGAAACTCATGCATTTAACAAGCAAAAGAACATTCAGTGGTTTGAGCGCTGTCTGAATTGTAGACTCAGAGAGTCTTCTAGCTGAGAGGCTTTATGGTATCCTGTTTGATCGTATGGTGGCCCCGGGAGTGATGTTGGCAGTCACAGCAGAGAAATGAACTTGTCATAGACACTTAGTGACTTCTCAAGGCCATTCCTGGGGTCAAGGGCAGCTGGACAAGATACAGGTATGGATGGAGCAGTTGAGGGCACAGGGAAACAGCCATAGATCTGACTGGAACCAATTCTCAAATTTCCAGAGGCTGAAAAGTCCTTGAATGTGGAAAGTTGTTAAGAGCATGGGTTCTAGCACAGCACTCTGGCCCTTACTACTTGTAAGAACCACGCAAAGAGCTAGTTGAATCACATATTCCTAGATCCGTGTCCAAACATGCGGATTAGTTAGTCTAGGGTGTGGTGAGGGTTTGCAATTTTAACATGTTCCAGGTATTAATGATGCCAGCGTGTAGATCACTCGTTGAAGATAAGGTCAGACGGCCTGACCTCCAGCACTGTCTCTACCTCTACTACAGTCATATGAGTCCCTTAGTCAGCTTCTCCATGAAATGAGATAATGACTTCCTATTTCATAATGCTTTGGGTCGGGGTTAATGAGGGAAGCCATGTAAGCAAGAGAACAAACCTGAAAGCAAGCTCAATACATAAATATTATGTTTGTAAAATACTATATATAGCACTTTATCTCACAGAGAGACTGAGTAACTGCCTGGTCATCCCTGAGGGAAGGAGCAGTGAAACTGAGAGATAGATTTCTGGGTACCCAGGCTATCTCAGGGCATGAGGCTGAGATGTCCAGCAACATCGTGCAAATGCTGAACACTGTCACACAGTCTGAAACACATGACCTTCTCGTAGGAAATGAATTTTAAACAAGTGTGAGAAGCACACAATATTGATGAAGTCTGTGCCCCACTTCTGCCAAAGGCAGAGAACATACTGTCCAAGGCCATCAAGATGGGAAGTCAAGGCCCCACTGAACAAGAGCCCTAACTGGGATGCTGGCATTACTCTATCCCTGCAGGAGATGAGAGGGCTGGATGACTTTACCCATAGAGAGCTCTCGGTTCTCAGAAGCACATGGAGTTGCAATCACGGTCCCAAGCTTCCAACAAGACACTTGAAGTAGCCGAGTTACAGCCAAAATAATGTCTGTATTTGACTGCTGAGACAGAGAAAAATCTTTAACTTTTGCTTTAATAAAATGCACAATTATGCATTTTTTAAAAAAACAAAACAAACCCTCTTCTGAGCCGATAGAACTTGATACTTTTTTTGTTTTCATTTTGGGTTTTTTTTTTTTTTTTTGTCTTGGGTTTTTTTGTTTTTTCTGCAGAGCAGCTGAAAGGGTAAGGACACCTAACCCTGTTTTGTCAGTATTTCCTAACCATCGGAAATCAAGGGAAAGGATGTTCTCCTCATATCCTCAGTAAGCCTGTGCTGTGGGAAACTGGAATACCAGGAGGAACACAGATTCTCGGAACACTGTATTCAAAACAGATCTGAAAAAAAAAGTTTAAAAATGATGGCATTCATAAGATTCCAACAATACTTACATAATATCAAAACTTGCTTTGCATTGTACTGAACTGACAGCTTGGTAGACTTCCTATGCTCATTGTACCTCCATGTGCACAGAGTCTAATAAAGAGCCTGGACTGCCATTATTGCCTTGCACCCGTTTGCTGTTACTATTTAGAGTCATTATGATTATTTGGTCCCGTGCTAAGGAGGCAGCATTCACAGGCTGATTCAGAACTGAGACTTTCCTGACTATGAAATAAAAAATATTCCTTCGGATTGATTTTTAAAAGGAACTGTCATTGAGGGGAAAGAGAAATATTCTGACAATAAAAGTTTCACTAAATATGGAAAATGGGCTGTTTACAAAGAACCTAGTTTGAAAGAGAGAAAGGAGGATTTCTGGACTGGGGCTTGGTGGCCACAGCCTAGCTCTAAGCTCAGTGAAAGTTCCTGTCTCAAAGGATGAAGCCAGGAATGAAAGCAGACTCTCAGCATACTCCCTCAGGCACCAGACACATATATGCGCATGTTCCACACAGAGAAACATACAGAAATGAGAAGGTAGAGAATAAAGAGACAACTTCACTGAATAAAAAAACATATAAGCACTGATTGATCCTCATGACACATGCTTGTAATCTTAGCCCCAAGAAGCCTGAGGCAGGAGAATCATAAACACTATACCAGCCTGGGCTACACAGCAAGATACTGTCTCAACAAAATAAAAACAATACAAACAAACAAAAATATATCAGCCTGTAGCCAGAAAAGTGCATAGAAAACACTGTACCATCCATACCTGTCCCATCAGATCAAACTGTACCCTGATCTCTCTCCTCCTCCTCCCCCTCCTGCCCCTCTCCCCCTCCTCCTCCTCCCCCTCCTCCTCCTCCCCCTCCTCCTCCTCCTCCTCCTCCTCCTCCTCCTCCTCCTCCCCATTTCTTCCCCTTCCTAGTTTACCCCATCCCCCTTCCCACTCCCTCTTCTCTGTATATTTCTCTGGTCCTGTTCAGCTTTGACTTCTGCCCATTGCCTGTTCTGAGCTCTGTAGGTCTCACAAAACCCTGTTTTACCTTGTGGCTCGGGTTGGCTTTGACCATCTCAAGAACATCTCTTTTCTGCTGTGCTTCAAAATTTACCACAGAGTCCCAATCCCAGCTCTCTCTAAATTACATGATCTTGGGAAATTTATATTTCACCCCACCGGCTCCTATGACTCTTCCATCTCTCCCAAATGTCATTGAGCTAACAAGTAACAAGAAGCAGCCCCCCTCCGTCCCATTTGGGGGACAATGGATGACACAAATGATGGCAGAATTATGGTTAAATATTTTGTTCAATCTTACCATTATGTTAGTTGTTTGATGGTGCTGAGAAATGAGCTCAGAGTCTTGAACCTACTAAGCAAGTGCTCTGCTGCTGAGCTGCATTGTAAGCCCTTGTTCAATCCCATTAATAACAAATTGTAACAACAAGTCAAGAGAGAAATGCCAGGGAGGGACAATGTTTCAACACAAACTGCCAAGCTCTGCAGATAGTCTCTGCTACATTTAAACCTTTGCTCTTTGTTCTTCTCTGGACTTATCTTCTACTAGATCAAATTTATATTCTATTTATAATATTTATATCCTATTTTATTCTATTATATATCTAGATCAAACTTACATTCTAAAGCAACATATTTCATCAATGGAGATCATCTAGATCTCTTCCCAGGCTCACTTTGTTGTAGAGGCAAATGCTTTGATTCTGTTGGTATGCTTAGTTATTGTATTTGGGTTGGTTGGTTGGTTGGTTTGTTTGTTTGTTTGTTTATTTGTTTGTTGGTTTGTTTGTTTGTTGAAGGCTGCTTACTAGCAGGTACGGGTCATCATCAAGTTAATCTAGTACTTAATGCTACTCTCCCTGGGAGAAATGCTTTAAAGAAATCAAGCCAACAACAGTTTACCCAGGAAAACTCTCATTTAGCACTGGGTGGGATTCTTATCTCTACCACCAGACCCCTTTGGGTCTCTCTTTTGAATTCTAACTGAAGAACAACCATAAACAGTGTCTCTCTTTTGTAGGCTTCAAGAGTGACCTACCTACAATCACGTCAATGATTTCCTTACCAGAATTCAACAAAGAATGTCTTAAATAGCAAAGTACAATATGATCTTCATCTGCAGAGAGAATTATGTCCTTGATAGCACAGCTCCGGCAGCTGTACTAGCTAAGCCCAATAATAACAATTGCTTGCATAAATTTGTCAGAAAGAACTTCACATTCCTCTCTCTAGAAGTCTCCAGAATGTCTAGTTCAAAGTTTCACTGAGTGTTTATAGCCACCAAGTTTGGTTTCAAATCAAAGATGCCCTGAGCAATAGCTGGGCAGTAATGTAGTGCCACCTAGCTTCTCTCCTGGAGTTGAGTCCCACCCTAGATGTTCTCAGTCACCAAAGAAACTGGGTTGTCTTCTGCAGTGTGCCAAGGCTTTCTGAGGCAAAAACAGGCAAAGGAAGAAACTTCTCTGCGCCCATCCCTCCAGGGACAACTGAGCATTAGAGATTTTCCCTAGAGTTAGGCAAGATCCTCTATAGCATTGGTTCTCAACCTTCCTGATGGTGCAACTCTTTAATACAGATCCTCATGTTGTGGTAAGCCCCAACCATAACATTACTTCATTGTTACTTCATAACTACAATTCTGCTACTGTTACAAATTGTAATGTAAGTATCTGGTATGCAGAATATCCTGTATGTGGCCCACAGGGGGTTGAGACCCACAGGTTGAGAACTGCTCTATTAGGGTATCATAGGTTTGACTTCTCCCATCATGCACTTCTCCTAAGCACCTTCACCTTACGCGAAAAGGTCTCTATTTCTATACGGTATGCTTCCCCAGCCTAAAATCTCCTTGTCCTTCACTCTTTCAAATCTTCCCACACACTCAGGTTTCCCTTCCTTCATCAGCCTTCCCTAACTATATCGAACCATAGTCCTAATCTCATGTCTGCACCGTTTTATTTTCATGCCTCTGTTAAATCTTCTGTTACTCTGCCGGAGTCATCCTGTTCCAGGCATGGACCTGGACTCCCCTACTCATCCTTCAAGACTGCCACACTTCCTATCAGATTAAACCCCACGGCAGACTCCATGGTTCTCCCTTAACAGTGTGCACGCCACCTCTAGTAGACGTCCCCGTTAGGCTCTGAGCAGGAGATAGTTTTCTGATTCATAATTTATGTTGTTGCTGAATGAATAAAAGATTGAATGAATAAAGCACAGATGTATATTTGGTATTGTTCCTCCAACTAGTCTACATTTCTGAGAGAACTGGCTGCATCTGAACACAATGACAAACACCCAATTAATCTTTTTTTTTTTAACCCCATAAAAATATGAAAACAAAATCCCAGCGAGTTTGTTCTCCCCCTCAGTCAACCAGTCTCCTCTAGCCTCCTATTTTCATTCCAGTGTAAGACTTGCTTCTATCCACTGGGGGAAATAAAGGAAGGGAAGCAATCGGGATTTCTGCCAGCATGGAAGGAAGATGAAAATTAGAAAAGTCAGCTGAGGTTAGCTGGAAACCTAGAGGTCAGTCACGCACCAGAGCACACAGCAAGCCTCAAGCCACGCCTGTGGCTGTGCTGCCTGGAACCAGAGACACAGCCTTTAGTGACCCAAAGGTATCAGAAGCTGAGGGGAATCTGCCCGTACAGATGCAGCTCCGACTGTTCTCACATTAGACAGAGTGATTACTTTAAAATGTCACTCAACTGTTGACCATCCTCCAGTGACTGCATAAGGGAAAAGCTGAGGCAAGCTAAGATTCCTCCCTAGCCTCCCCGACTCATCTCACGCCTGCCTGCTCACTCTTCCTCAGATGTGGGTATTCCTGATTAAACTGCCATATTTCTTCACCCAGCCCCTGAATTTTCTATTCTGTTTCCCCAACCACACTCCCCTCTCTTGGGTTATCCAGATCTTATGTGATATAACCTCCAGCATGGCCTTCCCTGGCTAACAAACCCAAGCTAGAAACCTAGGTTACTCCATTCTCTCCTTCCTCTATCTTGCATCAAAGCTCTTATCGACACTAGAAATCGTTTTTATACTTGTATTAAATATTTTTATCTTTTTCCCACAAGAATATGAATTTTAAGAAGGAAAAAACTTTTCATTTTTATTTCCATATAAAACGCTGTCTTAGATCTGAATCTTAAAAGAATACTGTTTTGTGCCCATGTCCCCTTATCTTTGTGTGTAGACTAACTACTGGGAGAAGCCTCATATTCTGGTACACATGACAGAGATTTCCTCCTTCCCCATAATCTCGTCTCTTCTCAGTGTTCCCATCCAGGTAGCCCAAGGAGTGATCGGGCTTCTAACCCAACTGCTACACCACCCCCTATAGAACCTTGGAGTCTGCCTCCAAGATTCTCAGCATCTGGCTGGAGATGGGGAGCTAGAGACTTAGAGTACTACACAGGGAGATTGGGGAATCGCATCTGGAATGATACAGACAGCTTTCATACGCACTCCTTTCAGTCGAACCCAGTCACTACCCTGTATTCCTAAGAGCAAGCCTAGCCATGCAATCTGCCTGTAATGCTCTAGGGGAAAGGAAATGGGGTTTGGTGAACCCGCAGCACACTAAGTCTGTCATGTAGCATTATCATTAGGCAATCAATACACAGGACAACTTGTAAAGGAGCTAAAGGCACTCTGGGAAAGAGTGGGAAGGGTGGACTAGGACAAGCGCAGCAGATGAAAAGAAGAACTTAGAACCAGCAGCACGTCTCAGGAATTTAAGATTGTAGGAGGGGATAGGCACAGGATATGAACCACGAAGGCAGAAGGCCGGAGACATGGATGGAATCTGGGCCATGAAGGACTCAATCTGCAACACCAAGGTGTTCAGACTCATCCTACATGAAATGGGAGCCAGTGGAGGTAACTACAGGATGAGGCTGGGAAAACATGATTGTATGCACATTGTTTTTAAAGGTTTCCCTGATGGCTGTGGGAGGATGAAGTTCTGGACACAGAAAATGCAGACAAGATACTTAGAGAGGGATCTGTTGCTGAAATACAAAAACCACTGGAGGATGGGAACCCAAACAAAGGCAGTTTTTTAAAATTTTTGTTAAAGTTAAAGGGCAATGTTTGTTAAAGTCTGGCTGATTTCTGGAAGGTCTCATGAACACACCGTTTTCAGGGAGCTGAAGACTCTAATATCATTAAGGGACTTAAAAATCCATCAAATAAAGGGGATAATAAAAATCACATTTTAATTAAATTTCTAATTAGATTTTCTAAAGGTTGCCATTAAAAAAATACAAGGCAAACTAGATGAATAAAACTGTTTTCCCTTCAGAGCTAAGAGATTACTGGAGTGCGTGGCAGGAAAAACTGGGTGGGGGATGTACTGAATTCTCAAATTGATCATGAGTACAAGAGGGAAGAAAGTGAGAACATTCTGAAGATCCAATTCTAATTAAAGAGCCAGTAAGGATTTATTGCTCATCCTAATGCTGTATCCCTCTCGACCAGCTTTATCAGTATCACCCTTTCATTAACGAGCAATCGCTGCTTCCATGACCTCACGGTCCATTTTTAAATGTTTTCTCGTTATCATGAAAATCTTTTCCTCTCCTTTAACCATTACTAAGCCACAATAACTTTGATCTAAGATAATTATATATATAATATAGAAATTTAAAAGCCATAGCAGAAAAGAAAACACTTATCACTCTGGAAAAAAAAATTAGAAAAGTCTTAGAAAGAAGAGAACAAATTAAAACATCAGCAGTATTTTGTAAAACACTTTTCACAAATATAAAATGTCTTGAATAATTCCTTCTATTGTACTGAAATTGAAAAATTATGAGTAACTTATTTTTCTCTATCAAACTCTCTGAGTTCATTCCTTGTAGAGTTAAAAAAAAAAAAAAAAGGAAAGAAAAAAAATGAGTAATGGTGGGATCACTTTTTGAAAGTTAATTAGCCATAAAATTATCAAGACTCTAGAATTCTGACTTGGTCCCCTTGATCACTGGCACATTGCCTTATCAGGATTTGCATTAAGACTCTAACATCAGCACCATTACATACCAATTATGCTGTGAAACACATTATATACATTATCTCATGTACTGACGCTGTCAGAGTACATCATTTTTCTTTAATTTTGAAAGCATGGATAAACCTAGAGGTTATCGAGCTAAGTAAAAGAAGCTAGACTCAAAGTACAAAATTACGAGTGCTTCCTCACCAGTGCCCAGTGTCTTTGGGGACAGAGATTTGGGACAACAGTGGCTCTCACATCAAGTACTTCAGATTTCCTTAAGAGACTTCCTGGGTGACTACTTTTGTTCTAATCTCCAGGCAGGCCCAAGTTGGAGATCTGCTTTAAACCTTCTTCAATTAACTGCTAATTCTTTTCACTGTGTCTAATTCCCAAACTCAAATCCAGGGTTTGACATCTCTTACTTGGTTATCCATAGGACCAGAGCAAATATCTTTTGCTTGTTCTTCCAACTCTAGGATCTTCTCTCTCCACTTCCCCCTCTGTACTGCCTAGTTTTGTGTGTTAACTTGACACAGCTGAAGTTATCACAGAGAAAGGAGTTTCAGGTGAGAAAATGCCTTCATGAGATCCAGCAGTAAGGCATTTTCCCAATTAGTGATCAAGGGGGGGGAGGCCCCTTGTGAGTGGTACCATCTGTGGGCTGATAGTCTTGGGTTCTATAAGAAAACAGGCTGAGCAAGCCAGGAGAAGCAAGCAAGCCAGTAAGCAGCATTCCTCCATGGCCTCTGCATCAGCTCCTGCTCCTTGACCTGCTTGAGTTCCAGTCCTGACCTCCTTTGGTGATGAACAGCAGCATGGAAGTGTAAGCTCAATAAACCCTTTCCTCCCCAACTTGCATCTTGGTCATGATGTTTGTGCAGGAATAGAAACCCTGACTAAGACACCCTCCTATCCTTTCCTTCCTCCCTTTCTTTCTAGAAAGGTTTTCTGAGACCCCTTGCTAGCATTTCCCAGCACCAATGTCTGTACAGTTTTAACTCATACTGAGCTGTGCTAAGCTTGTTGCTAAGGGTTCCATGGAGTAAACAAACATTTTTTCCATGACACTAGTTGGTGGTTAGCTCTGACATGGCAGGCATTCATGGAAGACACTGATCTGGCAATGGGTGAGAATGAACTTTCATTAATAAAGAAATGGAGAACTTTAAGAAATGCACAGATAATCACATCCTTCATTTGGTGATCTCTTATACTTTCAAGTCCTTAAACACTACCTATATACAGATGACTTCCAAATGTTCATATTTAGCCTGACTTCTTCAGTGAGCTCTGCCCAGTCTCATCTATATACTCATCCACTCCACATCTACCGTTGAGGCCAAATCGCCATTTAAAATGTGTATAGTATGTCCCCAACCAAGCCTCTAATCTTCCAAACCTGCTCCTCCCCCAAGTTTTAACTTACATTTTATTTATTTTGGTTTTTCAAGACAGGGACTCTCTGTGTAGCCCTGGCTGTCCTGAACCTGCTCTGTAAACCAGAGCTGGCCTTGAACTCAGAGAGATCCACGTGCCTCTGCCTCCTGGAGTGCTGGGAGTAAAGGCATGTGCCATCACTGCCCAGAAAATGATTTAATTTTATTTTATGTGCATTGGTGTTTTGCCTGCATGTATGTGCATGTAATGGTGTTGGATTCCCTGAACTTGGAGTTACAGTCAGCTGTAAACTGCCATGTGAGTTTTACTCTCCATCCTCATCCAAAAATTAAGTTACCTTTACACTCTCATGTCCTGTCTAGACTTCCAGCAAATGAATGGCTTCTATACACACTGGCTGCTATATTCTGAAGGTTTTGCGTCAATCTCCAATAGAATCTAATTGAGGCATAGGACCTTTAGGAAATGACTAGATCATAAAAGCAGAGCCCTAACTGTGGGGTTATTAGACCTCCTAAAAGGGGGATCAGAAAGCTAGCACTCTGTTAAGTGAAGGGTCACAGCAAAGGCAGGTCTCATGAGCCAGAGAAACAGCCCTCACCAGTCAACAGGTCATGTTCCTAATCTCTAAAACTATGGAAAGTAAGTTCCTGTTGCTTCTAAGCTCCCCAGTCTAAAGTGTTTTCTTATAGCACCACGAGGGATTAAAACATTAACCTTGCTCTTGCCATTTCCCCCCTCTCGAACCCTTCTTCAGCTTATGCCATGGCTTCTAAAAGACCTCTAGTTGAAGACCATTTTTCCTTGAGGAATCATCTCAACCCTAGAACTATGCTGTATGTGACCTTTTCATTCTTTATGTTCTCCATAAAACTTATCACATCTAATGTAATGTATATGGACACTTTGTTAACTCCCTCGACCAGATTATAAATTTCATGAAAGCAAAGGCTTTCATCTACACAAGGATATATTTACAGAAAAAATAAATAACTTTGTGGACACATGAAGGAATGAATTGCTACAGTTCAAAGAAAAGGTGAGCTACTTCCCAACAAAGAAATAGAAAAAAGATTTGTGGCTATGATAGGCTTTGAGTTAGTCCTTGAAGAATTGGTAGAATTTAGACAATAAAAGATGGACCACGGAGGCTCTTGTTTTTCCCAAACCAATGAAAGCCTGTTACTCCAAATGTAGCTGATACTCTATACAATGTTATTCCAAAACACAAACATTTATAGTTTCAACATAAACATTAATAATGTTATAATATTAACACTAATAGTTAAGTTAACACATTTTAAAATTTATCCTTAGAGAAGTATTTGAATGCATAGAAAAGGAAGAATTGAATGAAGCCTTTTTAGATGCTTTTAGAAGGCTCTGGGCAGGCTTAAAGGCCCAGGGGAGAGTGGAACTGAATATGTGGAAAGCATTCCTCCTTTGTGGTAATGAGTCAAACCATCCTCTGATGAATCTGAGGTATTTTTTTCATGTGTTGATAGAAGAAAGGTTTTCTTAGGTAATAAAAACAGTGTGAAAAAAATAAGGTCAAAGACAAAGATGAACGATTGTGTGTGTGTGTGTGTGTGTGTGTGTGTGTGTGTGTGTTGAAACATTTCTTAAATTATGAGCAAAGAATACAGAGAAAGTGAGAAAAGATGCTTTTAGACAGAGTGACAGCAGGCAAGACTCCAGGGAACATACAGATGTCAACAAATAACACTGAAAAGATGAATCCTCACCAATTTAAAATACCCCAAAGGGACTGTCTCAGCACGGGCTGATTACTCTTCAAATATTTTTTATTTTCTTTTTTGAGATTATAATATAATCATTTCATCTCTCCCTTCCCTTTCTTTCTTCCAACTCCTCCCATATACCCCTCCTTGCTCTCTTTAAAATCTGTGGCCTCCTTTTTGTTGTTACATACATATACATGTATATGTATATACATATATATTCCCAAATATAATACACAGTCTGTATAATGTCTTATTTTCAGGACTGACCACTTGGTACTGGGTAGTCAATTGCTGTGCTCTTTCCCCGGGGAAGACTATCTCCCCCACTCTCAACATTCCTTAGTTGCCTGTGGCTCTTTGTGTAGAGTTGAGGCCTTTGGCTTTCCTCCATCCACTTTGACATGTCTATTGGTATTGACCTTGTTCAGCTCATGTTTAATCGGTCATGTTGGTGAGATTTTATGGCTGTAGCTTCTAGCATTACTAAGAGGCATACTCTCAAAATAAACATCCTAATCCTCATTTTCCAGAAGTAAAGTGAATGTCTAGGATATATTGCTTCGTCAAGGCCACAGAGAAGGTTTAGAATCAGATCCTGGAAAATACACAGGGATATGGCTGCTTGTCCAGTTCCCTCTTTCCTCCAGGCTGACAACTGTCCACAGTAGGACATACTTTATTGGGCAATGAAATAGGTCATGTGGCCAGTACTTTGTGGTATATTATCTCATACAGGATACAGAGCTTAGATCCTGGCTTGCACATCACTTTCTATTGGAAGCTCAAGGTTGGGCCAGCAATTATTCATTTCTTTCATTTTCAAATGTTAACAAGACTTCTTACATTGTAGGTACTGTGTTGGACATAAACAAGCCAACAGTAGATGCAATATTCATGCTTTGGCTTCCTGGGAGTTATATTTTGGCGAGAAGGGCAAAAGACAATGACAGATAAGATTGTCAAATATTGTAATGAATGATGTGCATGAAGCAAAGGATAACTGTAGCATTAAATGCATGGTGCCTTCTGCAAATAGAGGAGCCAGGAAACGTTGCTAAGATCCATCATGGAGGCAGAGTTTAAAACAGGTAATGGTGCTCATGGATCGGAAGGATTAACATAGTAAAAATGGCCATCCTGCCAAAAGCAATCTACAAATTCAACGCAATCCCCATCAAAATTCCAACTCAATTCTTCATAGACTTAGAAAGAGCAATTCTCAAATTCATTTGGAACAACAAAAA
>CM052704.1:88442457-88453571 GCA_028551405.1 Uromys caudimaculatus
ATGTATATAAAGTATCAAAAATAAAAAAGGAGGGAAAAAAAAAATTAAACACTAGCAGCACAAAAGCAAAAAATATCTAAAATAGCATCTAGAGAGAGCAGAGTTAGCTTTCTCCCCACTGTGGTTGATTAAAGTAAGAATGAGAAAACATAAAAAAAAAAAAAAAAAAAAAAAAGAAACATACCGGGTATTTTAATCTAAAACATGAATGTTTTTGAAATCAAACATTTTATGATACCACTAAATAGGAGTTCATTTATAAACCATATATTGAAGATAACTCGATTGTTTTTACTGATAATTATTGAGTACCTATCAAGTTTAACATGGAACAAAATAGTAATTTTTTTACATTTCTTTTAGAGAATGGAGGAAGAAGTAGTGAGAAAATGTATACGATTGCTATTAAGATTTTTCTCTTTCAGTCTCATTGTTCTGTTGAGGAAACCAACCTGGAATCTAATATTAAATGAGATTCATTATAAAAGATATACTCATATTTGAGAAGTATGCATATTTATATTGAAATTCTTAAGATACTATATTTATAATTTTATTATACACATAATTTATGTATGTTATATTCATACTTATATATTTAGAAGAAATATAAATTGAATATTTATATATATACCATATGCACCAATCAAATAAATATTTATATATATACCATATACACCAATCACTTGTTGTATATATATATATTATGTAATTTAAATACAACAACTTGTATTTACATGTCAAAGATTACATTTTTGTAAATATCCCCTAGGTATATAAAGTTTATATGGAAGCAAATAAACAAGAGCATTTCCTAAGCAATATTGAAGTTTTTTCTTTTCAGTGAAGAAAACTCCATATTTTTTTTTTTATTTACTTCGTAAAAGTTAAGATTTTCCTGTTATACACTACTTATGTATCTAATTGTATCTGCTTCTTTGAATCTTAACACCATGGCTAAAAATTCTCTTTCCTTTAGATTTTTGAAAAGTTTTAGGAAAAAAAGAGAACTTTCTGTTTGTCTCAACAATTTATGGAGGAGGATGTTTTTCACTCATACAAATAAAAATTATCTACAAATCACAAAAAAAAAATAAATAAATAAAATAAAACAGGTAATGGAGTTAGACACTGGAAGATTCTAGGTCAAAAGAAGAGAGGTAAAAAGCTCTTGAGATAGCAGGGAGACAGAAGGCCTGCCTGTATAGAGTTAGAGTCAGAGGAGGTGACCTGAAATGAGGTCAGGCCAAGACATGTGAGCATGGAAGAGCTGGTTTGCAGATTGAAATTTCAAGCAAGTATGTCAGAAGCCATTAGCAGATTTCAGTAGCATGATCTAATTTATATTTTAATAAGAGTTTTGTATGGTAGGCAGTATTCTATTCATTAAAAAAAAAAAACCTCACTTAATCAACTGGAAAATGTTCATCCAATTATTATAATGATTCCATCGGGTACATGTTGGTACCAGAATCATTATAGCTGCTTCCATTTCAATTCTCAACTCACAGGCTTGGGGAGAGAGCCAGGATTCAAGCCCCAGTCACAGATCCCCAGAATATTCCCACTGAACCACTGTACTTTTACTTTCCATGTGCATTTATGAATGAGGGTAGAAAACAGGTAGAGGCAGAGATATTAATGAAGAAATTATCACAGAGCCCAGGGAAGAGTCGATAGTTTACAAGTTACAATGGTGGGTGATGCTTCCTTATTTCAGTAGGAAGCATTTCAATTTCATAATATATCACAATGGCAGCAGTGGAGATAAAGATGAGAATGGGCTTCAGATATGCTGTGATAATAGGACTGATGGGATTCTGATTCAGTGGACTAAGGAGGTGAAGGCAGGTTTTAAAAAAAGAAGGACAATGTTCTTGAGTTTCTAGCATAAGAATGGACATGTTAGATGGTGGTTGTAGTTATGGTAGTTGTAGTGGTGGTGGTCATGGTGATGGTGGTCATGGTGGTGGTGGTCATGGTGGTGGTGGTGGTGGTAGTGGTGGTGGTCATGGTGGTGGTGGTGATGGTAGTAGTGCTGGTGGTGTCATTGGTCTTAAAATTGAAAATAAGGTGAGACTGTCAGATGTAATGTCCAACACTTGAGAGGCAGAGGCAGTAGCAAGTGGGTCTCTGTGATTTTTGAGGTCAGGCTAATGTATATAGCAAGTTCCATGATAGAACTACAAAATAGAGAGACCCTGTATTTTAAAAAAAAAGAAAGCAAATTTTTAGAGCTCATTTTGAACATGTTGAGTAAACATGTTTGTGAGTATACCTCTCAGAAAGATGACGATTAAAATTTAGAAGACAGCTGTTTTTAAAACCCTGGCAGATGAGCAAGGTAAATTCAAGAAAATTTAGAGAAAGATCCAGTGCTGATCACTAAGGAGCCACACTATAGAAAGGATTTTAAATGGAAGAACCTATTGACAGACTATGATGCTTCAGATAGGAACAGGAGCAAGAGAACAGACATTCAAGGCAACACAGGATTTAATACATGAGGAGAAGAAGAGGAGGATGGGGAGGAGAAGGAGGGAGAGGAGGGGTAAGGCGGGGGAGGAGGAAGAGGTAGAAGAACTTGGCAGGCCAGGGAGATGACTTAGTAGGTGAAGGCATTTGCTGCCAAGTTGGACAACCTGAATTCGATGCCCAGGTTCAACATGGCGGAAGGATATTGTCAAATGCTAGAACTTGTCCTGACCTCCACATGTGCACCATGGCATCCACACATCACTTTTTATTAACGAACATGGGTAGGGGCCAGGAAGATGGCTCAGTTGGTACAGTGTTTGCCTTGCAAGAACCTAAATCCATGTAGTAAAAATAAAACAGAGAATGAACAGGAGTCAGTTAGACCTGCTCCATCACTTGTTCACGGGGGTCTGTCCGCTCCCACCCCTAAAGACCATCTCACTCGGCTCCCAGACTTATGTTTAAAAATCCCACGAAATACCAAACTGAGTTTTTCTATGCGCTGGATGAAATACGTTTCAGGTCCACTCTGGAAACTTGAAAAAGGTATGCGTGGGGTGACGGCGGGTCTATTGAAAGGAAGGGAGGCAGAAGAGGAACACAGCACACCTCAGCCAGCAGCTTTAACTGCATTACACATTTCCCTGGGACTGGCTCACTGCTCTGAGCCACTCCTGTTCACACTGGCATCTTGACATTTGCTTTGATAAGTGAACACTCCTTCCAGGTGTGAGCAAATGTCCTCTTTCTTTATGATATTCCATTGCTCGTAGCGTTCTGGACACATCGCCATGCACAGTCCTCGTATCAACACTCTCTCTGAAGAGGCTTCAGGTTCAAAACTGACGACAAGACTATTGATATGTATTGATACGTAAACACCTGATCGTGTTAGTGCCCGACTGATGGGGATGTGACAACTGAAGCAGACCACCGGGTGAACTGTGTCATCACAACAGAAACCAGACCAAGCAAAAACCTGAAGCAGGATGCATTTGCCAAAAATAAGACCCATCCCTGGCTGGACAGTGGCTAGAAACGGACTCATGCTGCATAGATGTAAAACACCGACCGGCTGCTTGTTTGTTTACACCCTCAAGTCTTTTCTGCTCGTCCCCAGACTCTGAAGGGAGAGTTAACATGGAAAACTAGTTTACCCTTTACTGTCAAATATTTCCTTAGTAAATGTGCTTCAACCACCCAAAGGGAGGGGGAAAAATCACCATTCATCAATGTGGCAACTCTCGAAACTCTGCCTCCCACTGTCTTCAGAGGAAAAAGATAAAGGAAGCCAGCTGCTTCGCAACTTTCCCCTAGAAAACCACAGCAGTTATGTAACCAATGTGTTTCAGCAACAGACAACTTTTCTCAGAGGAAAGAATGAATGAGCTAACGAACAAATGAATGGAAGAAAAGGTCTCCAGCCTCAGCCGATTCCCTATAGATTCCCAAGCAGACCAGACTCTGATATTGGAGCCATTAAGAGTGGAATGCAGGAAATGCACCAAGGAGTGTAAACAAAGAGACCTTGGCTCCTGGGTAATGGCTCCTCAACTTTTGTCCTTGTGGAGTCTTCAGGCAATCACAGCCAACTGCTCTCAATTCCCTTATCTGAGGATGAAATTTCCCTGACTATGCAGAAAGGAGGCTGCGTTTTTTGAAAAGCAAGCATTTCCCTTTCTCAGAGCCACCCCCTTCAGAGAAGGTTAGCTTTCCGGGAGAGGCTCCAAACTGTCCAGCAACTCTGTGTCCCTGAATTTCGTACAGAGCAACAGTAAGGAGAAAATTCAAGGAGAGTCCTTAAAAAGAAATAAAACAAAACAACTTTTCAGCTAGGGCCTAAAGGGGGTAAAAGAGGACACAAGAAGACAGTCGTGTTCTGCAGGCCTTGGAGCCAAGTTAGTCGACACTGGAGCTAGAATCGTGAGTTAGTTCTCAGGTGGGTGTGCCAAGCAAAAATCTTTTTTTTTTTTCATCTTTTTAAATTAGTGGCATTTCCATATAATCCCTAAATTGTCCATATGGTACTATATATCCACTTATTTTGATGGCCCTGACTCATGGAAATGGAGTCTAGATAAAATTACATAAACAGACTAGAAAATAAGCTGTCTTGCCTTCAAACTGACTTTAAATTCTGTGACAAAGAGATAATACCTTCTTCCAACTGTCATCTCCACTTGTGAAAAATGGTCCTGTTGTCTGGAATTTTCCCTAGCCCCTGACACCATAAAGAGACTGGCAGAGGAGTCAGGTGTGACTGGTGTAAAGTCTTTATTGCACCAGCATATAAGCACTTGGTAAACAGTACTTTCTCCCTGTTCTTGCCATTGTTCCAATCACAATGGCCTTGCTTTGCCTACACACTTCCAGAGCATTTATTACTGGCCCATTTGCAACAGCCCTGCCTTGACTCTTGGTTTTCTCTCTACTACACCAGAAGCTCCTTGGGCCACTGATTTGCATCTTAGGATGACATCACTGTTCTCTAACCCAGCAAGCACTGTCACACGAAAAGCTTTTGTTCAATGAGAAAATCTACCTCTTTTTCATCTGAACAGACCAGCAGGTAAACTCCGTTCTGTTGTTCTTATTACAACTCTTTTCCGCAAGAAACTGAGAGAGGAAGAAGGAACGAGTGTTCACAGGGAGCCTCCTACCCGCTGGACGCTTCAATGTTCAGACCTTACTTTTTACATTAAGCTTCCTCTGGCCCCAATTTGTGGAATGGGAACTGATTTGGCAGAGGAAAGAATTTCCCCCCAAATCTGATTGATTATTAGAGCACCTTAATGACCTTAACAGAACTGTTTCTGTGTGAGACAAAATAGGAACGTCAGGGGGTGGGTCCACAGCACCTGCTCGTCACTGATTTGGATTGGCTCACTGGTTTTTGTCAGGCATTATCAGTGGTGACAGTGACAACTGTGACTCTGGACTGGAGCGATGTCTCAGTGATTAAGAGTGCATGTCCCTTTTCCAGTGGACACAAGCTTGATTTCCAGAGCGCAAGTTAGACGACTCATAACTGCTTATAACTCCAGCTCCAGGGGATCTGAAGCCCTCCGTTGGCCTCCCAGACACCTGCACACACAGGGCAAATGCATACACCAAGAAAAAAATACAATAAGTCTTTTTGTTTTTATAAGGCTGAGAATCTATTAACAATTTTTCCCAGCCTACAAACTGTCCATTCTCCTGGGGGGTGGGGGGGGTGGGAGGGAGATAAACCCAAAATACAAGTTGAAAAAGCAGCAGCCCAGAACTCTCAAATGCCTGTCTACTTGCTAAAATCCCAAATCCTGCAACTACCTTTTGTCCCATTCCAATATGCAAGAGGGACATTTGTCCAGGAAGATGTTGTTCTAACGGCTGAATTCTGCCCTCTCAGCAATCCAGGATGGAGAACAGTCTGTTTGACAGAAGTCCCTGGAGTTTCATTATCCAAATAAACACAGAGCCCAGGGCCCTCCCCACCTCAGAGGAGGGAATCAGAGAACCACAGTTCCCGATCCAGAGCACAAGAGTTTCTCTCATGGCTTGTACGCTTCAAATTTCCCACTTACTTAATGGAAAACCATCATTACTTCTTAATGATCTCACATCATCATAGACAGAAATGATCACAGGTTCAATAAGGTAGCAACTTGATCTCAGAGAGGACTGGGGTGAGGATACAAGACGTGCTAAGAGGAAGGTCCTGGGTCAGAGAGTGTCTGGGACTACTTTTAAATACAAATCCAGAATTTACAAACTTAGGGATAAGGTTCTCGTGAGTTGCATCGTGATGCTGTCTAGGTTACTGTTATGGTTTGGAGGCGAAACATTCCACCGAAGGCTCATACTTTAAAAGGTAGGTCCTCAATGCAGCAGTGTTCAGAGGTGATGCTGAAACTGAAGTGATTGGGCCATGACGACTTTAGCCTCATCATCAGATTGATCCACTGATGGGTCCATGGCTTTATAGGCTTTGAGGGGAGATGAAAACTTAAGGTACAGATATAGTGTAAAGAAGGGGACCATTGGGGACATGCTCCTGCGGATTATCTCTTGCCCAGACCTCCTCCTTCTACTTTTACTTACTGAATGGAATGAGGCAAGCATCTCCCTCCACCACCCACTCCTGCTACCAAATGTTCATCTCCACCATTTTAAAAACAAGTGGATAGACCTCTCAGGGAACCAATTCTACCAGCACCGGACCAATACAGATGCAGATACTTACAGCCAACCATCAGACTGAGCCCAGGGACCCCAATGAAAGAGCTAGGGTAAGGACTGAAGGAGCTCAAGGGGATTGCAACCCCATACAAAGAACAATATCAACTAACCGAACCACCCAGAACTCCCAGAAACTAAACCACCAACTAAAGAGTACACATGGAGGGATCCATGGCTCCAGATACATATGTAGCAGAGAACGGCCTTATCTGACATCAATGGGAGGGGAGGGAGGCTTGATGCCCCAGCCTAGGGGCGTGCTAGAGTGGTGAGGGGGGAGTGGGGGAGTGGGTGGAGGAGCACCCTCATAGAAGCAAAGCAGAGGGGGGAGAGAAGGAAGATGGGATGGGGGGTTTGGGGAGGGATAACCAGGAAGGGATATATCATTTGAAATGTAAATGAATAAAATGATTAATAAAAAATTAAATTAAATTAAAAATAAAAGCAATTGGAACCATCTTACCATGGCCTAATGCATCAGAAACCATGAGCCTAAAGCCTTCCTGCCATGTGTATCTTGTCAGGCATTTTGGCTGAGCAGCACAGTTCTTTTTGTTTTGTTTTTTTATCATGTTGCTTATTTTTTATTGAATATTTTCTTTATTTACATTTCAAATGTTATCCCCTTTCCAGATTTTCCCCCCTCCTGGAAACCCCCTATCCCATGCCCCTTCCCCCTGCTTCTAAGAGGGTGTTCCTCCACCCACCCACTTCCGCCGCGATTCCCCTACACTGGGGCATCTTTCAAGCCTTCGGTTGAGCCAGCACAGGACCAAGGGCCTCCCCTCCCATTGAGGCCTGACAAGGCCATCCTCTGCTACATATGCAGCTGGAGCCATGGGTCCCTCCATGTGTACTCTTTGGTTGGTGGCTTAGTCCCTGGGAGCTCTGGGGTGTCTGATCGGTTGATATTGTTGTTCTTCCTATAGGGTTGCAAATCCCTTCAGCTCCTTCCGTCCTTTCTCTAACTCCTCCATTGGGGTCCCCATGCTCAGTCTAATGGTTGGCTGCAAGCATCCGCCTCTGCATTTGTCAGGCTCTGGCAGGGCCTCTCAGGAGACAGCTATATCAGGCTCCTGTCAGCAAGCACTTCTTGACATCCACAATAGTGTCTGGGTTTGGTGACTGTAGACAGGATGGATCCCAGGTGGGACAGTCTCTGGTTGGCCTTTCCTTCAGTCTCTGCTCCACACTTTGTCTCTCTATTTGCTCCTGTGAGTATGTTGTTCCCCTTTCTAAGAAGGACTGAAGCACACACACTTTGGTCTTCCTTCTTCTTGAGCTTCATGTGGTCTGTGAACTTGGTATTTGGGTATTTGGAGCTTTTGGGCTAATATCCTCTTATCAGTGAGTGCATCCCATGGCAGCACAGTTCTTTACATCGAGTGGATCTATGTCCTCAATGTAGGAGCTGGCCAAGTGTCTGTTGCCCCCCCCTTTCCTGGTCACCTGCAACCTGATATCCACTCAACCTTATTAACTAAAGCCCATGGTTTATATTATGGTTCGCTTTTACATGTTAAAGTTCTATGGATTTGAACACGAGTCATATGTATTCACTATTACAGTAGCATACCAAATAGAATTTAACTTTCCTGAAATTTCCAATGCTTTATTATTTATTCCTCACTCTTTTTCTCAAACTCCTAAATCCTGACACGTATCAGTCTTTTTACTGTCTCCATAACTTTGCCTTATTTTATAACTAGAGTTTGTAGTGTTTTCAAACTTTTTTTTCATTTAACCATATACATTCAAGCATCATCCATATTTTTCATGGCTTAATGACTAGTTCTTTCTCCATCTATAGCATACTGTTGCATGAAAGCACTATAGTTTATTTACCTATGGAAGATCATCTTCTGGCTCCCAAGTTTGAGTTATCATGACTAGAGCTTTATAAACATTACATTGCGGGTTTTTAAACGTGTGTGTGTGTATGTGTCCACTTGTTTAAAAAAATACTCATCCTTTCCTTATCAAACTTGAGTTTGCCAACAACTTGCTGACTCTGTGTACCTTTCTTCCTGTGCTTTGGCTTATTCCACACTGTCATGATTACTGCCCCTTTACACAAAGTCTTGGGTAGTGTTAAAGTTCTCTAGCTTCGCTTTATTTAATGGCACAGGTACTTGTGCACACACACGTTTACATACATATATAGACATACATACTTAAACACAATACACATATACACATGTTACACATGTACACGCACATATACACACACATGCACATACACAATCCACACGTGTGCATGTGCACACACATAGATACACACTAACATATATGCACATACACAAAACACACACAGAGACACGCACATGCACATGACCGTAGCGTGTAAACAGTAGCACCAGCTCATCAATGTCGTCCAGTGTGCTGGGATTCTGACTGGGAGTGTGTTGAAGGTACCAATGTGATTAGGAGCCCCTGACAATTTGATTGAGCATTTTCTTTCCACGAATGGGGAATATCTCTTCATTTATTTGGATCTTCATTAATTTCTTTCATCAGAACTTTATGATTTTTCTCATATGCATCTCAAACATAGCATCAGATTTGTGCCCAAGTATTTAAATAAATACCTGAGTATTTAATTTTTGGATGCTAACATAAGTAGTATTGTATTTTGATTTTAAAATGTCCTTCCTTGATAATTTATAAAGGAAAGCAATTTCCTTTTTCTATTAATCTTGTATCCTGCAGCCTCATCATAACCACAAAATAGTTTCAGGTTTTGTTTTCTCAGATCTTTATGGTTTTCTGCTTACCCTGCCACGTCACTGACAGAGTTTCGCCTTTTCATTCCTAACCATTATGATTTTCATTTCTTTTTCTTTCTTGTTTTTTTAAAATTATTTTATTTATTTGCATTCCAAATGTTGCCTCTCTTCCCAGTCTCCCCTTCCAAGAGTTCTTCACCCCATCCCCATCCCCTTTGTCTCTGAGAGAGCACTCTCCCACTGGCCCACCCACCCCCTCACCTACCTACACCCACCTCAGACACCACCACCACCCCTATCCCACCTCCCTGCGTCTCTCTTCCCTGGGGCCTCGAGTCTCTGCAGGATTAGGCACATCCTCTCCCACTGAGGCCAGACAAGGCAGTCCTCTGCTACACATGTGCCTGGGGCCAAGGACCAGCCCATGTATGCTCTTTGGTTGGTGCCGTAGTCTGAGAGGTCCCATTAGTTGATACCGTTGTTACCGTCCCCTTGAGCTCCTTCAGTCCTTCCCCTAACTCTTCCATAGGGTCCCAGCCCTCAGTCCAATGGTTGGCTGTGAGTGTCTGCATCTGTCTCAGTACTGCAT
This sequence comes from Uromys caudimaculatus, assembly GCA_028551405.1. Lineage (NCBI taxonomy): Eukaryota > Metazoa > Chordata > Mammalia > Rodentia > Muridae > Uromys > Uromys caudimaculatus. Next base: position 88,452,472 of record CM052704.1, read on the forward strand.
GCCACACTTGTAGCATGACTGCTTCCTCTGAACACTCTCTCTAATGGCCATGTCTTTATTCCTTCCTGGGTGCCAGGGGTCTGAACTCAGCTCCTAATTCTTGAACAGCAAGTGCTCTTGCCCATTGAGCCATCTCTTCCTTCTGGTTTTGACCTTTAGTAACAGTGGGCAGTTTTCTTTCAGTAGACTATGTGTATTTATATAAATACACATATCTTACACTTAAAACTGCTATGGTTAACCAGTTTTCCTGGGAGTAAAAAAAAAAAAAAAAATGTGTTTCCGAAATTACGGTGTAAAACGCTAACATTCCTGTGGGATAGGATTGCCCCTAACGATGGCTGATGAGACATTCTTGTGAAAGCGACCCAGTTCTGTGAAAACATTTTGTACTTTGTTAGATAAATGATTGGGGTTTTTATTCCAAAAATACACTTGATAGTATCCACTGGAATGGATTAGTCATGTAAAAAATATCAAAACCAAATGTTTTCCATTTAAAAAAATAATTAAATTTAGCTTTCATTTACATGGGGGAAAAATCACAGGTTTGTTTGTTTGTTTGTTTGTTTGTTCTTTTGGTTTTTTTGTTTGTTTTTTTCTGTTTTTGTTTTTTGGGGTGTTTTGTTTTGTTTGTTTTGTTCATGCAGGAATGATATGATGCATGCCCACAGGCGATTATCAAAACTAGGAACAGGAGAGATGACTCATAGGTTATGAACTCATATTGCTGTTTCAAAGGACCTGAGTTCAATTCCCAGCATTCAAGTCAGGTGGCTCACAGCAGCCTGCAACTCCAGCTCCAGAGATTCTGACACCTCTGGCCCCCATGGATGTTCGCATTTATGTGTGTGTATGTGTGTGTCCACACACACATACACACACATGTACACATGTACACACACATAATTAAAAGTGAAATAAGTCTTAAAAACATAACCCTAAATATTTCTTTTTGTATTCAAAGATATAAGTGTTGTTAGATGATACAAGATCTGGTATAGGTGTGTGTGTGTGTGTGTGTGTGTGTGTGTGTGTGTGTGTGTGTGTGTCTAACAACTTCCAGAACAGTGCATTTTCTACACACACACACACACACA
>CM052704.1:88460411-88549769 GCA_028551405.1 Uromys caudimaculatus
AGCGGCGGTGGCAGGCCACATGGGCGGCCGGAAGGCCGCTCCAAGCCGCGACTCCTGCCCTGCCCGGACTCTGTAGCAGCTTGCATTGAAGTTCCCGGGTTTCCGCACCAATGTTGTATAAATAATTTTGCTGGTACGAATCCGGTATGTGCTGCGGTGGAGATGGCGGCACGTTCCAAAACCACACCAAGCCAAACAGTTCCACGTGGGGGTTTTATTGGGGGGACAAGGTAGCAGCGAGGAGAGAGAAGGGAAGAAGAGGGAGAAAGAAGAGAAAGGGGGAGAGAGATCCTCCAATATATATGGAAAGTGACGTGGCATGACGTAGCCACAGGTAAAGGTGGGCGGTGGGTCAAGGTGAATTCTGGGAATATGGTGGCCGTTGCCTTAGCAACAGGTGGGCGGGTCACACTGTCACCTGGTTGATGTCACCTGCGTGCGACATCATCGGTTTGGCGCTCCTGATGCCAACAGTATGGCCTTGTTGGAAGACGTATATCACTGGGATGAGTTTGAGGCTTCAAAAGCCTACACCATTTGCAGTCAGCTCTCTCTGCCTCATCCTTATAGATAAAGATGTAAGCTCTCAGCTACTGCTTCAGCACCATGCCTGCTTGCCTGTTGTCACGCTCCCTGCCATGATGGTCATAGACTCTAATCTTCTGAAACCATAAGTCCCAACTAAACCTTCTATAAGTTACTTTGGTCTTGATGGGCTTTGAGAATGTATAGCCTTGACCCACTTCTAGTTTGATCTCTCAGGTTTTTTTGGTTTTGTTTGTTTTTATATGAGTACACTGTCACTTTCTTCAGACCCACCAGAAGAGGGCATCGGATCCATTACAGATGGTTGTGAGCCACTATGTGGTTGGTGGGAATTAAACTCAGGACCTCTGGAAGAGCAGTCAGTGCTCTTAACCTCTGAGCCATCTCAGTTTTGTTTTAGTTGTTTAGAGTGTGATCTCTCAGAGAGTGAGTTTGATCTCTCAGCTTCCTGTTCCTGCCATCTTGCCCGCCCCTTGCTGCCATGTCTCCCCACCATGATGGACTCATCCCTCTGATACCATAATCCAGAATAAATTCTGTTTTGTAAGTTACTTTAGCTGTGGTGTTTTATCACAGCAACAGAACAGTAACTAATACAATACTACAAATTGAAATGTATTCAGTGCACCTCAACCAGTGAACCTCATGGTATAATAAAACAACCTAGTGAAGTTTCAGTTGCTAACCCTCACCATCACACGGCTGGCTGCTGCAGCCTACTGCTGTTGCCCAGATACATGAGAATAGTACTGTGTTGCATATCACTAGCCCAATGTATAGTGTCTGCTAAATGCATGTCAGTATCATAAAGATAAAATATCATAGGTTAAGTAGAGGTCATCTGTATATTTCTCACAATCGATATCAGTCAGGAGACAAGGGACTATGCTAAGCATACAGGAAAAGTAGATAGAAAGTAGAAATACAACTCTTGTACAGAAATTAAATTTTGCTCTGAAAATGTTACCACAAAATAAGTCAGTTGCAAACTAGCATCCATTATACTTCTTCTGAATTGGACAGACGTAAGGTGTCATAACGCAACGTAAGATTGACAAATTAAACAATGCAAAAACAAAAGATGTGTTAGATGACAACAAATAAGAACTTGAGGGGAAACATGTGCTTTAATCCGTTATATAGACAATGGCTATCATTATGATATAAAATAATTTCTAGAGATTCAAAGAAATTTAACAACAACCAAAAGTTAAATAGGTAAAAGATATTTACAGGTGAGAAAAAAGGAAAGAAATGGCTTCTAAGTTTAAATTACATTCAAAAGAGCTATAAATGTCATTATTGATTGAAAAGAATGATTTGACAATATTTATCTAAATCATAAATGCATTACACTCTTTAGCCAAACAATTCCCATGTGTCTTGTGGCTATACCTACACAAATAGTCAAAGATATCTGTATGAAGTTACCTATTGCACCAAGGATTGTAATAGAACGTATTTAGAAACAATTCAAGTGTTCATCAAAGGAGAACTGACAGAATTAATCATGGTAAATTTGTTTGATTAAAGAAGTATCAGTTATAAAAAAGAATGAAGCTTTTGTGTATTAATGTGAAAAAGAGCAAGATCCAGAATCATGGACATGATATGTGCTACTCACACAAGAAAGACGGGGAGAAGAAGGATTGCATGAGCTCAGACTTGTCAATGATATTCAGACACTAACAAAAATGTGCATCTCTAAAAGTCAGGGGAGCATCAAGGCATCCAGCAGTGTGGCTGGAGTAAAGGGTCAGAGGGAAGAGAAAGCTCAGCAAGATGGCAGGCCCTGAAGAGCACCGAGGTTCTTGCAGTAAGTCAGAACAAGAGTGGCTTGGACTAGAATGGAAGCATGAAGGGAGTGGGGGTGGGGCATGGTTGTGCAACTAGAACTGTTACAGGGTTGAATGGAGATGTGAGAGAAAGGAGAGCTGTTAATGATTCCCTACCCCTGACCCTGACTTCTTCTCCCTCCCCGTGACCTGATGACCTTGTGCGCCTGTGCTCTGTGACCTGCTCTCTCAACATAGTCTACAGCAGGTAGTGAGGTGACAGCTTTCTGGCCTTCTCGCCACGAGTCTTTCTTCTCATCTTTTGTGGTTGCTTTTTCACTTCTGAGTTTCATGGAGTGTCCACTGAGCTTCAAAACAATCCTTGCACTAAAGTTTAACTGACAGCACAGCTTTCTCTGAAAAGACTGGTGTTGACTGACTCTTTCATTTGATCAACATTTGCTTAATGTCTATTTTTAGTAGAAAAGTGACATTAAACAAAATGCAGTACTTTCCTTTAAGGAATTTAGGGTATAGAGAAACATACAGACTAATAACAAAGAATTCTATGAAGCATGATATGAGCTAGAAATTAATCATGAAAGTATACAGGCACAGAATGTAACAGTTTTGGGTGTCTCTGCCAGAAGTTGTAATGAATCAGGGGGAGATCCCCCTGATTTCTAAGCAAAGCTGATAGTTTATGAAAGTCAGGACGGGGTGTCTAGAGAGATGGAGCATGCACTTTCTTGCAGATGACCTAAATTTGTTTCCTAGCACCCATGTTGGTCAGCTCACAACTGCCTTTTACTGTAGCTCCAGAGGCTCTGACTCCCTCTTCTGGATGTCAGAATCATCTGCTCTCACTCAGCACAGACCTACATGCACATGATTTTAAAATAAAAATTAATCTTAACAACAAAAAAAGTCAGGAAGCTGAGTGAAACACTAACATCTAGGGAATAAGACAAAGTCATTGCAACTAAGCCAGAGTGCATCAGAAGTGCGCTGAGTGGTAAGATGGAGAAGCTGTGTAAGTCATGGGGAGGTGTTAAGAATTCAGTAGACAAGTAGATAGTCATCACAATGTCTTAGCTTCAGAGAACCAATCATCTAGGAGTGAAGTTTCCCCTAAGACTCAGAACAAGATGGTAAGTTAGGAGAGCCAAATAGAGCTGACACTAGAAAAAAAGAACTGCCAAACCCACTTGACAGCTGACTCAGACCCGAAGACCACTAGCTGGCAAAGACACTGGCCATTGTGATGGTGTGACTCCCTCCTTGAGTGCTCATTAGCTCACATGTGGGGGTTAGAAGATCAACTTTTGCTAGGTATGACCAGAGTGACAGGTGAGTGACAAGAAAGGGAAAGAAGCCAAACTGAAGTAGGGATACTGTCTACGGCTCTTACCTGGCAGACCATGCTTAAGGATAGAACTGGAAAAAAGCTGAAGAAACAGAAATATGAGAGTGTAGAGAGTCAAGGATGAAAGGGGGTTCCTGATAAAGACGAAGAATGGAGAAACCTGAGAGGGTGTAAGAGGTTTCCTCTTTCAGGCTGGAGAGATGACTCAGCTCTTAAAATCTCTGGTTGCTCTTCCAGAGGACTGAAGTTCACTTCCCATCACCTACATGAAGGTTCACAATCATCTGTAGCTGAAGTTTCATGGAATCAAATGCCCTTTTCTGGTCTCCTCTAGTACCACACACACACACATGCGGTGCACAGACACACACGGGCAAAACAGGCATTTACATAAGATGATAAAAATTTCAAACTTAAAAATGATCTTTGGATTTTTTGATTACATAATTTTAAGTTGTTTCGAGCTGAGCTTGGTAGCACAAGTCCATAACAATGTCTATTCTAGAGACTGGGGCACTGGGATTTGAAGTTCAAGGTCAGCCTAAGCAACTTAGTAGATCTTGTCTCAATTTTTTTGTTTCAAAAAAAAAAAGCAGAAAGAAGGCTGGATACATACTCGGTGTCAGAGTGCTTCCCTGGCACATGTAAGGAGGCCCTGGATTCAATCTTAGTACCACAGAATAAGGTAAAATAGTATAAGATAAATTTAAAGCTTGTGAGTGATATAGCCCAGCCTGGCCAGCATAAAGCCTGTGTTTGTTCTTCAGCACCACAAATAAATATATACACTTATGAATTTTTTTATCTTGATGATGACAAGTGTTGAGACTGGAAATAGACTATAAGGGTAGAAGAACAATCCAGAAGGTAATCACCAGAAAAATAAATCTACGACTCAAGGTTTACAATTGCAGGGGCCACACCCTAGCTAGAATATCCTTACCCAAAAAGTCTTCCATAAGGATACTCGTAACTGTTGAAAGCAAGGACATTGGATAGAGTTTTCCTTTGAACACTTCTAAAATGGCGCCTACACCATCAAATGGACCCGAGAAAGGCAGCTAACCTTGTCTCTTCTGTGGTAATGACGATGGATTTCCCGGTAGGCTGGTTCAAGAGATTCTTTTAAATCCACAAAAAGAATCTACACTTGAAAAGAATGGAGAAACCTAGACTCTAGTTAGTAGGGACTAAGAGCATTCTACTTTGAACACCACCGTAATATATCAAGACCTTTCTTAGAGTCATTTTTTTTCCCCTCAGAAACCTAAAGGTGACAACTTCTAATCAAATTTGAGAGGTTTCCTTGTTGGGACTTACTTTTTTCAGTTAGGTGACGCAGTCCTGGATGAGGAGGGGGACCTCCACTGTAAACTAGAAGGTCAAATCAAATACCATTGGGAGCTAGATTTTCACCACACTGGAACGGCGCATGTTCTCCAGGTCCAGACTGCTCTGAGATGATTTAATTTTATTCAAAGGTGCTGAGCCTATTGAAATTCATACAGATCCTTCAACACTGCTTCCTAGATTGCATCAGCACTCCCTAAAACCTGAAGCACTTCAAAGGGCTCACTCCTATAAAAGGAAATGTAATGAAATACAGGTTTATTATTCCTCGGAACTCTCCTGGAAATACCATCTCATCTGTGGTGCTTAATCTTGCTTGTCAACTGGGCTGGATGAACCAAAAGACACAACTCTGGGCAGATTTATGAGAGTGTTCCCCCAAGTTTTAACTGATAGGAAGAATGTCCCCAGAGTGGACAATATTTCCCATGGCAGTGATCTAGATAGAAAGAGGTTGGGGGGAGGGGCAACACCGCTTTTACTTACCTGCATTTGCTTCTTAGTGGTAAGTGTATCTACTCTGTTGCTGCCATTCTTGACTGACAGCTGAATATAGCTTCTCTGTTCTTCCAGGAAAAGCTGAGGTCAGCACATCTCCAGAATCCTCCAAGCTGTTAACGGCAGAACAGGAGAGCTGAGGCAGCCAGTCTCTGGCTCTCCAGCATGCTCATGGCCATTGCTGGCTTACCCAGACGTTATGGTAATAGATTCATCCTGTTGGTACTGTTCCTCTAGAGATCTCTGACTAATACCCCTCCCTGTCCAAAGACATTCTGGATAGCAGTGGAGCTGTATACAAAATCAAATAGTCATAAATAGTCCATAATTTCCCACAATGTCTGACCTAAATAAATGACTTACTTACTGGCAAGCCCCACCCCTACCCCAAATCCAAATAATTTCAACAAGGAAACCATTTTCCACTATTAAGTCTATTTATTTTACTAGTAGAATCCCTGCAGACAGAGATATTTGTTTACTTAGGAAGATCAACACGGTACCGGGACAGTAAAACTGCAGAGATTTGCAGTTCCTACCAGAGATCTCACACATTTTACATCAAGAATTAGAAGTCTTACAGTTTCTTAGCAATTCTACTCCAGTTCTGTAAACACATGATTTTCCTTTCTCAGGTTCTTTCCGAGCAGCCTCAAGAACTGATTGGATGTGTTCACTATAGCCATGCACTTGCAAGGGTCAGAAAGTCTCATGGGGGTTATTCTAAGGGTGTGAGTCACCAGCAAAAGAAATCTTCTTGCCCCATCCCCAAAACACTTCCAAAATCATGCTAAGCCCATAACTAACAGGCAGATTGGAAGATTCTGAGCTTTCAGGTCCCTGATTCTAAATTTCCATTTACCGTTGTCTCTGCTCTATGATCTGATCAGAAATAACACTTGGGAGCCTCTTCCTTGAGAAAAGAGCAGCCTCCCCTGAGTGCCATCCCTCAGGAGAGCTCCAAATCCTTCGCTCCATTTGCCTATGAATAGAACAATCAGGCTTTCTTATATCTTTCCTCAAGAACATGAAGACTGAAGGTATAGTCAGGGACTGTGTACTCCCTGGCAAGAGATACCTGAAAGAAGGAAGAGGGGGAGGGAGAGAAGGAGGAATGGAGGAAAGGAGAGAAAGGAGGAGGAGGAAGTGGAGACTGAGGTTGAACCAGTGGCCAGAGCTTCTCCACATAATCTAAAAGCAGTAGGTGTAGTCATGAGGGCTGCAGGATTCCTTCAAGAGCTCATTCAAGAAATTATTTATGTCTGCAGGTATTTTTTTCTGGAAGAAATGTATTAGCAAATACACTGGATATTTTCCAGCTAGCAGATGAGTGCCCTACAAGATTATCCCGTCTCCTTCAAACCTATACGCTCCCTGATGTCCTTCCAGAATTTTCTATACTGTTACCTTTGCTAACAGTTCTGTCTGGTTGGCTTCCTGAAATGTTACTAATAGATTAGATTTAAAATCTGCTTTGTAATCCAATCATCAATTTATCATCAATTAACCCAGACTTTGGTTGACAATCTATAATGATGATTTCCTAAGTTAAAAGTTCCAAAGAGAATATCAAACTACATCTAGAATTGTAATCCAACATAAAATACTAGAAAAAACATTTCCTTGATTTCAGCCTAGCCTGCAATTTTTTGCCCACACTAAAATCTGTGAATATAAATGCATATTCTGATAGGAGCCATACTTTCGTATTTTTAATTCAAATTGCCTTCCACAAACGGCTTAAGACAATGGCTTGAACTGCTCTCCTGACATCTGGTGATGCCCACTGTGGAAGGTGACCATTCTAAAGGTTAAGTGACATTTACATTTTTTTTCCTCTGGATCTTATATTTTGCTATCTGTGATGACCTGAATCTTAACTTCCTACCAGTTTTTATGTGAGATCTCTTGGGTCAGGATCTTTGTTTACTTGTAGAGTCAAATTTTTAAATTTTTCTAACTTGATTCGATTTGAATTTTGACAGTCAGGAGTTTCTGGCATTTTAGTTTTGTCCTCACTTTTATACATATTTGTAAAGGTCCATGCACTCATCTTTCGTTCATCCAGTTTTAATGAATTATTTGTCGTACATTTCCCTACTTGATCTCAGTCTGCAGAAGGCACGGACTGTAGCCACAGTTCACACAGGTGTGTGCTAGTCTCTCGTAAATGACTGGAACCAAACTGTAATTGCTCTGCCTCCTCCTGTCTGTAGAAAAGTGAGTCCAATGTCTAACAAAGACAGACAAAATGTGTGCACCTTACAGAAAGTTCCTCAAAACCACTGCACCAGCATCCTCACTTCAGGCTCAGATGCAGGATCTTTCTTACAGATGAAGCCTGGGCACGCTGCTAGCAGCCCACGTGACAGAAATGCATTGAGATGAGATGTATTTTTAGTTATAGAAAATTACCATCCCTTTATGCTTTCAGATTTTCATCTCTGCAAGAGAGCTCTCCTGTTCTTATGGCTTTTCCAGAGTTGACAGAGATAGTTTTGTTTTTGTTTTTTTTTTAATGAGGAAAGATATCTTTAAGACAAGGGAACATTTCTCCGTTAATCTCCACCCCAGCTCAGGGGTTCAAACAGACTCTCCTGGGCTGTGTGTCGTTTTTCCTGATGACGTCAAAGGATCTCCATACTTTTGTAAAAACATTGTAGACTGAAGCCTACATGAGAGAAACTTGGTCCAAAGAGAAAAAGACAAAATATGGCCATGACATTTGTCAGGGACATCATGTTCAATAGGAATACAATTGATTAAAAAGTTAGCCTGGGTAGGAAGAAGTCAGCAGATAAAGGTGCTTGCCACCAAGTTAGTCCCCAGGACCCACATGGTGAAAGAAGAGAACTAACTCCAGAAAAGTGTTTTCTGACCTTCATGAGTTCCCACCTACCCTACCCCCACCCCCAACACACACACAAACACACAGTGCATGTGTGAGGCACATTCACAGAGTGAGCGAGCCAGAGAGAGAGAGAGAATAATTTTTAACAAAAAGTTCTTGTAGCTATACATTTTTACAATGTGTATAAACCTGGCTTCCTGAAACAATGATATTCACACAATATTCTGGTGCTGCCGGGAGGAGCGGCCCAATGACAAGTTGGTAGCTTCTGCGGTTAACAGTTTCAGTGAAGTTGTGTCTGGAATACAGCCTCAGCACTCCTGGCAGGCCTTGCAGAGAACCTTTTCCCCTGGGCAGACAGGAGGAGGGACTAGAAAGGTGAGAGAGGACCTGGGCATCCCAAGGGCAGACATGCCGAGGCTCAGTGCAGAGCACATCTGAAATAAAATTTATTGTTGTTTGTTTGATTTTATCGATTTGTAATACAAACACTAAGAACCAAAACCCGATTCTTGATTAAAAGTGACATAGAGGAAAAACAAACAAACAAACTGAAATTCACAAAAGAGGCCAGCAGAAGGTGTGTCCCAGGTTAGAGGTGTGTCTTCCCACCTTAAAACTAAAATTGGATCTTTCCACTTCACATAAAGCAAAAATCCCTCATAGGTGGTTTTAGCTAATTCCAGATACAGTCAAGTTGACAACCAAAAATAGCCATCAAAATAGGGTTTGTTTGAAATCTGTTTGAGACTGTGTCACATGAAAAGCCACCCTCAGCTGAGAACAACATTGGGGAACACTACCATGTTCCCAAGGAAGCTGACCTTAACCTGGGTTCCATCCAAGTGGTTCTCCTGAAATCTGTTCCATCCCCCAAAATAAAGCAATTAAAACTGCTGTCCTTATAGCAATTAAATGTGTATAGCTAAGACACCGTGTCTCAATGTTTAGCCTGAGAATATGTTATGTAAGATACTCTTCTCCCAGACTATGTTCCATTTAGTAAAGAAAAAAGTAAAGTTTGGGAATGAGGTGGAACTAAAAGGGAGACTGTCCAGCAGCATAAGCGAGGCAAAGGGACAAAGAATGTGTCCTGTTGGTGTCTCTGTACCCGAAAAGGGACACCCATCGTCACCGTGGCTTCCTTCTCTTTGGTTGGTGAAGGTAGGATGTATAGCAGGCATGCCCCTTGTGACTAATCAGCTGAAATATCACAGGCCCAGAACAAGAAAGGGGTTGTCATCTCCAGGCAGAAGACCTATTATGTAATCACCGAAACCAAGCCTTTAAAGGCATCTCAGAGTTAACACGGGGAGGCTTCCCACCTGGCATAGACTCTCCTATTCATGAGTTAATCCTCTACCTCAACTTGGATCCTTCAGGTGCTAGGAAAGTCATACTCTCCGGAGACAGCCCCGACTATTTTGAGTGCTTATAATTGAGATAAAGTTCTTTTTTCCTCTATTAAGCTGAAACCTATCTCCCACCCACTGAGCCAAATCTTGCTTCCAGCACTTGTTCTGGATTCTGCATCTGACACTATGCTTTTAAGCCCAGGCTTTGGAGTCAGCTAGAGTTGAGTTTAACAGTCATCAATCTCCTTTGCTGGTGACATTTAGGGACAGTGAGGAAGAGCCTCAGGCATAAAACAAACCATAATACCTGCCTTGTCTTATTTTTTTCCTTTTGAGAAAGGGTCTCACTATGTACCTCAGGCTAGCCTTGAACTGACCAGGATCCTCCTGCCTATGCCTATTGTATTTTAAGATTATAGAATGGGCCACCACACCTGGCTTAATACCTGTCTTTCATGGTTGTGAAAAACATCATCACCATCATCATCATCACCATCATCATCACCATCATCATCATCAGTATTTCTGATATTCGCAACATCATTTTTTTCTGTGTAGCCATTTTCTTCCAACTGACTACCTCCTTCTTAAGCCTTTTTACTTTACAACATTATTTTTTAAAGATATCCTAGAGACTACACTTATTTACTGCTCCACCTTGCACTTAGGGTTTAAATGAAAGGAACCCTGGCTAAGAATCCCTGATATAATTGGCAATTTACCTGCACTCAGAAATGAAGGTATTTCTCCTGCCTGATAAAGCTGGCTAGAAACGTGGTGCCATGGTTCTTCACGGTGACTCTATCCTACGGTTCAAAAGCCACAGGGTGCACACTTAGACAGAAGAATGTCATTTTCTCGCTTGTCTGGCCCCCAAAAGAAAGGGTTTTTGCTGCCACTGCTGCCTCTTTCCCTGTCTTCAAACTATGGGAGTTGCCTACCACATGGGAATAGCTACCCACTCGAATGTCTCCACAGCATGGCTCTCTTTCTGCAAGCTCTGGTGTGAAAGGCAGTCTCTGTCCTTTCCTCTCAGCCTGGACCAAGGAAAGTTCTTCAGCCCATGAGCTGCAGTTAAACTGGGAAGGAAAGAGTTATTGAACATAACTCTTGGCACCCATACTCAGTTACATCCTCCTGCCTCAGCCTTATAGACCTCAGTTTGTCTGTCCTAGAGGTAGGCACCTTTACCTGAGGAGCCGTTGACTCAACCTCAGTTTTATCGAAGAAGGAAGGTGGGATAACTTAGTTTAGCCTTGTGTACATTCTGCTCTCCCGAAGGATGCTCAGATCAAGGATGACACACGGGTCTCTACTCTTTCAAACACAGAACTGGAAACTGGACCCAATTCACATAAGAAAAGTTTTGAAAATTCAAATGTAGTAAATATAGCTTGGGGTGGTCCCCAGCACTTTCTCCAGCACTGCCCACCTCTGAACCACAGAGAAGAGGTAAAGACACCCCATAGTGACTTCTCCCAGATTCTGGCAACAGTGCCTGGTCATTGGTTAGCAGTATGTAAGGCTTTCTCAAATAAATATAGTACTTTCCTATATAAGACCCTCAGAAATAACCACACACCTTGAGCAATTAGGCATTGAATTTGAAGTAGTGATTAGAACCAGAACATCCTACTGTTGACTTAGTCATGTGAACAATTTGAACGTGACAGGAGTAGCAATCTTCCTCACATGGCGGCACTGACAGCATGTTCCTCAACGCTTGCCTCATGGTGCCATACTTTATTACCCTGGGATAGATAGCCTTTCACAAGATACGAGTTGGGAACAAGGATTTATTCCCGAGTCTATTTCATTAAGAAAAAAAATAAATACTCAAGAGAACAAGTCAAATCTTTGTTCTTTAAAAACTGTCATTATCATGACACATAAGTATGAAGATGCCATGATAAAACCCATTTCTTGTTATATGAACATAAATTAATTTAAAAATGGAAAATTACTGCTATCAGCTACAAATATATATCAAATACATAATGTACTTCTAGTGACTGGTTGTGAAAAAATTCTATTACAAAGTAGATAAAAATAAATGAAAACAATAGCTTTTCTATCTAGTTTTGAAGATTCTCTCTCTCTGTCTGTGTGTGTGTGTGTGTCTGTGTGTGTGTGTGTGTATGTGCGTGTGTGGGCAACACACACAAACATACACTCACACATGCACACATATACACACATACATTTAAAAAGAGGTATCACAGCAATGGAATATGTGAGACTAAGTTGCGCCAGTGGCAGAGAAGCCCTGGTGAGGAGGTAGATAGTGAATGGGCTTTCTGCAATTAAAAAGCTAGAATAACCCAACAAACCCCTTGAATGATCTGAGGCTGGCACGAGGTTGGTCTGTGCTAACAGCTAGTATGCAGACAACAGGGTTATCCCAACGGATCTGAGTCACGAAGACAGCCTAAAGAATGGTCACACTGTGAAGGGGGCTCCAGGCTTCCTATAAAGTTCTGATTGTTACTTCTGTTACACTAGCTACAGTGTCATGGTCCGGAGTCGGACCCGCCTTTCAGTCCAGTGTTTGCATTTAATTAACCCTGTGGCATCTCAGGCTTTAGCTCCTTTCATTTCTGTGATCTTCCTTCTCTCTCTCTCTCTCTCTCTCTCTCTCTCTCTCTCTCTCTCTCTTTTTGGTTTTTCGAGACAGGGTTTCTCTGTGTAGCCCTGGCTGTCCTGGAACTCACTCTGTAGACCAGACTGGCCTCGAACTCAGAAATCCACCTGCCTCTGTCTCCCAAGTGTTGGGATTAAAGGCGTGCGCCACCACTGCCCAGCCTCTTTTTCTTTTTATTATTTATTCAGCTTTGGCTAGATTTTTTTTTTTTTTTTTAAGACATGTGCCCTTGTGAAAACTTCAAAGGTCACAGCTCTATGGAGATTTGTGCAGGGCATCCCGAGTGCTATCACATCCTTCTTCCAGACATCTATATCCTATGTCTGCTTCCACTGCAGCCTTTCCCTTACCTTCAACTGTACCTCGGGCCTTTCGAAGCATCTGGAATCTCCCTTGAGGCTCTAGTAAAGAGGCCCTATAGGTGGGACGGGCTGTGCGAGGTTAGAAACCAATATTGAAAGCACAATTGCACTTAGAGAAACTGGGACTCCAACTAGATCTTACACTTTTAAGGAGGGCTTCCATCCTCTGACCACTCATTCCACGAGGACACAGGGCAGCCTGGAACTTCTATCTCTCTCAACAGATGCAAGTGCCTGGAACCCAGGAGTTTTCTGCCCAAGGAGTCAAAGATCACTTTCAGGGAACGCTCTGGGCCCTATATGTTCACCATTAGATGCCAGAGGTGACAAGGTATCTGGCTGAGATCAAGCAGAACTGTGAGCTGTGGGCTTAAAACACACATGCATGAGGTTCCATAAGTCAAATACCAGGGAAGGAAAGGTCACCCTCCCATAAACCAAGAGCTCCAACTGGTGCCATAAACATTAAGGACAGGCCTTGAAAGGAAGTGACATCATGATTTTTCTCAATGTTTGTGTGTGTGCGTGTGTGTGTGTGTGTGTGTGTGTGTGTGTGTGTGTGTGCGCGAGAGAGCGCGTCTCTTGGGCTATATTCACGTGAGTCAAATGTCTGTGTGCACGTAGAGGCCAAAAGCTGGTATCAAGTATATTCTTCAGTTGCCCCCCACTTTATTTTCTGAAGCAGATTCTCTCACTGGAATCTGGAACTCGCCCATCAGCTAAAGTGGCTATCCGGCAAGTTGCAGCAAGTCCATCTGTCTCTGCCTCCCCTGCACTGGAATTCCAGTCATGTCATGCCATGGTTGGCTTTTTAAATGCATTGCATCAATCTGAACTCAGGTCCTCGTGCCTCTACAGCAAGCCCTTTACTGACTGAGCCATGGCCCCAGCTCCTCCGTGTTCTTTGATATAGAATCATGACTTTCAAGCCAGTCACTAAGACCGCCTTAGAGATGGGCAAACTCCACTTGACCCTCTAGCCTCTGCGATAAACGTGACACAAAGTCAGCTAGTGTAGTCATCATCAGAGGGACAGGTTGTCCTCCACTGTGAATTCAAACAAGACCAGCTCCCTATTTGCAAGGAGATCCTTTCAACAACATTGCTTATCAGTGGTTAAAGAACGATTCTTTGCCCTTCACCCCTTCCTTCTCTGCTGCATGCAATGCTCTGCTGGATCCCTCTGAAAAGAAAAATATTCCAGTGTGGAAATCTTTCCTCTGTAATTCTGAGACAAAGAGAAATTTACCTGACCTGAAAGACCATCCACAAATGTCCCTGTACCAAGCAGAATCCTTGTTTATTAACACGCTTCATTGTGGAAGGAAGGAAGTGTGGGGATGGGGCTTATTCTGTCCTAGAATTTAGCCCTGAAATGAAGGCAGAAGGAAGGCAGATGTTATACTTAATAGGCATGTACATAGAGAAAAAGAAGCACAAAAGCAAATTAGGACAGCCCAGGAGAGCAGTTAGGATTTTTTTTTTATTCCTGAGTGGATAATATGTGGTTTAATTTAAATAAGAACACAATCTCCATTAATTTAATTTGTCAAAGCAGTAACTCCAACACTCGCAGGCAGCGCCATAGCAGGCATTTTTGGATGCGTCAGTGCTTCTTTAAAACTAAAAGGAGTCAGTCCTGTGGAGTTAATTACTAGTAAATTAATCAAAAGTAGGTCTCCCACGTGGTGCGGTCCCAGCCTGGGAGTGCTAGCCAGAAACATGGCAAGGTATCAGAGTCTCATTGACAACGCTCTTTATATGTGTGGCGCATTATAGGGACAGAGAGGGAACTGATTTGCATCGCCCATGAGAAACAAGGGCAATGCTTAACTGGAAGAGCTTGTTGATAGTGCTTTAGAAAATAACTACCTCTCTGTTATCATTAAGACCCACTCCTCAATGCTTACAGAAAGAAAACATCTATTTCTTTTCCCAGACCAATGTATGGAGCTTATGTAACTATATGAAGTAAAAAGCATTTTAGAAACCGAAATTAAACTTACAGCCAGCAAAAGAAGTCACTTTGTATCAGTAGTGTTTTGGAAACATAGTGTCTTCTGTTACAGTATCCTCAAGATAGAGACAGAGAGAAGATATCCAAGAAAGAAGAGATAGAGCCAAGAGAAGCATCTAAACTTTAATTAAATATCTGAATCCAGGGAACTGGAAACAGAAAAAATCTTTGTAAGAGAAAAATGGCACATGCACACAGTTTTGTTAATGACATGACTGCTGATGTATTGTTAGTAACAAACATATTTATTTTATTTTGACTTACTGCAAAATGTCCGTTTCCTGTGTCTCCCATAATTTTTCAAATGTACAAGTGTTCTTACCATTCTTGGTCCCAAAGTGCAACAAAGCAAGCTGTCTTTGCTCCTGAATTACACGGTTAATTGAGGCTACTTAGCCCCAGATTTTATGTGGATAACAGGCTCGTCTATGCCTCTTGTTACTTTCTTCCCTGTTTAATTTTACAAAACAATTTCATGTGTTTTTGTACATTGTAAATGCATCTAAATACATTTAGGAAGTCAAAGATGAAGATGGCAAACCTCAACTGATACATTGGAGAACAGAGTCCCATTTGAAACATTTCCTTTCTGCATAACTGTCTGCATAAATGTCTTCAACAGACATGATACTAATAGTAAATGTTTTTGAAATATATATGAACAACATAAAACAATGTTACATCCTAACATGTGGCTTGTTTAACCCTTAAAATGCACAGATACCTTTATGGAGCCCATCTGTATTATATCATCCTGACCATTGGTTTCATTTGGGAGACAAAGTCCCCAAATGGGAGTTTTTTCATAAACTAGGTCGGTCAAGACAAGAACTCTAGGTAGCCACAGGTTCATCTATGTCTCTTGTTAAATGATTAAAAGGCCTTTTCTTCTGGTGTCTGGAAGAAGTAAAATGTCCTTGCCTAATGGGTATTGCTTTGTGTACCACATGCCCAATAAGTTCTAGCATCTAGGAGCATGCAATAGCAGCTAACATTAGCTATGCAATTATGGTATTAGTGTTTAATTATATCATGTGCATTGAGAGATTTTAAAGAGAACACAGGAGTCATTCTCCTTAGCAGCCATTATAGTACAGAATGTTCAAAGCTGCGATCACACTCAGAGGCGAATAAATCCGTTACAAATGTGGGTAGCAAGAAGTGTGCATGCTTTAGGGTATGTGAAACTGCTACCTAAAATACAGAGCCCCTCCCTCTTTTGCTTTCAAAATTCCATTTCTGGTTTCAGACCATCCAAAACGTGACATTTTCTCGCTTTAACACTCGACGGTAGCTTTCCACCTTAGAAGTGATCAGAGAGGAGAGTAAAATAATAAATTTGGTTTGTTTCCTCACTGGCTGAGAGTCTATCTCATTTCAAAAATGACTCAATAAAAAAAATAAAAAAAAAAACCCTTTTAAGAATAAAAGGCTTGTGGTCTCAATGGCGACTCACGCCGGTGTACACACCTGTGGTTTCACTCTTCGAGGTCAATATACAAAGACTAAACTCTAACAGAAGGAAACGTGGTTAGGATACTCTCTACACACAGTGTCTTCCTCAATGGTATTCCCTTTGGCTCATGCACACTCACACTCAAGGCGCTTTGTATATAAGATGGTGGAGGTTGGAAGGGTTGTATGTTATGAAAGCTCTTTTTCAAAAGCAAACTAGAAATAAATTAACTGGTTCTTTTTAAATGCCAGTTTACAAGTCCTTGTAGTCTGGTGACCGGATGGACCTACGGGTGTCTTTAAAACGCAGAAACAAAAGGGTAAACGTCGAATAGCCGCACACAATTGAGACTCCATTTAGGGGAAGATCTTGGTTCAGGTATTGCCCTGGGAAGAAAGGCAAAATCTTCTCCACGGGGATCTTCTCTCTGGGGCTGGGATAGCTTACAAAAGAAGGAGGCGGTGCGGCCGGTGGCTTAGGAAGCCCCTCTAAGCAAGGTGTGTTACCAGTGCTGGCCAGCCGCCCGGGTACCCAGCTGTGCCTGGGACATGGCTGGCACCGCCGTGGCGGCCGCAGCGGCCGCAGCCGCGTCCCCGACGCCGGGCAGGACTGAACGCACGGATCTGCGGAACTCTTCGTTCCTCCACGTATAGAGCAGCGGGTTGAGCGCCGATAGGGCACAGCACAGGAGCCAGCTGGCCGCCTGCACGCCCCAGGGCACGGGGAGGGAGAAGCCGCTGGCCAGGCTCACCCACACCAGCGGCTGCGTGGCCAGCAGGAAGACGCAGCAGAGCAGCAGCACCGACAAGCCGCTGAGACGCCGCTGCGCCCGGCGAGGCTGCAGAGCGGCCGGCAGGGGTTGGGGCTGCGCGGGATGCGCGGCGCCTCCGGGACCCGGCGCGTGCGGGGCGGCGGGGAAGGCGGCAGCGGCGGCAGCGCAGCCGGGTAGCTGGTGCAGCAGGTGGAAGTTGAGCACGCTGACCCGCTTGACGCTGACGCGCACGCGGCGCACGATGCCCAGGTAGCAATGCAACAGCAGCGCCGTCTGCGCCAGCAGCGCTCCCGCCGCCAGGAGCGCCGGGTAGTGGACTTGCGGGGGCTCGGCTCCAGGCTTAGGAGCCCAGGGCGGGAGCAACAGCACCAGACCCAAGGCGAGCGCCCAGGACAGTGCCAGCATGCCCGCCGTGTGGCGCCGCTGGTAGAGCACCTGGTAGGTGGCAGGCGCCCTGGTGATGAGCAGGTAGCGGTTCAGCGCCACGAGGCAATGGGACAGAAGGGACACGGTGAGCCCGAGGCCCAACAACCCACCCCGGAGCAGGCGGTAGCTGCCTCCGCCACCGTCCCAGTCCCCCGGGGGCTCCGCAGAGCCCGCGGGCAGGAGCCCCAGCACCGCCTCCTGTGGCATCCAGAGGGCGCAGACGCTGAGATCCGCGGCGCACCCATTCACGATGAAGGCGTTGCTAGTGGTCTGCAGCTTTCGGAAGGATGACACGAGATAGATGACCATACCGTTGGCCAGCGTGCCCCCGATGGCCAGCCCCGAGTACAGGAGAGACACCGGGATCCGCCGGCCCGCCCACGACTCTTCTTCCTCGCAGAGCAGCAGCAGCGATCCCCCGGTGGTGGTGGAGGTCGAAGTGGAGGAGGAGTTGGTCATTCTGGCCAACTCTTCACACCTCGCGCCCTAGCGTTGGCTTCGTGTAGCGTGGCCCATCCTGACACTTGCCTGCTGGGAGGGCAAAAACATTTCTTCAGCCCGCTGTCACCGACACAAAAGGCTGAAGCCGAATAATGGGCTGGAGAAGGGGGAGAGGGGGGAGGTGAAGAGAACAGGAGAACAGGAGAACGGGGGTGGCAGATGACAGGTGCCTGCCTCAGAAATGTCTCCGGTGACAGAGAAGGTCCGCTTTACACTCAGCGAGCAGCAGGGAAGCTCTAAGGTCATATCCATACCAAGAACAGTTTCCCCAAACACACACACACACACACACACACACACACACACACACACACACACACACACACACACACGAGTTGGGAATGTGTGTTGCCAGCCGGAGCCCTCTTTACCGAGAGAAAGTAGATATCCTAGTTGGGAAAAACGCCAAGGAGAGAGTATAGAGGTACCTTGATTTGGGGCCAGTCCTTAGCTGGTGATAGCAGAAGGCGAGATGCCAGGAAATACCTCCTCGGCAGCAGCATCTGTGGTCCAGAAGTCAACAGGAGAAACTGAGCTGGGATCCATGCCAGAAGCAAGTGTCTTGCTTCTCCCTTGCAGCATCCGTACACATGGTCCCAGGCAGGAACCAGCAGCTGTGGGGAGTCTCCTCAGCTGGCAGTAGAATTGGGAAAGTCAAGTGGTAGGCTGCAAGCCCAGGAGGGTTGGCAGGCAGGCAGCAGCCGCGAGGATGCCTGGCTGCAAGAGCAGAAGCTGAGCTGGAGAGGAGCGCACCCTGTGCTCCAAACAAGAGTGCTGGCTGATGTGGCAAACCCACTTGGAGCGCTCTCCTGCTCAGTTATCCATCACCCAGGCAGAAGACAGCCTTTCCGTGCTTCATGAATAATTCAGTAACTGCTAACTTGTAAAAGAGAGAAAAAGACCTTTTTCAGAGAATCCTGTGGTTAGCATCTCTCTCTCTCTCTCTCTCTCTCTCTCTCTCTCTCTCTCTCTCTCTCTCTCCCTCTCTCTTCTCTCCTCTGTCTCTTATTTTTCACTGTCTGATATTTTTTTCTTTCCTTGCTTTTTTTCCTCTCCTCTAAATGTTAGAGTAAAATTTCATCTCTATCTGAATCATCCTGGAGGCAAGACTTTTTTCTCAGAGATAAATATACTCCAGTACAATTTCGGAGGAGATTTCTTTACATTTGAACTGAAATTCAGCCCTTCACCCCCATTGGCAAAGTGGGACATGAGTAATTAGCTACAGAAAATATGTGAGCCTTAGCTCAAATCATAATTTCAATCCTTTTCTCATCGCTAGACACCTCTCCAAAGCCTGACTTGTGTTTCAGTGGAATGAGAGGGGTGTGAGAATATCATGGTCAGGCAATCTAAAGATGGAGTCGACAGTCCATCTAGACAATGGAATACCAGTTAGCAATGAAGAGAAATAATCTGTCACGACATAAAACACCTAAGGAAACTGGAAATTCTTATTATTAAGCATAAGAAGCATCTGAAAAGATTGTGTACGGCACAATCCCAACTGTATCACACGCTGAAAAACTTAAAGCTGGGGGGATCACAACTCTCTGGGGCTCAGGCTGGGGAGAATACAGGGCAGGGAAGCTACTCTGTGTGGTATTCTAATGGCGGGAAACTTCACTGAAAATGTGTGCAAACCCACAAGATAATCAGCACCCAGAGGACCCATGTGCAAATTATGGGGTCAGTGAAAACATGTCAGGGTGCTTCATCGATTGTGACAAATGAGCCAATGTAACAGAAGATATTGACAACTGGCAAGCTATGTGTGTTTGTGTGCAAAGCAGGAACTGTGTGGTAATCCCCCTCCTCCCACCCCTCTGTGTGTGTGTGTGTGTGTGTGTGTGTGTGTGTGTGTGTGTGTGTGTGTGTGTTGTTTGTACATAGAAACTGGAGGTTGAAGTTGAGTATCTTCCTTAACCTCTCTCCACCATATTTTTTGAGACAGGGTCTGTCAGTGAACCTACATGGCTTGAGCTAGGCTGTCTGGCCCCTGAACTCCAAGAAATTTCTGCTTCTGCCTTCCTGGAGTTGGGATTACTGATATGTGCCACCATACCTGGCTTTTTATGAGAGTGCTTTGGATCTGAACTCAGGACAGATACTTGTTTGTCGGGCACTTACTTTACTGAGCCATGTCCCCAGAATGCACTCTGCACCTTTTATTCAGATCTGCTGTGATTCTTAAACTGAAGTTTAAAGCCTGTTTTTGAATAGTGGGTGTTGAAAAGCAAGTTCCCTGAAAACTCCATAGGATGAATGAGAAGGCCCTCTGAGCTTTTCGTGATATAGTACGTCATAGAGACTCACCCTCAGGATTCAAATCTGCTTTGATGCAAGTGTTGGTTTATCTGTGCACTCGGGAACTTCTCCCCAAAAGATACACCAAACACCCCACCATCACCACCAACCAAAGGTTGTTTATTTAACTCAGAGGATAGGTAATACATACAGTAGAAGAATGCTGTGTGAAGTTCCAGGTGTCCTAAATTCTAAGTAAGCAAGACATCCTTCAGTTAGCCTTGCAGATCATCCCTGTCTTGCTAGCAAGAAGTGTCAACTCAGGATGTCAAAGGCCCTTTCCTTCTGGACTTTCTCTGAATATCTGTTCACACATTTAACCTTTCTTCTCTCTGGGACTTCTTGGTACAGACCTCCTTTGTTAACATGGAGTGAGGTCCTAGGCCATGAGTCATGAACTTTTCCCAGTCCGTCCTTGAGTATTTATTTCAAAGGGGAAATAGGAATATAAATATATCTCCCTTTACTTTTCCTTTTCAGACCTGATTTAAAATAAATAAATAAATAAATAAATAAATAAATAAATAAATAAATAAATAAAACCAGTCATGTTGATGACTATGAAGAACTCTGATGATGTCAGCAAACAGACCCTGATAGATTCAACTAGATCAGGCTGGATTTCAGTAGAAATAGCAAAAACTGAAAGAGAAGCAGTAGTTTGGTCTTACTGGAGCAAAGGTTCAAATGTCCAGCCTATCGGTAAAACAGAACATTGGTCCCCATCTTCTCCTCCCATCTTCTGTATTAAAGGCCTGAGCACATCAAACACAGCAGAGATGCAAGAGGCCCCCCCCCCATTAGCTATAGTGCAAACACGTCTCCACAGTTGAAGTTGCAGTGCATTACCTCAGTCATAAAGGTATTCTGTGTTCAAATTCCAGGTTCTGGGTCTCGATTGTTCTCTGTTAGGACCAATGTCAGGGACTCCTTCCTATGAAGCCTTACATACTTCTGCCAAAGGCATAACTCCTTGATTTAGCCTGGGCCCGGAAGGCCAAAGTCCTGTCTGGTTTCTCTTTTAGATTCACTTTAGTTTTAGGTCACTGGACTTAAGTAATGAAGTGTAGGAGGAGTGTTTTTCTGAATCCCAGCACAACATCGCCTGGTACGTGGTAGATCTTTCTTAAATACTTTTTGGATTAATGAACGATTACCATTGTGATTTTACTTATTTTTCTCCTTGGAAAACATTTCCTATTAGTCACTTTCCTAATGCCTCCAGGGGAGCTTGTCCATTTATCTCCCCTTCTGGTGTATTCTCAGCCTCTCTTCTTCTGTGGGCTCACAAAGCTGCCGATTTCACCACAACCCACTGAAACCTCCCCTGGACTCCATTTCCTTCTCAGGGTGGCTCGGTACAGCTCACTTCCCTTTTGTAGTGGAAGCACCTATTTTCTGCTTGTGTTTCCTGTTCTCCCACTGAGTGTCCACCCACACTGCCTTCAGTTCTCAGCACAGCTTCGACTAAGGTCAATAGCAGCCTCTAATTAATGAACCGGGGGAACCGATCACCCGGTCTACTCAACCTCCAACCGTTTCTCTCTAGGCTTCTCCTTATTCTCCTGTGGCTTCTCTGCTCCCTTGGACTCACGCACCATACTCGAGTATCATGGGTTCCTTAATGACTGTACTGGATGCTCTGTTCTCTGTTCTCTGCTCGCCCTTTTCTCGGGCTAATTAGCCCAGTCTTTTCCCAGGCTCTCAGTCTCACGGCACAAACCACCACCTACTTCTCTTCCACCCTTCCTTCTTCCCCAGACTCTCTGGATAAACTCCCTTTTCATTTCTGTCATCAATTTCATGAAGATCGTTCCCTCAGAGTTCCTAAGAATCCTACACAAATATGACCGCAATTGTAGTTTTCTGATTTGGTGCTTTAGAGGCAGGAAGGAGCATTTCTGCCCAAGCCTACTGAGTTTTTATATGAAATGATGCTTTTATCTTTTAAATGTTGATATAATGGGTTATACTTGTTATATTTTTATATTAAAATATTCATATTTTAATCTTTATGTTTTATTTGTAACAGTTTATATATATTCATATTTTAATTTTTATGTTTCTTTTGTTTGTATCAGGGTTATAATAAAACCATAACTTAAAGGAAGCTTCTTTTTCTGCAAACATTTTTGCAGATATGGAAACATGTATAAACTGTTAATCCGATCACTTTGTTATTTTTTTTACAATAATTTTAATCACTCTTAAAATTAATTAGTCTAAGTATCAACTAGAAAATTTGTATTATGTATATTTTAATAAAGTAATTTATTTTCTACTTCCGTTGACATTTTATCATTATATTGCATAAATGTAAATGTTAGCACTGTGTGTGTGTGTGTGTGTGTGTGTGTGTGTGTGTGTGTGTGTTCATGCCTGTGGAGGCCACAGGTCACCCTCAGGTGTCTTCCTCAGTTGCTGTCTACACAACCCTTTGAAACAGAGTCTCTCCCTGAATGTGGAGCCGACCCATTTGGCTAGACTGGGTGGCTAGCAAGCCACAGGGATCCTTTCCTCCTACCTCCCCAGCACCGAGATCACTGGCCCGCCCTGCTGTGCAGACCTTTTGCAGGGATGCTGGGGATCCTACCCCAGTCCTCATGCTTGTATGACGTGTGCTTCACCTATTGAGCATCTCCCCAGCCCGCTGCAGGCTTCTTGTGATGTACTGTAAGGGGACGCATGGTGGAAGTGAAATGCATCCCTTCCTGTTTGTTCTTCTATTCATTTGCCCAATACACAAATACACGCATTCACACAAAAAAGTATTGGTTCCCTGTTATGTTCTGGGTGGTAAAAGCATAGAGATAATTAAGATCCATCTCTGGCCTTCAGTGAGATCAGTCTACAGTGGCAGGCATATAGATAAGGAAAAATTATCATAAGACAATAGGCTAAAAGGTATAATAAATCCATAAGTAACTTAGCATGGGGCCGTCACAGAAAAGAAAGGAATCTCATTGTGTCTGAGGTCAGGAAATCCTTTGTATAGAAAAGCTGAAGACAACCAAGCTGAATTCTGAGGGTTGACCTCTTTAACTTCAGCTAATACCTTGGCCCCAACCATGCAGGCCCTGCAGTCAAGAGCTCACATAACATAAACACAACCTCTCTGCTTTTATTTTGTGAAGTGAACTCCTGTGCCCAGGTCTCTCCCACAAAACCTCCATATTTCTTGAGCCAAGGGATTCAGAGTCTAGAAAATGTAGGCATTTCCTTCACAACCATCCAGATGATTGCCCATATACAAAACCATCGCCACTAGAATAGTATGGCTTGAATGTGAACTACCTATCCCATGCCCTGGCCATGGGCTCATGTGCTTGGTCACGTGGTGCCAAGATGATATCCGTGTTGAGTGAAGAGTTTGTTTTATCTTGTGGTTCAGTGTCCATCACAGAAGACAAGAGCTTGGAGCAGAAACA
This sequence comes from Uromys caudimaculatus, assembly GCA_028551405.1. Lineage (NCBI taxonomy): Eukaryota > Metazoa > Chordata > Mammalia > Rodentia > Muridae > Uromys > Uromys caudimaculatus. The sequence goes on from CM052704.1 coordinate 88,484,063, forward strand.
CAGAGGAATGTTAGTTATTGGCTTGCTTCCCCTGGCTTCTCAGCTACCTTTCTCACACAGCCCAAGCCTACCTGCGGGGTGATACTGCCCACAGTGGACTGGGCCTTTCCACATCAAGCAACAGTCAAGAAAATGGCCACAGGCCTATCTGATGGAGACAATTCCTCTGGTTCCCATGTAACTATAGTCTGTGGGAATCTTTGCTGGGTGAGCCCTCTCTAGAGGAAGTGGGTGGTCGGGGCACAGGCCCTAGAGTTTATAGCCTATCTTCATTCTGGTCTGTTCTATTTTCTAGTCCCTAAGATGTAATCAAGCAGTTGTCACATGCTCCAGCCACCACAAAGCACACCATGATGGGTTGTATCTCCATAAATCATGAGCCAAACATAAATCTATGCTCCCTTAAGTTGAATCTTGTCTAATATTTAGCTACAGCATAATACAGCTAACACAACCACCTTCTATATGATCTCGACTCTCTCCATCCAAAATGACCTTTCTGAATCTCCAATGACACCTCTTAACATGTTCAATATTTTATATCTCCCTATCCTTGGTTCTAACGTACATATCTGGAAAATGTGTTTTGTTTTGTATAATTCTGGAAATAGTCCTGGGCACAAGTAGATAGATCCTGCAGGGGAAAAAAAATGTTATGAGCAAATGGCAGGATCTGCTCTTAGAGCCTTCACTGCGTCCCTGCTGCCCTCAGGAGAGACACAAGCATCGTTGCTGCTAATGGTTTTCAGGGCCCGCCAAATGTCCCACATGCTGTTTGGAATGTTTTCATCTCTTATTCCACTCAGCCCTCATGCCTGTTCTCAGAGTAACCAGGCTTACTCCTAAAACTGTATTTTAGGACACAGGTTCATATGTAAGTCCACACAGGATATGTCTAACTATTTTAAGTCATAATTCAGTCTATTAAATCAAACACACTATATTCTCCTAACTTGAAAGATGTATTTTCATAAGAACTGCAAATACAGACGCAAATTGGTAAATCTCTTTCATACTATGAGAAACTAACAATGTATAAGGCCTGCCATTGGTTCAGGGTTCACAATCATGCCTCCCTCACCCTTTGCTCTGCCACCATATGCTAGAGAGGCCACGTGTTTAGTATCATACCCAACAGCTTGCCCATCTAAATCCCACCTCTACTACCTGTTACAAAGCTCCCCTGTGGCATAGTCTCAGACTGAGGGTACAGGAAGACACAGTAACTGTAAGAAGGATAAACCAGAGGGTCCATGAGAACCACAGCAAGCAGCATGCTCATGGCCACTGGCAGGGAATTCTGGGATCTTTGTACTGAACACTAAAAAGGTAATGAGCTCTGGGTGACATTGACCCCTAATCATTTAAATAAAATAGCCACAAAGAAGTTAAGTGGTTTTCCCACAAAGAGGTTAAGATCACACAGCTAGAAAAACAGGAATGGGATTCAAAAATATGTTGTTGTGGCCCATTCTTGGCCACCACACTGTCCTGCTTCCTTTGGTAAAGCCCAATTTCCTTAATGTGGCTTAGATTAATGCATTCTTTCCTTTGACTCCATCCAGACTCACTGTATGACTTGTCCTTTCTGAATGGGCATCGTCCCTTTTCTCTCCCACCAGGCATCTTTGTTAAGAACACCTCAGGCCCTAATGGCCTCTCTGATGGTTCACAATCTGCCCCCCACTTCAAATTAAGTCCTCTTCATCTTCCAGGTCCAAGCTAAGACTTCGTTGCCTACCAGGAGCCGTCTTTATTTCCATTACCAAGTTGTCTAGCCTGTGTGTCCCAAAGCAACCAGAGTGGGTACTGCATCCTGGGCATTGGAATTTCCTTTCTACAGGGTAAGCTAGCTGAGGGCAAGGGTCCCCTTTTGATCAGAGTGCCTGACTGAAAATTCTTCAATGTGTGCTCACTGCTTAGGGCCCTAGGGGATGTCTGTCGAACCACAGCTTCAATCTCAGTTATCTTTTCAAGAGATAAACTAATATTAGGGTCATTGAATAGAGTGTTGTTATTTTTCTGAAATATTTTAAGCCTCATGTAACCACATTCTGTGGCATATGCTGCAAGATAACTTTTAAACAGAATTTTTTCTGGAACTATTCCCTGTTACAGAACCAGATAACAACTTTCTGAAGGACCAGAATGATTTCCCAGTACTGAAGTCCATGGTCCTCTGCAACATGAGGCACCAATGGCCTGGAGTACTTTGGGAAACAAACGGGTCCCTGGTGACTATAACAAACTGCTCATTTCCCTCTCTGCTTTAGCCAAGCCACCTAACAGCTTCACTAAGTCCAACACTAAGACCGACTAAAAGCCGGTTGTCTTTCTGCAGATCTTGCTCTCAGACAGTATGCCACCAAAATCATGTTGGCCTGCAGCCTGTTTAGACTGTAGGGTTTTGTTTTGTTTTGTTTTGTTTTGTTTCAGTGAAACAAACTTTAGTTGTTTTCCTTTGCCTGTTTTGACTAGACTTAGCAGTCATTCAATTACATATAAATTCTTGCCTCCACAAGAAGGCCTAAAGCTTTCAGAAGTTAGGAAATTATAGCATTATGAGCTGGCCTGTTCCACCCTGAACTCTTTCATATGGGGCATAGGAAACCTTGCCCTGATGACTCCATCTTTTTTCCTGCCTTGTCAGGTTTTAGAGGCTTGATATCCACACACAGCTTAGAGGGTGCAGGAGTGAACTACAGGTAACCTTTTCAACTGCCACCACCCCTAACAAGCATACACACATCAGTGTAAAACCAATTGGAGGTTGGAGCCTTGTTAGAGGAAGTGGGTCACTGTGGAGGTGGGGCTTTGAGGTCTCATATACATGCTCACGTCTGGACAGTGTGAGCTAGAGTCTCCTCTAGGCTGCCTTCAGATCAAGATGTGGATCTCTCGGCTCCTCCAGCACCGTGTCTGCCCACATGCTGCCATGTTTCCTGCCATGATGAGAATGGACTGAACCTCTGAAACAGTAAACCAGCCCCAAGTAAATGTCCTTTATAAGAGTTGGCTTGGTCACGGTGTCTCTTCACAGCAATGGAAACCCTAACGAAAACAGGGTGCTATTAACATGCTGTAAGTATAGAAGCAAAGATGTGATAAATGTCTTACAATCTATGAAATAGCTCTCCCACAATAAGGAATTATCCATCCCAAAATGTCAGCAGGACCAAAATTAAGCAATGTACCACAGAGGTTAAGAGGTCAGAGCTAAGTCCTGAGTCTGTTTGTTATTATTCAAGTACCTTTGAACAAGTTGTTTCACTTTTACAAACTAGTTTGTTAGTTGGAAAATAAATACATAATCTGGATCAGATTTGCATGGACCTGGTAGAGGAATAGGGCTTAAGATGATTAGATTTGTGCTGACACTTAAGCTAAGGGGCTGGCATTAATCGTCAGTACTGAACATACCGGGGAGCTTGGGGACTCCTGGCATGGGCAGATGATGCAAGGCAAAAGTGACCTGGTTATTCAACAGTAGAAGGCCTGCCTGGCATGGGGAGTTCATGAACCATATACTCAGGTTACAAGGAAGCTGTCCCAGTCAGTGCTCCATTGCTGTGGAGCCACGCCATGACCATGGCAGCTCTTATAAAGGAAAGCATTTAATTGACTCTGGCTTACATATTCAGAAGCTAAATATGATATTTGAAATACTAAAAGGCTGTCCCTCAAAGAACATTGCTCCCAATTTTAAATATATAAAGCATTTGCTATTGTACATTGGATAGTTATAATTATGTTTAGGTGTTATTACAACCTGGCTATTGTTCTCATTTGAAAATTAATCATAATATAAGGAGATATGATTATGTGTCAAGTTGACAAAGTGTGGACTTGTGATGGCTGTTCTTGGTTGTCAACTTGACTACATCTGGAAATAAACCCCAAAATGGAGTTTTGGCTGACGTCTGATTCACAGTAGGTTCAGTGAGTCCCCAAAACTCATCCTGTAGCTATTTCCCCAGTCCCAGAATGTACAGTTGGGGTAGATATCCTTAGAAGTTGGACTGAGCACATTTTTGCAGTATTATATGGCTACAAGCCTACGGGGGCTGGCGTGGGAATATGGTGCTTTTTATGAAAACAGCCCGCCATAAGCTTGTAGGGAGTGACATGTCTGAAAGCTCTAGGGTGTGTGGCCTTGTTGGAGGATGTGTGTCACTGGGAATGGGCTTTCAGGTTCAAATGTTCTCTCTCTCTACTGCCTGCTGATCCAGATGCAGAACTCTCAGCTACCTCTCCAGCACCATGTCTGCCTGTGTGCTGCCATGCTACCTGCCATGATAATAATGGACTAAACCTCTGAAACTGTAAACAAACTCCAATTTAATGCTTTCCTTCATAAGAGTTGCTTTGGTCATGGTGTCTCTTCACAGCAATAGAACATTGACTAAGACAAAAGCTAATGTAAGCATTTTTTGTTGTTTTTTTTTTAAATAATGACTGACTAAATTTATATACAAAAATCCACTCTTGGGCATTTTTCTGGAAAGAAGCTTACATTTTTTATTAGTCTCTCCACAGAATTTACAATTTCACAAAAAGTTTAAGAGCCATTGATATTGTTCTCAAATAGTTGTACCCCTGGGAAGCTCATCTGTTGAAATCTTACCCTAGAGGAGATAATGTCCAGAGACAGAGTGTCTGGGGACATGATAAAATAGTGAGGACACACACCCACAATTGCAACAGTGGCCATACAGCGAGAGACCTCACACAAACAGAGCTCGAATCATAAGACCCAGGAAGTAGCCCCTCACCAGACACCAAATCTGCTGACCTCTCAACCTCCAGACTGAACAGAATAAATGTCTGTCACCTACGCATGCTCCTAGGCACCCCATTCCATGGTGTGTTGCTGCAGCACCTCAACAGACTCAGACTGTCTGGCATCTTATTAAAAAGACAGTGGAAACCTAAACACGATGCCAAGTTTACCAAAGTCACAGGAACAGTGGTGGAGTTGCCTCGCCTCCCAGTAACTCTTTGGAAATAGACTAGATTCAAGAGACTGTTCTTACTGTAATCCCATGTTCCGGTCTTATTAATTTAGGAATCTCTGCATTTGCCTCTTCTGAATTAATTCATTGAGTTGTGACTTTTACATTTTCCATACCAGACCCACCTAGATCTGCTCCCGACGCCCTGGCTGGGGCTCTGCATTTTCGCCAGCTCTGTCATAAAACAAGAAACAGATGACTCTTTTCCACACAGCTGTTTGAGGACCACTGAAGCAAAGGGTATACGACTGAGCTTGTTAGCGTTGAGTGTGGATCTGAAGGGAAGCCAAGGCATTTCTGTCCTGAACTACAGCTTCAGCTTTTCCAGGAAAACCAACTTGAGTCAAAATTGCTTTGGCTTGGTTTTTGTCCAAAAGTGGACTTTTTCCAGTAAAAGTTTTAATATAAGTTTTTTGTCTTGAATCTGCTTGAAATTTTGTCAATCTGATAGAGATAGGTATTTTCAAGCACTAGAAAATGTTTCAGGCTATTGAAGAGATCAAATTAGTTTGAAAGAGCTGTACAGCGTGTGTGTGTGTGTGTGTGTGTGTGTGTGTGTGTGTGTGTGTGTGTGTGTGTTACAGCGTATCTGTATGTATGGTGTGTGTGTGCACGTATATGTGTGTGTGTCGTATAGTGCTTCTGGTGTCTGTGTGCTGGTGTCTGTGTATGTGTGGTATGTGGTGTGAGATGTATGTGTGTGGTCTGGTGTCTGTGTGTGGTGCATGTGTGTGTGGTGTCTGCATCTGGTATGGGTTATGTATACATATATAGTGTGTGTGGTGTCTGGATGTGTACTGTGTGTGTCTGTGTGTGTGTGTGTGTGCCTGTATGCTGTGTATAGTCTGTGTGCTGTGTGTGTGTATGTGTGTATGGTGTGTCTGTGTGTGGTCTGTGTGATATATGTTGTGTGTGGAGTCTGTATGTATGCTGTGTGTGTATGGTGTATTGTATATGTGGTGTGTGTGTGTGTGTGTGTGGTGTCTGTATGGTACGGAGTGTATTCTATCTGTGTGTGGTGTGTGTGTATGTGGTGTCTATGGTTTGTGTGTGTGATGTATACGTGTGTGGTATGTGTGATATATGTGTATAGTGTGTGTGGTGTCTATGTGTGTGCTGTGTGTCTGTTTGTGGTGTGTCTGTATGGTGTGTCTCTGTGTGTGGTGTGTCTGTATGGTGTGTGTATGTAGTTGTGTGTGCATATGTATGTATGATATGTGAGTGTATGTGTGTGGTGTGTATATGTGGTATGTGTGTATTGTGTGGTGTATATGTGTGTCTGTGTCTGTGGTGTGTGTAGTGTATGTATGTGTCTGTGGTGTGTGTGTGTGTGTGTGTGTGTGTGTGTGTGTGTGTGTGTGTGTGTTCTCTACCATATAACACTTAGGAGAAAGCAACTGTCAAATATACTAGCAGACTGTATCATGGAGTTCATGGCCATTATCTCCTCTCTGCCTCTCACTAGACTTCTCTGGATGGTTCTTAAACAACACAGATCAAACCAAATCAAAAAGTCTTCTGTGCTCACAGTCTGTAAAGCAGCCCCAAGCCTCACTTCATCCTTTCCAGACCACCCCCTCAGGCGGGAAGTCGAAGTGATGGACAGCACACAGACCCTCCACACCACCCCCGCCCCACCCCACCTCCACCCCCACTCTGAGCAGGCATTGCTCTAAAGATTTAAAAGCTCAAGCACGGGGCACAAAATGCCTGAATACTCGGTACGCGCGTTTTTATTACTTCTTCACATGTGCTGTAGTCCACAGCTGTCCGTAGCGTCTGTCCGGCCCTACGCTGCGTGCAGACACTTGTTTCCTCTTCCTAACAAAACTCTCCATACATAGATGTCTGCTTGTTTTAAACTAAAATCTCCGTTGACCTGAAAGTATTTTTCATTTGATTTCAAACAAGGTTCTCTGTCCTGTAAGTCCAGTTCTGACCCCGCCAGCCTTAGTATCACACTCCAGGGTCAGTTCATGAGCCCAGGAGTGAGTGAGTGTGAGCCACTCGGGCGGAGAGTGATCTGAGTGATCAAACCTTGAGTGACACATATGGCCTGTGTTGGCCGCCAGCGTCGTTTCCCACTGAGGAGCAGACGGAGTGTTGCCATGAGTGTGGATGTACTTGACACAAGCTGGAGTTATGACAAAGAAAGGAGCCTCCCTTGAGGAAATGCCCCATGAGATCCAGCTGTAAGGCATTTTCTCAATTAGTGATCAAGGGTGGGAGGGTCCATTGTGGGTGGTACCATTCCTGGACTCCCGGTCCTGGGTTCTATAAGAAAGCAAGCTGAGCAAGCCAGAGGAAGCAAGTCAGTAAGTAACATCCCTCCATGGCCTCTGCATCAGCTCCTGCCTCCAAGTTCCTGCCCTGTGTGAGTTCCTGTCCTGACTTCCTTTGGTGATGAACAGCAATGTGGAAGGGTAAGCTAAATAAACCCTCTCCTCCCCAACTTGCTTCTTGGTCGTGATGCTTTTTTGCAGGAATACAAACCTTGACTAAGACAGTGGACCTTCAGGTTCAAGCCACGCCTAAGCAAAAGCCAAGCACCTACCAGTTGTTGGGCTCAGTGAGGCTTCTGTTGCCTAAAGCTGAATTTCTCTGATAATTGGGGTGAGGGGAGATGAGAGCTGGAGAGTTGGCTCAGTGATTAAAAGCATGTACTGCTCTTCCAGAGGATCTGAGTTTGAATCCCAGAACCCACATCAAGTGTCTCACAGCCAGCTGTAAGGCCAACTCCAGGGATCTGATACCTCTGGCCTCTGTGGGAAGTACTGTAAACAGATGGATAGATGGTTTACCTAGGGTAAATCCAAATACTACTCTTCTTAAACAAAAGCAAAACAAACGGTAGTGCTAAAGTAACTCCTAATGATTTTCTGCTATCCTCACAGATCTGTGCCTTGCTCAGGCGTCACCAGAGAAGCTTCCTCCTGCAGCAGATGAGAACAAATATGGAGACCCACAGACAGACTTTATGCACAGAGAAACCTTGGAATACTCAGGCCTGGATGGGATGTCTCTGTCAAATCCCTCCCCTCAGGGATCAGGAACCCCTACTGAAGAGGAGAAAGAGTCTGAGAGTCTGAGGGGACGGAGGACACCAGAACAAGGCTTTCTAAATCAATGTGATCATAGCTCCTAAGAAGTCACAGCGACTGAGGCAGCATGCATGGGGCCTGCACGGGTCTGCACCAGGTCCTCTGAGTATATATTATGCCTTCCAGTTTGATGTTGTTATGGGACCTCTGAATGTGTGAATGAGTAAACACTGATTCTTGTGCCTTTTCTTGGGCTCTTTTCCTTCTGGTTGTTTGTCTCTTTTGTCTGATTCTAACGTGTTCATTTTGGTTTATTTTATTATATTATTAAAATATTTTATTATGGAAAAAAAGGATTTGGATGTAAATGGTCTTTACAGGCTCATGGGTTAGAATACTGGCTCCTCCACTGATAGCCCTGTTCTGAGAAGGTCAAGAGGTTTGAGGACTTAGAACCTAACCAGGGGAAACCCATCAGTGAAGGATGGGCCATGAGGCCTGTAGCCCAGTACCTCTTCCTGTCACATCTCTGTTCCCTGGTCACCAAGATGTGAGCAAGCCAGCCTTCTGCTCCTGCTGCCATATCTTCAAACTACCCCTGCCACTGTGCTTCCCTACCATGATGAAGCAACCCTTCAAACCAGGAGCCAACATATATCCTTTCCTATGTTGCTGTCAGACATTTGACCACAGTGTTGAAAAACTAAAGAGATACATAGGTAACTCTATACAAGGAACTAGCTTAAATTGTAAAATCACTATTTTTAAAGGTTTGGTTAAAAAATTAAATAGGGCCTGTAGAGACAGCTAAGCAGTTAAGTGCACTTCTAGCTCTTACAGAGGATCTGGGTTTGATTCCCAGCACCCACGTGGTGGCTCAAAACCTTCTATTTACTCCAGTTACAGGTTATCTGATGCCCTCTTCTGGCCTCTGTAGACACTAGGCACACATGTGTTAAGAGACATACATGTAGACAAAGCGCTCATATGCATAAAATAAAATTAAAATATAAAATTAAAAATGAATTTTAAGACATTTCCGTTTCCACCGCCGCCACCTGGTCCTCCCGGCCGTGGCTGCGTCGTGGTCGAATTTCTGCATCATGTCTGGTGGCTTACTGAAGGCGCTGCACAGCGACTCCTACGTGGAGCTCAGCGAGTACCAGGACCAGCACTTCCAGGGTGACAATGAAGAGCAGGAAAAGTTACTGAAGAAAAGCTGTACATTGTACGTTAGAAATCTTTCCTTTTATACAACTGAAGAGCAGATTTATGAACTCTTCGGCAAAAGCGGGGACATAAAGAAGATCATCGTGGGTCTGGATAAAGTGAAGAAAACAGCGTGTGGGTTCTGTTTTGTGGAATACTATTCAAGAGCAGATGCAGAGAACGCAATGCGGTACATAAACGGGACGCATCTGGATGACCAGATCATAAGGACAGACTGGGATGCAGGCTTTAAGGAGGGCAGGCAGTATGGACAGGGACGGTCTGGGGGTCAGGTTCGGGATGAGTATCGGGAGAACTACAATGCTGGAAGAGGCGGCTATGGAAAACTGGCACAAAAACAGTGAGTGGGGCGAGCGCCAAGTACACAGCTCACAGTACATCAGCACGGTTGATGATGCTGGAGAACGTTACCCAAGGTCTCATCAGTGTCTCTGCTGTACTGGAAACCACTTCTGGTTTTCCTCTGAACTATTAAAAGACAGAATCCAAAGAATGCCTTTAATTCTAGTCTTATTAGGTCAAAACTGTATGTCTGGGCAACAGACACAATCTGTGCTGACTAAACTGTCAGCTGGATACCACACTTTAGGGAGACTGGAAAGTGTCAGAATTGACTTTACAAGTAGGTTGGTAATCTTCATGGGGACTGAGATGATTTTCTACATTTTAAGTTTTCATGTTTATCAGTGAGGTTTTGCTATAGTCTGTATAGCTTTGTTCTAAACTAGGAATGGGTATTTGTCAACTGGATTTGCTTTTTATATTTCAGTATAGTCGGCACAAAAGTCAGCCTTAAATGGTCCTAGGGATGCCACCTGCTTCTATGCTTTATGCATCAGGATACTATCCAGACTTGAGGAGTGTTCACTCAACACATTTCTCAAAAGATGCAAATGTTTCACTGAAAGTTTAAGACAAAACAAAACAAAAACAAGGACTTCGTTATACAGAGAGTCTCGATATCCTAAGTAGGGATGTCCCTGCCAGCGGGGAATGGGATGAAAGCTCCGACACTGTCTTGGTATGGAAGCTGAGATTGGAACCATTAAATTATTTCTTCCCATGTTCAAAAGGACCTTAGAATAGAGTGGACTTTAGAAAAGAGCTTCACCCGGGCCTGTAATCCCAGCTGCTTGGGAAGCTGAAGCAAGAAGTTCAAAAGTTCAAGGCCAGCCTGGGGACCTTGTGAGTCTGCCTCAAAATAGAAACATATAGGGGCTGGAGAAGGCACCGGGCACAGCGCTTAGAGGCTTCTAAGCCAGGCGAGTGCTCCTGGCTTCAGTCCTTGGGTTTAAAATAAAAGAGTCTGAGAATTGGGAGCGTTTAACAACAGAAAGCCTCTCTAGCAATGTCTGATACAACTAATATGCATATTTTAGTCTTTTTCCCCTGAAATTGTGCTTACTGAGGTCCATGTAGTAATAGTAAGCAAGAGGCCAGTTTCTACAGGAGTCTAGAGATATTTTTCCATTTCCTTTGTATTATTATATATGAGTAACTTTTTTGATACAAGAGAAGGAAATCTTTTCATGTTACTTTGTTACTAAAGTATCTTCTAATTCGCACTAGTTTTTCAAGGTTGAGGCAGAACATCTTTGTTGTATTAAGTGTGGTTGTCTTGGAGCTATAACAACTGTAATGCTTAGGAAGCCCATTTGCAAACACTCAGTGAGGAGACAAATTTTAAAGTAAAGCTTTTTTTATATTGTAGCTTGAACTGCTTGTCATACATTCTTTTGTAGTAAAATATAAGTCAGATTTGAATAATCTATGACTCAAAACAGTGGGAATTTTATCTTGTGTAACAATTTTCAATAAAGTTAGACCAACTTAAAAAAAAATGAGTTTTAAACATTTTAAAAAGATTTTCCCCAACATAGCATTTTTATTAATTATTTGGGCACGTCGTACAATGCACCCTACCACACCACTTCCCTTTTCTCCCAGGTCCACACCCTCCCACCTTTACACCATTCCCTCCCCTCCCCCTAAAAAACAAGGCCATTTTGTATTAGCCGTATACTCGTTGGAGCACGGTCAAGCTGCCAATGGCTAGCCCCTTAAAGAAAACTGAGTCCTTCTCCCCCACACTCCCACCCCCACCAGAAGCCAGCAGTTGTGAAGAGATACACTTCAGTTCAATAGATTCCTGTCTGCACTGTTTCTTTGGGGTGGGGTGGGAGGCAGGAAAAGGTTGCCACCGAAGCCTTCAGTGTCTCTTATTCTCAGTCTGCAGTCATCGGTGCATTGCAATGGACTTCAACACGTTTCCTACAGCAGCTCAGATCACGGGCCTCAACATGGTTGCTGGCAGCAGTGTGGATCACAGACACCAAATCAATGTGTCCTCCGGTGGCAGTACTGACCATGTTGGTCCGTTCTAAAATGGACATTAATAAAGTTTTAATACAGTGAGCAATTGGGATATGCGACGGTTTGATTATGCTTGGCCCAGGTTGTGGCACTTTTAGGAGATGTGGCCTTGTTGGAGGAAGGTGTCATTGTGGGCGTGGACTTCAAGATCCTCATCCTAGCTGCCTGGAAGCCAGTCTTCTCCTGGTTGCCTTTGGAATGAAATGTAGAATCTCAGCCCCTCCCCCATCATCCCTGACTGGACACTGCCATGCTCCCACCTTGATGATAATGGACTGAAAATCTGAACCTGTAAGCCATCCCCAATTAATGTTCTTTATAAGAGTTGCCTTGGTCATGGTGTCTGTCCACAGCAGTAAAACCCTTACTAGGACAGGATATCTATGCAGAAAAATTTACAAATGCCCATCGCCTTCCACTTAGCCTGTTCTCATGGTGATCTACTCTGCACTGGGCTTGTGAGTCAGAGCTTCACGCACAACAGTCCTAGTATAACAAACCTGCCTATGAGTGAGACATTTCTGCAGCTCTAGGCTATTCTTGTTGGATGGCCAGCCTGCCGTGAAGCCTGAGAGTGCTTTTAACAATATAGTCACTGTGAGCCAGACAGTGCTATAGTTCTATAACAAAGTTGTACATTTTTTTAACTTTTATTTTAAGTATATCTTTTTAAAATGTGCTTTGCTGCCTCTTTTTTACAATCATTAGTTTTGCCTTTCATACTTTAAAATTGTATTATTTTAAAAGTACATTAATATATATTTTTATTTCTTTTGGTTATTTAACAACAGGTAAGTGAAATAGATGTGGTGAGCGTGCACACACACACACACACACACACACACACACACACACACACACACACACACACTTTCTCTCTGTATTTGCACACACTGGTTAAGTGCTCTTCTACTGGGCCACATCTGCAATGATAGTTCTTTGCTGCACCGCCACGCGGGGAGAAACGCAGGCTCAGGCGGGGTCCCCTGGCTCCAGTGCTGGGCCCGAGCGCAGGGAGGGAGCGCGACTGAAGGAGCGCTGGCCACTTTTGGCGCTTTCCTGCTCCTCCAGTCGTGCGATCTCTGGGAGACCCGCCTGCTGGGCACGCGCACCCCTGAATCAAGTCAGGTCCGGGCGGCTAGAGATGGGGCGAGTCACAGGTGCCAGGCGCCTCGGGCGCTCTCCAGCTCCAGGCCAGATGCTGTGGCCTTCCCACCCAGGCGCCACCGCGTCCCGCCTCAGAACACAGGTGCCCTCCAGCGCAGGGAAGGAGCACAGATGGAGATTAGCTGCCTCGGGTCGCTCTCCAGCTCTGCTGTGCTCGGAGCACTCTCCGCCCCACACCAAGTCGGTGCATCCCACCATTTGCCCCAGAGAGCCGATCTCTTCCTGGGCCGAAAGTGTTTACAGCTCCCAAAGTTCTCCGACACCAAAATAGTTTTCACCTTTATTCGTTCTGGATGGCGGGCAACGAGCACGCACAGGAGCTGACAGGGCAGGCAGGTGGAGAAGGAGGGGAGAGAGAGAGCTACTCGGGTCAGGGTGCTCTATTAAATTGTTCTGGGGAGGGGACAGAGGTTTGGTAACCAATACTTTCCATTGGCCCAGCTTGGGGACCTTTTGGTGCGTCATTTGCTTGCCTGAGGACTCAGGGTTGCTTTCTACATGACAAATCTCACACACCAGGCCTCTCTCTATACAGGGGTTGTAAAGGCTGTGACCGGTTTTACAGGAGTCTTCCAGGAGCATTGGCTAAAAATATGTTGCAGTCCCTTGTGAAAAAATATCACGGGGTCTCCCAGAAATTTTTTTGCCTGAGCTCAACTGGGTGTCAGATTGCCTGTCACAGATCACTGCCCCACAGTTCTTTAACGAAGATTTGGATGAGTTTTCTCTATTACTTTGGCCTGCAATGAGATAGATATAGAGAGATAGTAGGTGTTGTGGCTTACTGTTTATATTTTCTGCTCCCTCAAGAGGGGTGCCCTCCGATGAGGAGTAGATCATGTACTCAGGTAATGTCAGGTGAAATCTTAATTAGTCGGTTAAGGCTAGAGCCTGTGATTGGGCAGTGGAAGGAAAAGGCAGAGCTAGTCTGTGCACACCACACAGACTAACATAATCCTTGCAGATATCTTGATGGTATTTAAATTTTGTTTTGAGATTTATATATTGAAGAGTGTACAGCTTTGGTGAGATTCGTCCTCAGACATGCTGAACTGACCTACTTGAACTCCCGATGTCATGGATTCCAGGTCATCTTGCCTCATTCAATCTTTCAGACGGATCCAGTCAGAACTTAGACATCAGAGACTGAATAACAATTGTTGGAGTTGCGTTTCTATTTCCCTACCCCCCCCCCTTAAAGATATCTCAACACCCATATTCAGCAGGAAGAAGTTATAAAGAGATGCCGTCCCGATTCCATGGGTTTGGCCGTCTGGAGGTAGTTATTCTAGGATGTCTTTCTAGGGAATTAGAAATGGTCATAACTTGAACAGGGAGAAAATAGCTAAAATTGATTGTGTAGCCATATCTTATTTGGTAGAAATCTTTATAATTGTTACAAAATTGAAGTTATAATTTCTTACATTGGTACAGAATTTATTTTGATACAGAATTAAGATTTTCATTGGTATGAATTTCTTCTATTGATACAAAAATTTAATACAATGCTTAGACCCAGTCCTTCTCTAACTGCCTTACAAACTGTTTTTAGATGATTAAACATACAAGTTGCCAGATAGCAAACTCAGGGTTCTGAGTTAATTGTAAGGGTGTCTTCAAGATATTTCAATTAGAAATAGCTGAAAGTAGTTGAAGAATTACTTTGCAGCTGGGCAGTGATGGCGCACGCCTTTAATCCCAGCACTTGGGAGGTAGAGGCAGGTGGATTTCTGAGTTCGAGGCCAGCCTGGTCTACAGCGTGAGTTCCAGGACAGCCAGGGCTATATAGAAAAACCCTGTCTTGGAAAAAAAAAAAAAAAAGAATTACTTTGCATAGATAGTTTTCAAAAACGTCAAAAATCCACAGAATGTGACATTTAATGTTATTTAATCATTTAATGCTGAGACATATTTGCTTCTGACAGCACCCCTTCTTGGTTAAAAGAAGTTACTGAGCATCTTCACCTCTAGGTGAGGTTGTTTATTGTGGCAAGGTAGCCACTGGGCAGAAATTGCTATTCACCTACAGACAAAAATACTGTCCAGAAAAAGGACACAGTATGTGGAATAGTTAGCCGATAATCTCTGCCAAGATAGGGTAATCAGTCCTTCAAAACTCTGCGTTACAAAGGTCTGTCAGATGATCCTGGGCCAAATGGCCAAAGACAGATGACCCAAGGTTTTCAGGAAATAGTGGACTGTGTAGGTAGGCAGTTGTCTCTGCAATTTGTTTCCATTTTGGAAGCTATGTTAGTGCTTCCTATATTTTCAGGTAATATTTAAGTTGCTCTCGGATTTCAGATAGTACACAAACTAAAACCAGGACATAACAGGTGTAGATTTATGAGCCTTTTAAGTTAGGATAGATGGTAAAGTGCTTTATTTAATTGACAAAATTGATAGACTGAGTGATAAGTGTATCTTATACTTTATAATTTGCAGAATGGTAATAGTAGTGTTCAATTTATATCTGAGAGAAAGGAGCCTTTTAATTGGGCAAAAAGGGGGAAATGTTGTGGATTGCTGTTTGTATTTTCAGCTCCCTCAAGAGGGGTGCCCCAACCAGAAGTAGATCACATACTCAGGTGATGTCAAGTGAAATCTTAATTGGTCAGATAAGGCTAGAGCCTGTGATTGGACAATGGAAGGAAAAGGTGGAGCTGAAAGTTTTAGAGAAGGGAGAGAAGGAGGAGAAGAGAAGGGAGATGGAGGAGGAAGGGAGAAGATGGAGAAAGAAGAGGTTGAAGATGGAGCCACATGGCCTGGAGGAGCTGCAAGTAGATAGGGATTTCATAGCTGGCAATAGAGTAGTGTAGGGTATATTTGCCCAATCTAGGCATGCAGCTTGTATTTATATCAACTGAGTTTTGTGTTCTTTGCAAAGGCATTTGGGGGTTGGAGATTTACCATTATAAGTCTGGCTGGTATAATACAAGTCTCTAGTGATTTCATTTCACAGGGCTAAGGGTAGCTGAGTAAGCAGTAGCTAGCATTCTGCAGGCTACCCACAGAGGGTGGATGGCCTAAGAAATGTAAGCAGTAGCTCCAGGCATTTCAGATTAAACTGGTTTGGTTAGTTTTAGCTGGTGGCCTAGAACTAGCCATGGGGGGTGGGGAAGAATCCACATGCCAGCAAATAGCAGGATTTAGCATGGGATCTATTGAAAACTACACGCAACAAGTAGGCAGTAAGTTTGTTGGGATTTTGTTGTTTTGTTTTTGACAATAGAAAGACACTATTACCACTTCTGATTTATGGATTTAAGAAATAAAATCTCAAGGTCTAACACAAAGGTTCTCAAGGGTCTCAATCCCTTTGGGGGTCAAATGACCATTTCACAGGGGTTGCTTAAGACCATCAGAAAACTCAGATATTTATATAATAATTCATAACCATAGCAAAATTAGTTATGAAGTAGCAGTAGCAGTAATTTTATGATTAGTCACCACAATATGAGAAACTGTATTAAAGGGTGACAGCATTAGAAAGGCTGAGAACCACTGTTCTCACACAACTGGAGCACTAGAGTCAACAGAGTCCAGATCCCACATCCTTGTTCCCCCCCGAAGAAGTTTAGGATAGAGGATTAGAGTTAGCTTCCTATGAAACTATACGTTCATTTAAATACACATTAGTTCCTACAGATTTAATTGGCTATGGTACAGGATGTGCATTCCTGTGCCATTCCTACAAAGGGTGACTAACAAGGCTGGGTTGAGCTTTTGCTTGAGAACTCCAAAGGTAAGCAAGAAGTACAAGTCTTCCCATCCTGGCCTCTACATCAGGAACTTGGAAAACAACTCTGAAGAGAGGCCAGAAAGATTTTAAGAGTCAGAATATCAGGAAGTCTGCTATGAAAGTCTCTCCCAGGAAAGGCTACAGAAGCAAGACAACGACCATGGCAAGTGTCAATGGATGTGTTAATGTGGAAGGGGGGAATTTTTGCAGGGTCCCACCCCTAGACACAGAACTATAGGCAACTAATGACTGCTGGAAAGAGTTAGCCTCTGCCAGGAATGTGCTTCCTTATTAGTTGTCCAATGCAGAGTGACCAGCCTTGAAACCATATAAACACACCAACAAAAATAGACTCATCAGATTGCATATGTGTATGTATGTAGGTGTGTAAGGCCCTGGGGAGTCTTAACTTACCAGACACCCCCAAGTGAACACATGGAATCATGGATCGATGCAAAAGGAATTTATTGATCCAGCATGCTGGAGTCATCCTGCACACCAAGGCGGGAGAACAACCCCTCGAAGCCCGTTCAGCGAGCTTTTACATGGTTTTTAGAGCAGCAGCCATTAGGCACAATGTGATTGGCAGAACAGCGTGACTTTTAAACTGATTGGTCTTTAGGGAATGAGGTAGCAGGGGCTTAATCAGCCCCTCCCTTCTAGCCTACATGCTCTCTAACCTGTTTCTTCCAGGAGGGGAGGGGTGCCCATGTGCTTAGGGGCCCTGGTGAAATATCCCAAAGTTCCTGAGCTGACTTCTCATGTGTATGTATGTGCTTGTATGTATGTTACATATATGTAACAATAATGTTCAAAGAAAAATAGGCTATCAACTAAAGTGGGGACATACACACATGGAATGGTTCCTACGAAGGTATCAGGGAAGTGCTAGAAGGAGGAAAGAGATGGGGTAAAGCTGATAGAATCTAATTTTAATTAAGATATAGAAATGAAACTCCCTGCAATGGTAGTTTTCTGTGCCAGGACTGTGCAAACAATTTGGCTTATTCAAGTTCCTACTTTCCCTTTGGAGTCTAATCCTGGCTGCAGCTG
Organism: Uromys caudimaculatus; assembly: GCA_028551405.1. NCBI lineage: Eukaryota > Metazoa > Chordata > Mammalia > Rodentia > Muridae > Uromys > Uromys caudimaculatus. The sequence continues at coordinate 88,501,678 of CM052704.1, forward strand.
GGCAGGTCGAGTGCACAACAGCCCATTGTCACCCTGGGCCTTGGTCTCTAACGGGTTTCCTAGACCACAGCACTTCCCATTGTCCCCACTCGCAGCTTGGGGATTGTGTTCTGGTCTATTCTAGGAGAAGACTCCTTGGCCACTGTATCTGAGGCCTGAGACTTCAACCTTAGGTCTTTCCCTTTTCTGCAGTTTTACTTTGTTTTCTTTTTTGGATTTCTTGAGTCCCAGAAAATTGGAGGGGTCTTAGGGATCCCCAGTACACAGGGCTTTTCCTGGTCTAAAATCTTGACTTAGCAGCTGACTTTTTCTTCCTGAAGACCAGGTGGGTGAACTTTTCCTCTTTTGTTTTACCTTAAACTTAGCAATCTTAACAACCTGACACTTAAACAGGAATCATTAATCAAGGATAATTTTCCCAGCAGATTGACTTTAAAATAGATGAAGCTATCCAGAAGTCTCCATTTCTCATCATTCTTGATTTTCAAGGTTGTGCTCAGCAGTCCCGGTTCTTGTCATGAATTTGTCCCTCATCTGGCCTTTGGTCCAATAGAAAGAGCCTGGGCTGGAGAAATGGCTCAGCGGTTAAGAGCACTGACTGCTTTTCCAGAGGTCCTGAGTTCAATTCCCAACAACCACGTGGTGGCTCACAATAGAAAGAGCCTTTTCCTGCCCTCTACCCCAAGCAAAGGTTCATGGTGGCACAGTCTCTGAGCCCCATGATTCTACCTCCAAAGTGTTTTCTAACAACATATGTCTATTTCTTCAGCATTAAAGTTTTAAGTCTGCCCTAGCCATGGAAGGCACATGGTCTAAAGGTGACATGAACTCCTAGCTAGACCAAAAGTAGCATGAAAAGCCCAAGCCTAGTTGCCCAATACTGGTATAAAGGAAGAAAGGGTAAGGGAATTAATTACTCCTTTCCTCAAGTCCGGGGGGGGGGGGTGTTAGGTAGGCCTTCTAACCCAGTCAGCCACAGTACAGCTGCCTCAAAATTCAATAGGCAAAATCCAATGGGACTGACTCTTCTAGAACTGAGGGAACACCTGGAACATTCCTCCTGGACCATGCCTATCCTCTTAAAATTCATGAAATTATATTAAAAGGCTCTCTGCCTGGAGGATAGCCAGATTTTAGAATATGGTGACCAGTTCCACCCCCTCGCCCCACAAGGACAACAGCGAACCTTTAATCTTGACTCTCTGGAGCCTCTGGTGCTTGCAGGTTTTATCCAACTAACTTCCAAATCCTTAAAGAAAATGTTACAGATATATTAAAGGTACAGTATATCTTGTAGAGGCAAAGTAGCTGATAGATAGAAAATAGATGATAGACAGACAGACAGATATAGATAGAGTCATAATACTATCATGGTCTCCTGTTTTGATTTTTTTTCAATTTTATATTCAATAATTATTTGTGGGATGTGGATATTAAAATCGACAATGTAACGAGAAAAATATCTTATATTTTTGAACACAATAAGTCTCAGGAAGAGGCCTGGAGTGGACTAAAGGTGTGTTTTTAACTTGTTTGGACTAGAAAGGCATGACAGACAACTTGTCCTATCTCACCATTAAGTACTAGTATCCGCTGCTTCAGAAACTGGTGTCCAGCCCCAGTTTTCTCCCCTGTAGTTCACCCGCTGTTTTCTGAAGTCCCACCCCAGATCCTTTTAGAGGAGTCATAACATAAAGAAGACATACTTGAGAGATAATCCCCACGGTCCCCAGATCTGGAGGCTTAGCATAAATGCTTGAGGCTGCAGTCATTCCTGGGTTTTACCTTGTTTTGGTGTTTGTACACCAAAACATTGTACACCAAAAATGAACAAACACCATTTTTACAGTTACTAATAGGCCTCAGCCCCCATCTTCCCTTGCAGTGTAACTGCTCAAACATGGTTCGGTCAACTTGCTTAAAACTCAAAGAGAAATAGGAAGTAGTGGCATCCCTTACCTTGATATTAGTGATGTGTGTTAAGACCAGGCATGCATGTGAACGTGTCCATTAAGACCAATTGCCCCCCAAAAGATATATATTTTGAATGTTGTTCTGCTTTCTGCTTGCCGAAAGAAGTTTTAAACTCTCTGGAAAAGCTATTTTTTTTTCCTTCTTGACCTGATTATCATAATTCAATCCATAGAGGAGGAACCAGGTGGGAATATATTAACATTTCAATTTGGTTCAAAATAACACATCATTTCCCATTTTCCTTTGCATGTCGTGGTTCCCATCCCCTATATTCAATCCCTTTGTAAATAAAGTAGTTAAATCGTATGAAATCATGTACTCTGTAATTGTCATCACTATTTAATCTTCTGAAAAGACACAGTGACCGGATTCTTGCTTTACTATGAGTTGGGTAGAGAACAACAAGACCCTTGCCTTGAACTCTGCCAGAACTGGCTGTCCTTCCAGGCATAAAAGACCAGACAGTACTGTTGGACTGGCCGACTCAAACATTTCACATCTAGATGGCTGAACATGTGACCAAAGAAAGCATGGACATCAGAACAGTTTTAAAAATGTATCATGGATCTGATGTTGGTCAATTCATATTTCTGCTGTAGGTGAGCCCTGGGTGAAAAACATAAATAACTGATCAGTCTTTCCGCATTCGTTTTAAGACTGATAAATCGTTTTACATCTGAGGATAACGATGCCACACAAATGCAATGACCAGCTGATGAAGAGTTCGTTGAGGTTAGCTAAGCCCATCCATTTTAACTTCCTTTTCCACAGAAACTCAATCTGTACAAAATGTTCTTCTGTTCTTTGAAACTGGCCCGGGGATTTATTTATTTAAAAAAAAAAAAAAAAAAGAAGAAGAAGAAGCCCTGATAACCTTTGACCTCATCTGTTTTCGTTCTCTGAGTGAAAACAAGCTACCTGTACACTCCCAACTCTAGAAATAAGCTGGAGTTGTAGCACAGGGGAAAGAGTTTGTCTAGAGTGAGATCTGGGGTTCGATCTCCTGTACTCAGAAGAGGCAATCAAGCTCCAGATATAAACCCCCTTCCTATCCACAGGATAGGAAGGGTTTCCCTGTGCTTTCTGGACAGGAGCAGGACAGGGTTCTCATAATAGCTCATCTGATTTAGTTCTGTAATTTTTTTTCCTTTAAGAAAAACAGTCATTCTTCTTCAAAAATAACTTGGTGTCCAGCATCATCCATAGTTGCATACGGCATAGCAGAATCCATAGCTTTGGGTCTGTAACAGTATTTTAATAACAGAAAGGAAAATCAGAGCTATAAAAAGAGAGAAGAGGAACCTAATGTTCTCCAATGTTTGTGAAATTCAAAGTACAAAGTTGCTCTGAGTGTGTGGCCTTGTGAATAATGGGGAGATCAATACAAGACGAATTGAATATCAAGAATTCTGAGGAAGCCAAAGGGAGCCAACCAAATGGAGTAAAAAATAAAATTGCAAAGAGACTTTAGTATACTGACAACTCAAAATCAAATGATGAATGCCCAGGAGTAAATTGCATAAAACTTTTATTTATTAGCAGTGTATTCTTCTACACTTCAAAATAGAACAAAATATCTTCTGGAAGATAAACTATTCATAACAAAATACATGGCAAACCATTTTTATTATAAGTGGAGCATCTCTGTGCTATATAATCTCTATAATATATACATCCCCTTCTTTGTGTGCCTTATGTATGCACATGTGTATAAATAAGCTTAAGACATACACATGTAGATACATATGACATATATATATATACACACATAATTATGGAAATTTTACAGTAGTCAACTTTACAATCATTTTAGTAGCTGCACTCATTAGTGTTCATCGAACAACTAAAAACAGTAATATGATTCTCTTCCCCCACATCTCCAATGTCACCTCAATTACTTTACAATGATAATCCGAAAGAAATAGTAATCTCTTCCTATACAATGAACCAAGTTTTTAAAATAATGACTCACAATAAAATATTTTACTTTTTCAACTTTGGAAAAGATAAACAATTTAATTCCCCTTTGTGTTTTTGATTCTTAGAACATATAATTCAATTTTCCATCAGGTGAGTGCAATTATTTGGTACTGCAGCTCTGGGAACTCATGTTAACAAACCTGAGTCAAACTCCATTCCAATGCCATCTGAGAAGGGTAAAAACATAAGCAAGGTGTCTTCCTGAAGCATATACAATAGCCTGAAGATGCCCCCTCCTGATAAATATGGTATAAATAACTCAACAGAATAAAGCACTTTGTATGAATCCATTTAACTAGCCCTTGCCCATTCTCAAGCAGCCTGGAAGAGAATCAGTATCTAAGAATCTCTATCTCAAATAGACAAGAAGCCAACAGGCTTCTGGAAACTTAAATACATAATCACACAGGAAAGGGCTGGGCATACCCTGGGAGGGGGCGGGGTCCTTTCAGTCTCACATCCAGTTCCAGACAGACCCCTGTGTACATCTGGTCTGTACGGGGTCGAGAGGGTGCGTCCATTCAAGTGTCCCCTTTAGTGCACAGATCTACTTAGCAGCGATTTCTTCTGTTTATTCCTTCATTGCTTTAAAACTGACATCAGACCATGGCGCACAGGGCAATGACCACCTCGTACCAAGAACAGAATGTTCTGAGCTACCAACCCAGTGCTTTTTGGTCTTTAACAACATTATTGTACGTTTACAGAGCGTGTTCTTTCGAACCATAGACATGGGTCTTAAAATTCGTATCCTTCCTTTGCATATTTACAAGAAGGTATAAGCAAAATAAATGATTTAAGGCATTTTCTTTTTTTAAAGCACGAGTGAGAGAAGGAAAGAAATAAAAGCATTGGAATGTTCTGTCATTTCACAGAGAGGAAAAAATCATGCTTTCAGGAGAAACGCCCATTAATTCTGATCTTAAAAAATTCTCAAGTTTTTGTTTTTTTGTTTTTTGTTTTTTTTTTTTTTTTTTAAGCCTCCTACTTAAAAGGCTCAAGAACAAAAACAAAGGGGCAACTTTTTTTCCTAAATGAATCTATCAAACAACCCACTCTTGGTAGAGATAAATTTGGATGAACTCTAGTTCAGACAGGCTTCAGCAGAGAATGGCCTGGTCTACTGAATTCGTAGGGGAGTATTAAAAATCACATCTAAAAATTCACTCCCTCGTTTTCATTTAATACAGAAGAATTATATACTCATTGTAGACAAAACCATACTAAAGCTAAACAAATTTAAAATACAATTTTTTTTGGTAGCAAACAGCAGGAAAAATCTAAATCAAAATATAGTGTAGCCTTTACATAATTTTATATATTTATAAAATTATCAAAATAGTCTTTTATAAAGTTCATGATACATATATAATGTAACACTGTACATGTAAATGCAGTAACAAATGCATTCCTGAAATACATTTAAAATAACCTTTTAAAATACCAAATTTAACATTAAAACTGTCTTTACCAGTATGGACAGCTCCATAAAGATCATTCCAGTGCCATGTATAGTAGTCATTGGCCAGTGCTCTGGTCTCAAGTCTCTCAACAGTACTGTGTTAACACTCTAAGTTAAGGTAAGAAGGCAGAGACATCCTCCGGGCAAGCAGCTGTTTTCTTCCACATTGCACATCCAGATGTCTAAGAATGGAACTGTCTTCACTGGAGTGGCAAGGCCTTAGTAATGAACATATTCAGACTGAAGGGACTGTGTAGGGAGAGACATAAACTGAGGTTAAATTCCATCCCATGTGAAGCTGCTAAACTGTCATACAGCCTCCTCCTTCAACACAAGGCACTCAGGTGTGTTATATAAAAGACACACGTAACAAGCTAAGGAAGCAAACGACAGGGGAAAGAAAGCTGTTACTAAGAAAGCAAGACATTTGGTTAAGGTAAAGTGATTGTTGGAAAAAATTATATTTCAAAAGATTTAATAATGTTTAAGCGTGTTTCCAATCGAGTACTAACTGAAAGTAAAGATGAGGCATTGATTTGATTCTTGAGCCTTAGTGTAGTAATACTATTAATGCAAAAACATTACATGATAATTATAACTAATTGAGAGCTGTTAGAAGAAACTTTAGCTTTTTTTTTTTTACTTAATACACATAAGTAGCATGTTAATGCTTCTCATAGTTAAATACAGTTCTTAAGGATGCTTGAGTTTAGTAAACACCTTATAAATCCTTTCCTCTAAGGGAACACAAAGTACAACTAACTAGCTTTGGATCTGATCTGAGAACCACAGAGAGCACAAGAGTCTTATAACAATGTAACAGCAGGTAGGCATGAAGGAACAATACAGATCCTTCCACACTGAGATGGACACTCTGACAGAAGAGAAGCAAGAGCTACATAAGTCATGAGAATGCCCGGACAGCAGACACAAACCAGGAGAAGAGTAAAAGCAGCAGAAAGTTCACCAAAGCTATTTTTGGGTAGCACATAATGGCTGCACAGAAGGATACAGATCAGTTCTACGCATCAGCAGTCCTTTGCAGGGTTCCTCTCGTCAAACACCTAGAGCAACAAAGACTTCCTGCTTCTCTACAAGGTACTTTCTTTTCTCAATAATTTTCAAACCAATCTGCAGTATTTTACTAACAGGATGTATTTTATTTATAGATCTTACTAATTTCCAAACTGGTCCATATTGGTGGTGAGATAGCTATTAGTCACACACACATACACACACACACACACACACACACACACACACACACACACACACACACACACACACTTTCCAAAGAACTTAGGAAAACATAAGACTAACTGTTCAGCTTCAAAGTCCCAGGAAACTATACGGCCTATCAATAGCCAACTTAGCAGCTATAATCTTTATTCTCAAAAGGCAAAACCCACTGTCAGTCATAACACATGAGCTAAAAGTAGAGATGTTTACTTAGATAACAATGTTCATAGTATAAAATTAGCATTGTGTATCACAAGCAAAGGACAGGAGGAAGAGAAAGAGAGGTGGGTCTCTGGGCTAAATAACATTCAAGGTCAAGAACACTTAGAAAAGAGGAAAGGGGTTTCACAAGTTAAATTTCTTGATTGGGGAGGGTGTGGTTTACAGTAAAGTTTTGAAAGAAGAGGGAGATGATAAGAACTAGGCACCACAATATAAATAGTGATCTCACAGAGGGAATGTCCTGTGGAATGGGCTAATGCTAGCAAACCCTCAGCTCATAGGACAGTAGTTGCTGTATTTGTCATTGTTGCCCTAGCTGCTTTCCCCCCAATTTCTCCTGAAGTTTAAAAAAATGAGTCAGAGGCACAGCCAGTGAAGTGTCTCCCTGTCAGCAAGGACATCACACATGTGCCTTACAGATGCTGTGCCTTCCAGAATGTTCAACTTGTGCTTTTGTTCTGATTAGAAAAGTGGCATGTGCTCGGATAGAAATCAGAAGTTCCTTAAACAGCTTGTAAATTTACCACCACGAAGTTGTGTTTGCAAGCAGCCCTTAAAGCCTCAGGGCTTCGTCAGTTCCCAGTCAGTGCAGGATGTGGCAAACAGCAGCCAGTTGACTGAAACTCTCTTCAAGGATTCTTACAGAGACATCCATGTATCCTGTAAATCTATGCGTGCGCCTAGAGTTCTCATTCTAACGCCCTGCAGTCCCTGAGCTGGAAAGCAAAAAAGGTTTAGAAGACCTTCAGCATCTGTTACTCAAAAGAACATGTACTCATAGCAAAGTCCACAAGCCCCGGGATTCAGTCTAGCTCCAAATATAGTTCGCCACGATTCCTCCCTTTGTGTTTTCTGCACCCAGCTTGCTCTCTTGCATTGCTGAAATGGCTCTGCAGATCTTTGCAAGCAAATCTGGCCAGAGCAGGACCCTTTGTCCTGTCAATTCACTGTTTGGCAAACAATTATCGATATATTAGGAAGTGTGGGATGAAGACTGAGACTCTTGGAATGAAACATACCGCATAGCTTCTTTATAGAGTACAAGGAAAGTTAAAATAAAATATCTGTAAAAATGAGTCTAGCAAATTATTGTGACTTCAGTATTTTGTAAAATATTAACTTCCTTTTTATTCTCAATCTAAAAATAAAGCCTTCTAATGAAAAAGACCAAAGGGAAAGAGAAACACCAGAGTCTACGACATCACAACTAACACTTGGGGAGGAACACTGCATGGTGACAGAAACAATAGATTCCAAAGCATTGTGTGCTTGCATCAAGGGGCTATGTCCGGGGCACTCTGGGCCGCCAGGGCTCGGCCACGAAGACCTTGAAGAAAAACATCAGTACACTGTGTATGGACTCTCAGCACAAATGATAGACACCTAAGCCTCCTTAGCTGCTTGTTCAGCAAATGCACACCAAAACAAAGCATGGCTTCGGACCCCTTGCACAGACACCAACAGGATTACCAACTGTACAGAATGTTTCCCAACTGTATTGTCACAGAAGTACAGCCCAAACTCCGAAGAGTTCACAACCTATACCTGACATTCATAAGCCAAAAGTCCCACAGCGACTTTATATGATGGGTACAGTCAACACACAGGCACAAAAACAGGCAAACAACAACAAAAATGCAAAATGTTACATTCAGGCTGTGTCCATAAACTGTATAGGAAACAAAATCTTGTTATATACAGACCCTGTCCCCAATAGACTTCATCATATATATGTAAATAAGATTCAAATTCATCCCAGATGAGGGGTACTCAACTAATGTACTAATTAGCAAAGATAGTAACCAGTTACTAAATTTTTGTTTTTTACAATAAGAATACACTTTGCACTTGAAAAACAGTATTGTTGTTACCATTAACTTTATTAAACCAGATAAAAATAAAACTGTTTGGGGTTCTTAATAAATTAGATAAAATACTTGCAGTTCATCAGTTCTGAGATACTGCGTACTTTTCTATATGTCAGGCACAGTTTGGACACTTTTTATGTATACACTCATTAAAGCCTTCATGCCACCATTTCACAGATGAGGAAACTGTGGCACATAGCAATCACTTGACCCAGACTACTCAGCTAGGAAATGAAGGGGTCTGAAGCCTGGGAGCCTCGCTCCAAGGCACAGAATGGGCCATCTGCCTAGTTCCTCAAGGGAACTTCGAGCATTTGACCTGTAATCATTCTGTATTCCATTTAACAGGCTCTTTCACCCTGAGAACAAAAATATATAAATTACAAAACAGATATTATATGGATTACATTAAAGGAGACAGTACATTTTACATTCTTTTTCAACCAAATTTTTAAAAGTTTATTATAAGAACACCTACATCCATAAAGGAATGCAGACATGATGGCACATACCTTTAATCTCAGCACCAGAGAGGTAGAGGCAGGAGAATCTCTATGAATTAGAGATCACCCTGGTCTACACAATGAGTTCCAGACCAACCAGGACTGTACACAGAGACCCTGTCTAAAGAAAAAAACAAAAACAAAAAACAAAAAACAAAAAAAAAAACCAAAAACCAAAAATCTATACTTGGACAGTGGTTTTTTTTTTATGTCCCCATGTGTTAATGCCAATGTCTCTAAGATAAATAAATAAAGACAATGGCAGAGATAACGGAGACGGTCATGAGACCTAAGGTGTAAAAATCACCTTATATTTATAAGCGGTCACATAACCAAGATATTTAATCTTGAGCTCCTTTGATCAGTAAGTTCCATGGGACTCTCAGACCAGATCAAATCTCTTAGGAATATATGGCATGTTTATAGTACAGATACCATAAAGGAATGCAGAAATATCCAACCTGGGAAGCAAGGGTGAAGTTAATTGCCGGACACAAATGTTTTATGTCAAAATACAAACTCCCACCACGAAGCCACAGTCCCTGAAAGCAGGAAGGTTGACGTAAAGCAGAGTGTTAGGTAAGACCAAGACTGCTTGTTCTGTTCTGGAAACTCGCTGCTCCTGTTTTATCAGATGTACATCGTAACTTTAAAAGTTTAGCTCTTCTGGAGGTGTTTCTTTTTAAACAGCCCAGCTACTTAATCGTGGCGGGGAAATGTCTCATAATTATAGATATACACACAGTACAGACGGCTAGTGAATCCAACCATAAGATACTTGTCAAAAACAACAAATAAGAGGGATGACAGATTAACATCCAGACAGCAGAACGGTAAAGAGGTACCTTCTGTTCAGTTAATTTGTATAAAAGCTTTCGGAGTAGCATCCTGGGAAGCCAGAGCCCTTTCTGCAACTATGCAGACATTTGCTACAGTGGATTTCTATTATCTTTCTTTATTTCCTCAAGTCTCTTAAGAAAGAAACACATGGTCTGCTTGTTACCCTCAGTGTAAATTCTAACTATAGAGGCAAAATGCACCAAAGAAAAAATAGTTTATTTTAACATTTTAGGTAATTAAGAAAACTATGTATTTGATAATATGAGGTTTTATTTATATACTTGCATCCAATGTATTGATAACAAGTGAACACTGGGAGAATTTTAATCTACAACTCTCTTTATGTTCCCCCCTTATATCCCTTTCATGTCTCTATAATAGCTTGAGGCTTTCTGCACTGCCTAAGAATTAACACACAAAATGTGCACACTGAGACATATTCCCACAACTGAGGCTTCTCAACACTTTAAAGAATTCACTTCTCGTGACAGAATGCAAACTTTTCAGGGACAGTAGATGAATGTCCACTAGAGACGGCTTTATGGTCAACACAAAAAACCTAAAGCACTGTGATAAAACCAGCATCGAAGAGGGGTATATACTGTCTCCTTGTACCCGCCTTCCAAGTGCCCCAAGATGGAACAAGACAATCCTGGTTAATTAAAACATGATGTAAAATATTCTTTTACCTTCCTACATGGCTTTTAATAGACTCTTCCCCCCCTGGGGGGGGGGAATTTAATATAGGCTTTTCAGCAATCACAAAGAGTTCAATTGTTAGATGACAGATTGTTGACACCCTCCTTGACTCAGTCAACCATGACTTGAGTGTTTTCAGTTCATCTGAACACCAAAATTATACTGATGTCAGCTTGTTTTAAATTTATTTTCTATTATAGTTAAAGCCATATTCCTTTAAAAAAAATAGACAACTTCCAGATTACTGTATACTAATATTAAAACTGAAAACTTGGTTTTCTTTTGATTCTTCACACCTCAGCAAGGCTAACAGGGGTGTATGGGCTCACGGGCTCATTTGCTTAACATGAGCACAGATATAGTATCCAACTTCTAGTTCAACGCTACTCATTAGGCGCTTCTTATTCTGGGAGTTTTGGGAAACAAAGATGCTCTGAGCAACTTAAAAGCCAGCAGAAGAAAGAAAAATCTCAGATACCTGACTGTATGAGTGGCAGGTGTGTGAACTGCTGTGTGAATCAAGGAGCAAAAGGCTTTCTACCTGGATCGGTCACAGATGTGTCATCCAAAGAACTTGTTTCAGTAGGCCTGGAAATATAAAACCAAGCAAAGAAAATAATAATAATAAAAAAAAAAAAACCAGAGCGAATGTCATGTGCTCAGCTTCAGGCTCAGGCAGAGCAGAGATACTGAATGCCAAGATGCCAGGTACAGTCGCTGAATGGGAGGCAAACAACCAGGCCCAGGGATGATGGGGGAGGGCCTTAAATGGCAAGCAAAGAGATCAGGAGTCGGCCCTGTAGACAGAGCAGAATTCCCGAACAATGGCAAATGAATATGACTTGATCAACTCTGTCTAAGAAACTCATACGACAACAGTACATGAGAAATTAAGGGCAAGAGATGCCAGTGATGGGAAAAAAGGAGAGGGGTCATTTAGTAGTTCACAAACAGCACGATGGGACCTGAAGGCAGCTGTGGCAGACCCAAGGCTTCCTAAGTAATGTGTTATCTGTGCAAGGAAGCACATCCCACGGGCATGCCTTCTGTATATGAGAAGGGTTGTAATAGAAATAAGTCTCGTACATGGACAAAGAGTCCGGGGAATGGAGAGTGAGAGAGAATTCCAAAGTTTTGAAAGAAAGAAATGACCTTGTCAGTACTTAAAACTATAAAAATATATAATAAATAAACCTACAATAGATAGGTAAACCTATCCAAAAGCTAGGTAGCATGAGATATCCAAAAGTTACATGTCATGTTTTCCTGCCCGATATGTCTGCCTCACCTCAGGTTTACCAAGCAATTCTGTAGGGATCCAGGGGGCCGACATCCACCAGATAGTGCACTCTATACAGGAGAGGAGTGATGTAGGCCAAACAAGCAAGGCAGGGTGACTTCTGAGAAGGCCGTGATTGCTATGGTCGAGTGTGGCCATGAAAAGCTGCACAGGAGGGTTTGAGAGGCAGAGGAGAGGAGAGGAGGAGGGTTGAGTAGGCTGGGAATACAGCACAGCACGCAAGGAATGGCTGATGGGCGGAGCGGGAGGAGTCAAGGACACAAGGAACCACCTGACAGGATCGGGAGATTGAAGCTCACAAGCGAGGGCAATAAGCTTTAAACGGTGATTGGATAAATTCCAAAAGGCCCTAAAATGGGGAGCTGCAGACGTAGCATCAAGATGGACCAGAAGCTATGCTCCAAATGACCTCTTCCATGGACAAACATTAAATATTTGTAAAATAAGGAAGATAGCAGAAGCATGGCAGGACTCAAAGCAAGATCAACATCCTTGTGGCCTGGAAGTGAACCAAGCCTCAGGGGTAGGCCACCAACTACAGAGTTGGAGACAAGCAGAGGTGGCCAGCTGTTCTGTTCTCAAGGACACACAGGTCAAAAGGACACACAAGGACTCCAGGCTAAACGCCAAGACTGGCATTAAGCTCTCCCAGCTGTGAAAGGGGGCTGTAGAAGCTATGGCCACTGTCCTCAGACCAGGGCTCATTCATAGGCACATCCATGCCTAAGAAGTAATCCTGAGCCCAGCTCACCAAGACAGGAGCCTGGAGTCATTCAGACCTGTTTCTAAACTAAAAGACCCCAAGAAACAGCAGAACCCACAGAAAGAATTAGTCAAGGCGATGGATATGTTAGTCACCCCCAATTTCACCATTGCATATCAAAACATCAAATTGGATGCCATAAGTAGGCATAATTCTTATATAAATTAAATAAAACGAAACTTCAGAAAAGAATCATAAAGGAGAAACGAAGCAAACAAACACTAAAAACCTCCTATCTGGGGCTGGGGAGATGGATCAATGAGCAATGTGTCTGTCAAACATCAGGATCTGAACTCAGGTCCTCAGCATCCACACAACCTGGGTACAGTGTAACCCAAGCACTGGGGAGGTAGAGACAGGAAGATCCCTGGAGCCCATAGACTGGTCAGTCTTGTCAAGCCAGAGAGTGTCTCAGTAAGAGGCCCTGTCACAAAGGAGAAGGTGGAGGATGAGGAAGACACCTTTTGGGAATTGGTTCTAATGACACCAAACATCAGCCCTGGTCTACACACAGACGAGTGCTTATGCACACACACACACACACACACACACACACACACACACACACACACATTCAGAGTGAACCTGCCAACTAGAATGCTAGAGAAGGTAACAGAACAGACAAGGCTGCATCTAAGGCAAAGTCTCCTAAGAGAAAATGCAAAGCCCGAGAGAAGCTGAGCATCTGAGACCATCAAGGAACACGTCATAGAGAGAACGAGAAACCACACCACCAAACCAGGCAGGCCCAGAGTCAGACAGATGGCTATAACAACAGAGAGATCAGAGATACTAGATAAGAAAGATGAAGTCATTGAAAGCATTGCATCAGACACCATAAATAGGAAGATGCTAGAAAGCTCATAAAAAACAGAGAAGGAACTCAATAACCACATTAGTTAGAGCTCAGGACTAAAATATAAAACAGAAGGTCAGAAATACTGAGGATACACTCACAGGCATCAGCATAAATACCCTGAGTTTGCTTCCCTTCTGGGCTAGGAAATTTTAGCAGGTACCTTCACACCAGGTGGGAGGTCCGACCTGTCTCTCTCCAAAGTTTAGGGGGAAGTAAGAGGAAGGCAGAAAAGAAGTATATAAAAATTTAATAGCTGAGAATTTTCCATAACCGCAAAAGCTATCAGAACATAAGGAGACCAAACAGCAATGACTGTCAGGAGTCTAAAGCCTAGATGTATTACAGAAACCAATGAACTTTAAAGCAAAAGAAAAACCATCTCACAGTACAATCCTTTGACACAGTCTTAAATTGGGAAGTGGGTATTTTACGTGGAGGGTGGGGGTGGGGACGTAATGATAGAAAGACCAGGAATGAAGGCCGAAGATTAACTGAGTCAAGAGATGCCTGGAGGGAACTATTCAGTCTTGTAGACAAGTGCACCCCTGTCTGACTTTGCTTCAGGGGAACAACACTGAGCCCTGTAGTAAGGATTTATACATTAGGTACAACATTTTTAAATTGTTGAACTTTATATACATATAAAAGATACTAACTTTCTTTTATTCCTTGCTCCTAAAATATTAATAAAATAGATGCAGCATTAAAGTCATACTCATTTCTATTGATCCAACAGTATTGTTATTATTATTTAAGAAAAGGGGTACAGCCAGGTCTAGTGGCTCAGACCTGTAATCCCTGCTACTATAGAGGGTCCCAGGTTCAAGGAAGGGGTGTCTGGGCTACAGAGCAAGCTCAGGTCAGCCTCCGCTACTTAGTGAGACCTGCGGTCAAAAATATAAAGTGAAAGGGGCTGAAGATATAACGAACTCAGTGACAGAACACTTGCCTAGCATGTGTCAGGCTCTAGAACATTCCTCCATACCAGAAGGGGGAAAAAAGAGAGAAAGAAAGAAGATGAAGAAATGAGTAAGTAATTTAAGTTTAATAATAAAGGCAATTAAGAGAAAATAAACCACCTCAAAGCCATATTTTTTTTTTTTTTTTTGTAGCAACTTTGCCACTTGCCGCAAATTTTGTATTTGAAAGGTGCTTTCAAGTGGAGAGACAAAAATAGCAGTCAGGCTTTATACAGAAAGTTAATGTAAACCATTGTTTAACGTTGGAGACTTAAATCACAGCTAGGTACATCAGCAAACACTGCACAAGTAGCTGTACGCAAATGTAAAAGCGTTGTCTGCATCTTGCTGACCTTGAAACAATGGGATACTTCCCCAAGCCCAGATCCCTGGGGCGGGGAACACAAGAGCAGCAGGGTCTCAGGGTGAAATGCCAAAGATGCGATTTAATGCTGAGTTGCTGTTCTTGCTCTTACTAGTGTCTCAGCATCAAATCCAAAGCAAGGTCAGAACAAAGAGGAGGGGTGAAAAAAATAATCACAGCGATTCAGAAACAACACAAGTTTAGAAATGTAGCATCATCTTCACTATTAAATGCACTAACACTCAATTAAGCAGCCATGAATTCAAAATATTTAATACAGTTCACCTTTAGTTTGTCATTTATTATGTTAGTAAACTGTTCATGATTCAATGACTAAATATATTTAAAGTGAGGAGGGGTCATTATTTTCAAAACAGAGAGTGGGAATCAAGCTAAAATCAGGAAAACCCATTACACACTACTGAAAGACAGGAGTATTTTATTGGGAGCAGACAGCCACTGGATCAGCCAATAAACTGCTCATTATTGTCATCACTAACGATGTTCTAAATTAACAACGAAATGTGCTTTAACTTATTTACCAATTACTCAGTGGCTTCTCACCAAACTGGTTTTGTACAAAGATAGAATCAATAATTTTATGTCACTCCAAGCCCTACCACTTTAAGTCCCAATTACTTCTAGAGTGTACCTATATTCTGCCTGATGGTAGAACACAGAGAACCTAATGATACAGTGGCTGCTCAGATTGTTCAGCCTGAGTCTTCGCAACAAAGGGCTGCCCAGCCCAGTTCAGTGGAAGAATGGGCACTAGCCGTGGGAGCAGAGAGCTTTCTTCTAGTCAAACTTAATATGGTATAACAATGTCAATGTCCAGCCAGGCATGGTGCACGGGCCAGCCATCCCAACACTTGGGAAGCTAAAGCAGAAAATGAAATTTGAGGTTAGGGTGGGCTGCAAAAGTAAGACCTTGGATTGGTGGGGGGTTGGGAGGGGACAGAAGAAAAGGAGGAAGAGAGAGGAGGAGGGAGGAGAGGAGGAAGAGGAGGAGAAGGAGGAGGAGGAGGAGGAGGAGGAGGAGGAGGAGGAGGAGGAGGAGGAGGAGGAGGCAGCAATGGTGGCTAAGAAAAAGTGGAAAGTCCTCTCAATTTGACTTCCAACTTTAAACCAAGCACGTTTTTCAACTTTTCATTATTGTATCTGCCTGAGAAACATGTTAAAAAAACCCTGAAATTCAAGAACCTCAGGAAATGTCCATAGAAAGGAAGTTTAAAATTAGGATAATTGGATATAGACAGACAATACATAAATATTGATGTTCATGCATAGAATAGCAACACTTTCTATCAATAAGAACAAAGTACTAAATACTCACCATGGATAGGTGCACAAGCCAAAAAAAGGGAAGCACTGAGTGAAGTCAGTTTATCGAGAAGAGCTTCACAAAGGAGCAGAAGGATAACAGACATCTTTAAAGAGGAGAAATTGGTGAAGAGAGCAAAGGGCTTTGAGAAATATCTCCCTGAAGCCAGGAGTGGGTGAGAACAGAATGCAGAAGCAATGTGAAAGGCCGTAGTGTCTGGGGAAAGTGTGGGTAAGTGCAATGGGGAGTAACTGGCTCTTTACAGAAATCATCAGCCAATTCTAAAATAGGAATTAAAAGAGACTGAGTTAAGATCATCAAAGACATCAACACAACAAAGGGACTGAGAAAACCTGCAGAACCAAGAATACTGGGAACATTCTAGAAGCACTGAGTGCCATCACTGGTGGGCCCTACAGCCTGCAGGATGGTGCCCCTGAGAGGTGTGAAGAGTGGGGTTTGAGTGAACAACAAAGAAGCTAATGCAGGCTACAACTTCAGGAAAACCACCAAAAAGATTTCACTGGGTGACACCCAAAGTCCCTTCCAGAAACGCCTATTACAGGAAAGCTGATCAAACACACTTAGGAAACCAGCAGTCACTGCTACAGCTGCTTGTTCTAAAAGGCTGTTCCCACAAAACAGGAATAATGGAATCCCCAAACTGAAAAGAACAATTTCTTGAAATCTTGGAACTGAATATGCACATTCTTTAAATTAGCAACACACTTTATTTTACAACATCTCATGCTCAAATATTGCAAAACAAAACAAAAAAATGTCTGTTTAAGGACCATAATTTTTTTTGAGCTGATTAAGTTTTCATTTACAAAACTAAATATAGGGGTAGGAGAGTTGGCTCAATAGGTAAAGCAGTCTCCATACAAGCGTGACGGCCTGAATCCAATCCTAGAGCCCAGAGAAAAGAGGAAAGAGAAACCCAACCTTATAGAGTTGTCCTCTGACCTCCACATGCACACACACACACACACACACACACGGTAATAATAACTTCTATTTTAAACATATACACATCATTTTTAAATTAACAAAACTGTTAACACTATTGATCACACAGGATTATTCAGTACTATTAATACTATAATATGCATTTAAAGTCAGAATCTATTTAATCTCTCCAGTATTAGTCATGGACACCTGCTGAGGTACCAAACGCAGCAGAAAGGGTTCTGATGGGTCTTCCTGCTTCCAGGTGTTCCACCAAAAGCTCCCTTCCTCACAGATACCAGAAGTATCTCCACCAAATCATATCTTTCTATAGGCATAGTTAAGAACTTTCTGGGGGAAAAAAAAAAAAAATTTCAATAGCTCAAGAAAAACCAAAATGACAAATGGAATTGCATGAAATTTAAAAGCTTCTGCACTGAGAAAAGAAACAACAGAACCTACAGAAAGGGAGAAAATCTTAATCAGTTATACATCTGACAAGGGCTTCATATCCATAAATTAAAAAAAAAAACAAAAAACCAGAAAACCCTGAATTATCCAATCAGAAAAATGAACAACACAGACATTTCTCAAAAGAAATGCAAACAACAAAACACATATGACATGTAACATCCTTGGCCACCCAGCAGATGTCAATCAATCTACACAGAGATTGCATCTCACCTCTGTCAGATGGCTATCATGAAGAAAACAAAAAACAATAAAAGTTGCCGAGGCTAGAGGGTACACCCTTTTATGTTGATGGTGGGTGTGCTGGCTTGTTAGATGTCAATCTATCACCAACTTAAGTTATTTTGGAAGAGGGAACCTCAATGGAGAAGATGCCTCCACCAGGTGACCCTGTGGACACCTTGTGGTGCATTTTCTTGATTGATGACCGAAGTGGAAGGGCACAGATCAATCACTGAGTGGTGGTACCCCTGGGCTGGTGGTCCTGGGTTCTATAAGAAAGCAGGCTGAGCAAGCCATGAGGAGCAGGCCAGTAAGCAGCATCCCTCCATAGCCTCTGCATCAGCTCCTGCCTCCAGGTTCCCTCCTTACTTAAGGTCCTACACTGAAATTCATCAGTGATAGAATATGATATGAAATTGTGACCTGAAACAAACCCTCTCCTCCCCAGGGTGCTTCTGGCCATGATGTACATCACAGCAACAGAAAGCAAACTAGGACAGTGGGGATGGAAATTAGAGCAGTCACCATGGATACTGGTAGAACTGCCACCTGACACAGCTACACCACTCCTAGGACACCACCTCAGTGCAGCACAGAGATGTGTGCATGCTCATCGCTTTACTACATCACTTACAGCAGTAGTGATACAGAACCAGACAGGGTGCCCACCAACCAATGAGTGGGTAAAGGAAACACAGCATATATACACAATGTAGCTTTATTTAGACATAAAGAATGAGAACATGCCATTTTCAGGAAAGTGGATGGAACTGGAGACCATGTTAAGCAAATTAAGCTAGATTGATGAAGACGAAGGTCATCTTTTACCTCATAAGTAGAATCTAGATTTTAATATGTACGTATGTGACATGAACGTAGAAGAGGACACTAGAGGGAGGGAGGGAATTGCTGGGAAGGATGAAGAAGGGACAAGAGAAGGTAAAGCAGGAAAAGGACATATCATGTTTTCTACACACATACCACACACACACACAACACATACACACAACGCACACAACACACATATACACACACATACCACACACACACACAAACACACACACAACACACACAACACACGCACACATACACACACATATACCACACACATACCATACACACACATATACCACACACACACCATATACACACAACACACACACACAACACACACACACAAAACACACATACACACACATATACCACACACACACCATATACACACAACACACATACACACACACACAACACACACACACAAAACACACATACACACACATATACCACACACACACCATACACACACAACACATATACACACACACACACAACACACACACACAAAACACACATACACACACGTATACCACACATATACCACACACACACCATACACACACGTATACCACACACACACACAACACACATACACACAAATATACCACACACACACCATACACATACACACAACGCACACAACACACATATATATCACACACACACAACATACACACACGTATACCACACACACACAACATACACACAAGCACACAACACACACACAACACACATACACACACATATACCACACACACACCATACACACACAACACACACCATGAGAGCAGAGGGACTACTTGAAAAGAGGAAGAAGAGCAGTGGAAGGGAGGAGGGGGAGGGAGGAGGGAGGAGAGAGGAAGGGGTACAAAGGAGGCTGTTCAGGGTATGAATATGTGCAAAGCACAACCACAGACATTCAAAATGTCACAACAAAACCCATTATTTTGTACACTAAAAAGGTAATCATTTATCTGGACATGGTAGCACATGCCATTAGTCTAAGTGCTCAGGAGGTAGAGACAAATGAAGTGCCAGGCTAACATCGTCTACATAGAGTTCCAGGCCAACCAGAGATACATAGTTATGATATTTCACACAAAAAAAAGTAAATATTTTACTCTCAAAAGGGGGACATTTGAAATGTAAATAAATAAAATAATTAATAATAAAAAGAATAGAATTATTATAATAGAAAAAATTAATTTTCCAACCAAATCATCATCCCTGCTGGGCCCTCTTGCTTTAAAGTCCCTCCTGGCTTCTTCTCTCCTTCACTTTCCAAGTTTGGCTTCAGCGTAACCTCCCAGTCTGTTTTTTGGCCACACAGGCCTTCAGCTGTCCTGGGAATACTCACAGCTAATAATAGCAACAATAGCTGACAGCTACCAAGCACTGTTGGTAAGCACTTGACAACACTTCATATGATTTTTCTCAACCAAACACCATAGCCATTCTGTTTCAATAGTCATCAACTTCAACACAGCCGTTTTCAAAGCCAGTCATATTTCTGTATCTTAAATATTCCTGTAATATTGTGTAAGCTTCACACAAACAAGAAAATTTGATTTGCTTCTGACCGTTATGATTACACTATTTCCCTGAGGCTCCAAGAAGTTAAATAAGTTGACAAACACCTCCATAAAAGGAAGAGTCAGAAACAGAATTTGAAGTCAGGTCAACTTGTTTTCAGAACACGAGAACTCAACCACAGCACCAAATTAACTCTGCCCTTACTTTTCCCACTGTATAAAACAGCCATTCACCAACCTCTGACCTTCATTAGGATCACTGGCAGGCTCCTATTCATCCTGCAAAACCCAAACGACAAAGACATTAACCTGTCCTCACAGCTTCCTTGACCCACTGGAAAGAAAGAGACTGTTTAAATACCTATCATTTTCATCTCTATCTTTGGAACTGCTATGACAGTACATATGTAACACAAAGGCATCAACATACTACATCTCTTGGATTCACCCTGCCCTAGGTTCCAACTATGAGTCTGTTATCTGTTTGTAGGACAATCTTAAGCAAAAACGTTAAATATTTGCCCTTTGAGGTTTTTATAAAAGAGAAGTAATCATTCTTACCGTACCCAACCATTCAAATATCCATCCATCTTTTTTATCCAGCCAACATATACCTGCAGAGTGCCTACTATCTAACAGGATCCAGGCGTGTAACCATGGCAATAAAGGTACCATCTCTGCTCCCTCAGTGTTTAGAGCCTACCGGACACGGAACTGAGAAGTGCTACAACAAAGACCAAAGTAGGATACAGAACAGCTTACAGGGGAAACATCAGGCCCCAACAAAGACTTGGGGGTCAGGTAAGGACAGGGTGATGACTAGCAGTTCAGTGACAATGTCATTAAAAATATAACATAGCAAATATTCAAGACAGTTACCACAAGCAATTTCAACTTAATAAAACACTTCCACCCCGCCCACGCCCTCATCACATGTCCCGTTCCTTAAGCACTTGAGAACGTCTCTGTCAGGAAGCAAATCGGTTTCTACAGTAAGGGGAGAGGGGGGCCACCCAAAGTGCAACCCTGTGCCTTGACTCTGGACAGTGGAGACAAGGCTAACCCAACAGGCCAAGATAATGAAAATAAAATCTGACTATCGCTTGGCACTCTGTCACAGCCGCAAGGATTCCTTAACGTTTATGCCTGTTTTCCGTGTTAGAGCAGTTAATGACAGAACAAGGGAATCATTTTTACATTTTTCTGGGGGCTGAGCTGCAGCAAAATGTGAGCGAGCAATTGCAGCTTTCAAAAGAGATGCTAATTGTAGCTTTTAAAATATTAGACTCCCTCTAAACACCCATCTCCCCTCCCCTCCCCAATCCTCCAAGAGTTTCTGGGTCTTTCTTAAAGGTACAGGGAGGATATTATGGCTCCAACTTCATTTTCTTACCTCGGAAGTTCAAAGTGGGTTATGTGTGTGGTGGGAGGGGATGTACCTGTCATGGTGTGTGTGTGTGTGTGTGTGTGTGTGTGTGTGTGTGTGTGTGTGTGTGGTCAGAGGACAACCTTGGGTGTTGTCCTCACCTTCCACCGTGTTTTGGGATATAGTCTTTTTGTCACATGTCACTGGGATGTATAGGCCTGCTAGCTTTTGGAAACTTTCCTGTCTCTGCCTCCCATCTCACCCCAGGAGCACTGAGATTACAGACGTGCGCCACAGCGGTCAGCTTTTACAATGGTTCTAAGGGTTTGAACTGTGTTTACACAGGCAAGTGTTTTACTTCCCTTAAAATATGCTTCTGTTGAGGGAGTCAGTCCTTGTTCTGGGGTCCTGCATTGCCTCAGCAACAAAAGGCCAGTCTCACAGAGCAGCTTCATGAAGGAGGACTGTTCCCAACCCCTACTTTATTACCACAGGAAGTGGGGACCTCCATGTTTATTTAAACTCCCTACCAGCTGGGCAGCAGAGGGAGAACCTAAGCCTCCACATCACAGGAGGTCACAGAAGGCTTCAGAGACAAAGATAAAGAACGGGAGGTCTGTACAGGAGATCTGCTTTCCTCTCAGGTGAAAGAGAGGAAAGGGTAGGCATACTGCCAATTCTAGTCATGGATGCCTTTCTCTGCAGCACAACAACAAAAGAAGAAGTGAGGGGAGTTGGCAACTCAACTCCCACATTTTATAATTAATTACTGGAAAATTACCCTATTCTGGCCAAAAAGAGGGATGTGGATGAAGAAGAAAGAGGAAGAGTGAAAAGAAGCAACAGAGCATGGAATTAGCCAAAGTGCACTGTGTAAACTTATCATGGGGTGCAGGAGGGATTTCTACTGTACAATGACCCCCTCCCCCACAGGGGGCGCTCTAATTAGCAGAGGAGAACGGGGACCTCACTTATCCCTCCTAAACAGGGATCCCAGAATGCAAGACCTTCTTGACAATTTCCTGATGCTTCTAGCATCAAATGTTCAATGAGGATGGCACGAGCCTTTGGCAGTGTAATCCACGAGCTGTCTGTGTCATTATTTATATAACACTTTTCCTGGAAATAAAAAGATCCATAGTCAGTTCTAAAAAAAAAGGCTGATCCACAAAACAATTTGTGAAAATACTGGATGAACTCAATGCGCTCTGTAACATGCCGGGTGGATGCATCAGCCCAGCTGAGAGCGTTTAAATACACTGGCCCTTTCCCATCTAACCACGAATCCCTACCTCTGCTCCACCCCACCCAGTCCCATGGACTTCCACACTTACGATACAAATCTCCTCAGTGTGTATAAAGGGATTCGAATCAGATCAGAATCAGGTCAAAGAATGGGCAGATGGTAGATTGGAACCCTGGTCTCTAACAGAATCTAGAGATGCCCTCTTCTGGGCTCTGCAGGCACCACGTACATGCACATGGTGCACAGATACACACATAGAGGTAAAACACATGTCCATATAAAATAAACAGAAAGGCTCAAATTTTAAATAATGGTGAAATTTTTCATAGGAATAAAATCATACATGGGAAATTATATATGCTAGGGTTTCTCTTAGGGAAAGGATTGCATATAGACTATAGAAAAGGCAGGTTTTGAAAAGAAGCTTGTGGTGCAAATAATCCAGAGAGCCTACACATGACACAAACGCATTCTCGTACACACACACACACACACACACACTCTCTGTCACACACATATACACACACATAAACACAAACACACTGATACAAATACAAACACACACATACACACACATACGCACACACAAACACATATACACATAAACACACACATACAAACACAAACAACATACAGCACACACACACATACACACACAAACACACATACATATATACACACACAGATACAAACACAAGCACACACATACACACATACACACACAAACACATACACACATACACACAAGCATACATACACATATACATACAAGCACACACACACAAACACATACACAAGAAAGCACACATACTACATTCTTATTTTAGGGAACATACTCTTACAGGCTCAGGAAAATGGGTCCCAGCGTGGACTAACCATGGCACTGTGTTTTGCTAAGTGGGCCACAAGCCCAGTCCCCACACTTCTCTTCTTCACCTCACCGCCCCTGTAGAACGCTGTTGTGTCCTGATGATTGGCTGAGCAAACAGCTAAAGAGCAGTGTAGGTGAATGTAGACACAGCCCTCCCAGGGAGCCAGGCTTGCTCCTGTGAGAGAGCAACCAACCTGCCCACATCACACCTCCTTGATCCATTGTATAGTTCTCCTATTCGGCCTTTTCCCTCGCAAATGAAATGGATTTCAGTGCCTCTTGACACAATAAAAAATAAAAATTTGTAGTGGAGACTTGACCAATAGATTTTCACTCCAACAAGGCTAGTAAAAAGGGAGCCTGGTGATCTCTTTGACAAAAATTGTTTGCAGTTCTCACTTGTCTCTAGATGAGAGGTGGCTAATTTTAAATGTCTTCCTAGAGACTCTACCTGCTCATAGCCTGGAAGTCTAGGGACCTACTCACCTCCCTGACCTTCTCTAATTAACACCTCCATTTGCTATGCCTTGAATAGTGGGTCAGCTCCCTGCAGAAGGCCTGATGCTCAGCTGTGGGAAGACGCTGTTCTTGTAGTGTTTCCCACATTTGTTTAATCCTGACCCTGATTTGAGGAGTAGGGAAACCACCATTTCTCAACACCACCCTAAGCAAAGCAAATGCTATGGATCGCTGCCCTGCCTGGTACCACGGATTAAGAATGCTTTGAGAATTTAACTGAAAAGTAACCAAAGCCTACAGAGATCGATGGAATGAAAGCTGTCTCCCGCCGGGCAGTGGTGGTGCACGCCTTTAATCCCAGCACTTGGGAGGCAGAGGCAGGCTGATTTCTGAGTTCGAGGCCAGCCTGGTCTACAGAGTGAGTTCCAGGACAGCCAGAGCTACACAGAGAAACCCTGTCTCGAAAAACCAAAAAAAAAAAAAAAGAAAAGAAAGCTGTCTCCCTTTTAAGGGACGCCCCACTCCCCCCCCCCGCCCCCGCACTTCAGCAGAAGGGAGGGGGAGGGGAAAAACGGAAGGAAGAAAACCCAGTTGAAACTCGGCATTTACTTGAAGAGGAGCCAGCAGAATGTAGCGCATGGACAGTTGCACAACACAGAGGGAAGGTGTCGATCAGAAGGTTTCCTTGGCACTATTAAATTTCTTTGGTGGCAGCCTCGGCTGGGAAGGCAAGGTACAGAAGTTGCATTCAGGGTTCTGAGGACCGAGAGGTGGTGTCTGTGAACTTACAGGTATAGAACGGCTCAGGAATCTCACTGAGGAGGAAGAGAGCGCCCCCGGGAAGGAAGGCCTAAGAACGGTGGTATGCTCCTCAGGCTTGGCGCTCAGGGGTCCTGGAGAGCTGTTCAGGTTGCCCCCATGACCACTGCTGCTGCTGCCGTTGCTGCTTCTGGTGTACTGGTTGTTATTGAGCTCCGGATAGTTTCTGCCTGGCGTCTGGGTGCTGCCATTCAAGAAGCTGGTGAACGGGCTGGCTATGAAAGCAGCCTTGGTGGGTGATGTGGTCTTTTTGTTCTCGGGTTCTTCTGCCCCAGCATTCAAGTTCCCTAGAGAACTGGCTAGCCGGGAATTGATGGAGAAGCTGGGGGAAAACATAGGTGGGAAGGGAGGAAAGAGACAACAGTATATACTCCTATATGTAATCACAGAGTCACAGCAATGCAAGGGAGATGGTTCTGATCCACACGGATGACTAAATGGCTTCATCACTCTTGATGACTTTAACATTCATGGCCTTATTTATACATGTCAAAAGCAGTTAACGAAGACCCAAGAGACTGGCTTAAACACTGACTGTCTTAAACAGAACATTCGAGAACTGTATCTGCCAGAAGCAGATAGGCCTATAGAAGACTATAGGGAGAGTCTACAAGCTGACTTAAGTTCAAGATTTAGCCCCAGACGTATTCTAGCATATGCTGACATCACGCATCTCTACACGGCTGAGTTGATTCCCACTGTGCATTCTAGATGAGGTACAGGGCTGTTGACCAGTAGTGTGCCTGAGTGCATCTGCATCACATAAAGCAAAATGGAGAGTCACTAGGAGACTACGACTACTAAAATCTAACCAACCCCCCTCCAGCCTTACCCCCTGCCAGGGAGGTAGGACAGAAAGACCCAGAAATAGAGTGGGTTCTTGGGGTTTCTCCAGGTCTTCCCAGCATCCTCCTCTCGTAGACCTGAAGCCAGATTCCTGGCCCACAGTAGACCTTTCTTACCTCAGGCTAGTGCCCTGGAAGAGGTAGAAGACTTACCTTCTTATATTTGCTCCTGAAGACAAAGAGCCTCTGCTTATCCTTTTGGCTGTCACTGAAGGGGACAAACACACTTTGGGGGTCTTCACAGTCGACACAGTTGGTTGCGGTGAAGAACTTAATCTTTGTGTGGGGGGGGGAGAGACAGAGTGTCACACTAAAGTTGTGCTACCTAAAATATCCAGCAATGAACGATAATAAGCTAAATTACGAATGCTCAATGCCCTAAAAGACATGAAAACAAAAAATGGGAAAGCCCCATTCAGACCCGCTCCTTCCCTTCCGACTCGCAACTGCCCTAGATACGGCCGCCATGATTTTTCATGTTCTTGTTTCTTTCACAACAATTCCCTCTGCTGAAATCTAAAACGTCTCATACTTCACTGTTCAAACCATTTAACCTCTCTTCCATTTCTACAAAGTCTAGCTCAAAAGCCTTGGCTTAGCTTATTTAAAAAAAAAAACAACCTCTCAATCTGGCACTTGCTTCTCTGAGTGGGTCCTACTAGCTACAAGATCGAGCCCACACAGTCCAGGGCATGGTGACCTCAGGCATCTCTATTCATTTTAGGTGGTTCTCACCTGTCTGCACAGCCCAGGAGGGACCATTTATCATCTGTATGTGCAACTGTATCCATTGTTTTTATCCAGTTAAACAAGCAAGAAAGTTGACTAGACATGCTAGTCTAGCTGTGGGTTCCCTGACTAGACTGCACTCACTCCTTTGTGTAGTTGGTTTCTCCTGTTTCTCCGGCAGGGCATCCGCTTCTCTCCTTGCTCCCCCACTCCGCCCCCCATCTCACGCTTCCCTCCTGCACCTAAAGGGACCATTTGGTTGTTTCCTCCTACAAGGAGGCTCTCCTGAGTTCCCAAGCAGGATCATCAATGGGCACTTTCCCAGTACGTCACCGCACCTATATTGTATTTCATCATCTCTTTTTGCCTATTTCCATAAACCACTATAAACTCTTTGAGAGCAAAGACTGGTCTCTCATTTCCACTCTGAAGGGCTCAGTGTGTGCTCCATCATGAGGTTCCCAGTGGACACACAGGGAAAATGTGCTTCACTGAGGAGAGCCAGGGCTCAGTCATAGCTTTAATGCCAAATAGCTTTTGTCCTAGGAAAACCCTGTGCTGATGCTGGATCGTGCTTTCTGTCTGCTTCAGAGAGCTGTGTTTACTCCACCCTTTTCTTCATCATCCACAGCCCTAAGCACTGCTTATTCCATATCGTTCCCTAAAGCGAAAATGCTAAGGTTATACAGGGAAGTGACTCAAGCTTTAGAGAAACCTGGACCAACAAGAGCTACCCATTAAACAATACTGTGGTTAGGATTTTCTCCTCCAGGAGAAAATGGCAGCTTCTTTGTCCTGTTTTATCAACAATACTAGCCAGTCACTTTTAGTGTTTTCAGCAGGTGCCACATGGATCTGGGTAATTCCAGTGACCTGGTAGCACTCCAGGAGGATCAAAGAACTTTTTTCAAGAGAGGAGCACTAATATTTCCTCTTCTCATGAATAATAGAGAAAAAAACTACATAGAGATGAACAAATGAAAAAGTAAAGGGTGCTAACAAATGGGAAGAGATCACAATCAGTCTCTGGGTTGAAAAGAAAGATACGGAGCCCTTTGGAGTTTACTAGAGACCAGAAGGTGCTGGAAGCTCAAAGGACCTAGAGGTCATGACCGATGCACAAAACCTGAGGGAAGGACAGGAAATGTGCTTTCAATAGTAAACATTAAAAATGTCATTTATTTCAGATTTGGAGAGAAGGCTCAGTGAGTAAGAGCTCGTGCTGCTACTGCAGAGGATCCAGGTTTGGCTCTCAGCACCCACATGGCAGCTCACAACTGTCTGTAACTCCAGGTCCAAGGGATCCAGTGCCTTCTGACCTCAGCAGGCACCAGGCACACACACAAGGTGCACATATATACATGTAGGCAAAACACTCTCACACATAAAATAAAAATAAATAAATAAACTTAAAATAATGTTTAAGCCAGGGGGTTTTAATTGGCACTTGGGAGGCAGGGGCAGACTGATCTCTGTGAGTTCAAGGCCAGCCTGGTCTACACAGTGAATTCCAGGACAGCAAGAGCTATGTAGAAAGACCCTGTCATGGGGAGGGGGTGGGGGGCATTTTAATAATCAGGAAGAAAAAGGACTTAAAATGCTATAAGCTAGAAGAGGGGTGCTCAGTGATAAAGCGTATACAAAGCCCTGGGTTTTATTCTGACTACCAAAATTAACAAATGAATAGAGAAAGCTGGTAGTTATATTTATTTTCATAGAGTCTGATTCTCAGTAGGCATGTCTAAAAGGTTATATAGATATATATGGACAGCAGCTAATTGTGGACAGTACCTGAATGTCTGGGCCATTGCCCTTTGAGGTCCTTTCATATCATCTGACCTGCGAAAACAGAAGACAAGAGCTCAGGTGTCACCAGGTCCCTACAGTTAACCAAAGACCATATATGGCATTTGTGTCAGAGACATAAAGATGGTAAACGATTGAAAGAACAAAACCACTCTGGGTGGGCATGGGCATTCGCCCACTTTACAGAATGAATCCCAACACCAGCAGGCAGCGCTTCACCACCAATGTGACTTAAAGCATCTTGCTTTTACACAAAAAGACTGCATTTTATCGCTCAGTAGAGAAGGGTTTGCTGATAATGCCATGATGGTATTACGGAAACTGAAGTCTACCCCCTATTTGAAGTATCAGAGAATTCAAAAGAAAATTTACATCTAAGCATGACTTCTGAGATCTGTACAGGAAGGACTGGTCCCTTTGCGTATGCATTTGTTAAATTACCCGTTCTTCCAATCCGATGGCTCTCAACCTTCCTAATGCTGTGACCCGTTAATACATTTCTTTATGTTGTGGGAACTCTCCTCCCCTCCCAAGCATAAAATTATTTTTGTTGCCACTCTATTACCATAATTTTGTTACTGTTGTGAATCACAGTGTAAATATTTTATATGCAGGATATCTGATATGGGACCCCTGTGAAAGGGTTATTCAACACCCAAGGGGTCACGACCCACAGGCTGAGAACCACTGTCCCTTCTCATCCTAATAAGACTGCTTTTGTTTTCAACCCTGTGTGAATAATCACAGGGTTTCAACTTCCCTGTAGTGAGATGTCCAGCATTGATTTTGTTGGGTAATTTCAAACTGCAAATGCAAGATGGCTTAAAATTTCTCAGACACATGGAGCAATCACTTCATCAACCCTCACAAATCGAAGGTGAAGTCAGGTAGTAGAATACAATAAAACTTGGCCTAACCTTTTTTTTCTTCCCACTCTGACTTCCATACAAAACCATAGCACACCTGTGAGGACCCACCAGAGCACCAGAAACCCTCTTGTGAAACTCCAAATAGAATTTAGAACAGAGAACCAGAAATAACAGCTCAGCGGCTGGAGGCAGAATTCCAGAGACAGGGGTGTACAACTGTTTTCATAAGCATTTAAGGTATAGCTACTCCCAACAGTGGTGAGACATAACAGCTGGGGGTGGGGAAAAGAGCCATGTGTCAGAAAACACAGGTAAACTCGGCATATGTAGAGTGATATTCTGAAGTGAAGAAAAACACGTTACCCACAAATGGAGGTGCTCTAAGAACTGAAAGGTTTAAAGATGAGGCTACCTAAATGCACAGGATGGCGAGGAGCGGGGCTGCCTTTGGCTTTTTAAGGCACGTAGTTTGTCTCCCTGCGTTACGTTGTTTTTAATTTCCATATCTTCGTCTTCGAAATTATTCTGAAAAACAGGCACGTCCCATAGAAAGGTCACTACAAACAGTTTAGCTTTATACTGATTTCTTAATAGAGCATAATCTACAGTTATAGATAAGAGCAAATCACCTTACTTACGAAACAGGAAATGATCTTCCTGTGGATTGAATCATTTAAATGTGTAATAAATTCAGCAGGAAGCACACAGTCGGCATTTTAATATATCAGTCAAATTCCAAATCAAGAAATGTGGGGCTGGATATGGGAGTGTGTGAAATCTGTCTATGACAACGGGTCAGAACCAAAGAAACTGTCATGTGGACACGTTAGGCTTTGGAAAACAGCCTGGCTCAATCCTGACACATCACAGATGTTTCCAGGAGCCCCACTACTGCACATTCAATAACCAACTTATGAGCGTGGGTGGTAAGATGGCTGGAGACACCCACACAGTCA
Organism: Uromys caudimaculatus; assembly: GCA_028551405.1. Lineage (NCBI taxonomy): Eukaryota > Metazoa > Chordata > Mammalia > Rodentia > Muridae > Uromys > Uromys caudimaculatus. Next base: position 88,532,010 of record CM052704.1, read on the forward strand.
CGCTCTGCGTTAGCTAACCCTCCAGGAAGCACGCAAGCCCTCTCGGGAGTTAGAGAGCCAAGAGCACTCCATCAGGAACGCAGAAGTGGCAGACTAGCTTTGTCCCATGAAACCTCAAGAGGAAGGGCTTCTCGTGTTAACTCAAAAGGAGAAGTCCTGTGGGAAGACGGAAGAGGTAGCTGTCCAGCTAACCCAGCCAGGAGGTACAGGAAGAAAGGTCTTAGTTTGTTCTTTCTTCATTATTTTAAAATATAATTTTTGGTATTTAGAACTATAACAGTGAAACTAACACTATAGTCTGCTTAAAGGTCTGAGGGAAAGTAAAAAACAGGATATTTTTTCTTACACCCTATTTTCATATTTTAATCAGTTACATAATACCTGAACATAAAGTAATTTTAAAAGTTATATAGCTAAATAAATTTAACAGGATATTTAAAATAATAATAATATGTGGGGGTTTTTCCTTCTTCACTAAGTTGCAAATTTTAAAGAGCCATATTTTTGTTGTTGCTGTTCTTTGGTTTTGCCTTTTGTTTTTTTGAGGCATGGTCTCACTAGCTCAGGCTAGCCTCGGGTTCATGATGCTCCTGCCTTAGACTCCTGTGCTGGGATTACAGACCTGAGCTTCCATGACCAGCAGGTTAAAGTTTTTTGTTTTTTGTTTTTTTATGACTGATTTCAAAAACAAATAATAACCCTATAATAAACTGTCACATACCTAACCATCTGCATTTAGTATATTGTTTTTACTTTCTTCCTTTACTAAAGTCTCACTCTAAGACACTGAGCCACCCACCAGGCAGCACACACCAGCTGGTATGAGGCCCTGACACATACACAGCAGAGGACTGCTGGTCTGGCCTCAGTGAGAGAAGGCCTCAGTGAGACTTGAGGCCTCAGGGAGTAAGGAGGCCTGGAGGGGTACGGTGGGGTGGGGTAGGGTGGAGTTGGGGGGGTGACATCCTCTTTGAGACTGGAGAGAAGAGGAAGAATAGGGCTGACCAGGAGGGGGATAGTGACTGGACTGTAAAAAAAAGATTGAAGATAATTAAAAATAAATAAATCTTTCTAAAAAAAAAAAAAGTTAGGAAACAATACATATATAGTCCCAGCTCACACTCCCTGTGGAAGAAAAGTGTCTTTTCTCAAAGAGAAGAGGAGGAAGAGTGATGTTGCAGTCAGAAAATCTGGACGGGTGGAACCATCTAAGCCCCTAGACACTGCATGCTGAGCTACAGGTTTGGAATTTGCCCTGCTGGGTTTCAATCACATTTTGATTCAGTATTTTCTCCTAGGCCCCATTCTTCCCTTTCAGAATAGTGATGTATATTCTGGGCTGGAGTATGGTAGAAGTATATCATTTGTTTGTTTTTTTTTCACAAGGGCTTATAGTTAAGAGATTGTCCTGAAGCCATAATGTGTAAGCCAATAAGCAGGTCCCCTGCTTGCTCTTTGCACCAGCTCCTGCCTCTGAGTTCCCAGCCTATCTGAAGTTCCTGCCTTGCTTGAATTCCTGTCCTGATTTCCTTCTATGATGAACAATGATTTGGAAACATAAACCAAATAAACCTTGTCCCCCCCCCCCCAAAAAAAAGAAATTGTCTCGAGTCTCAGAAAAGACTTTGGCCTTTTAAACAGTGTGTGGACTGTGAAAGACTATGGGGACTTTTGAAATTGCATTAAATGCATTTTGTATTATGACAGGCTGCAAGCTTATGAGAGCCAGAGAGTGGAATCTGGTGATTTGAATGACAATGGCCCCCACAGGGCACAGCCTGGCACTGGGCTAGGCACATTCCTCTCCTGTCACCCTGACATTCTCCTCCTTACAAAAACAGGTTGTATTACACACACAGCTTTGAGAGTTATTTCTTCATTAAGAATACATATTTACTGTGCTGTTTCAGGACAAATGAAAAAGAACCTCGCCTTGTCATTTTATAGCCCCATAAAATCCTGTTGTCTAGACATGGCTAATTGTTTATTTAACAAATACTTTAGGTCAGGCTGTTCTTTGCCTTTCAACACTGTACATGGCTTTAACAAACATCATTCTAGATGCAAATGTTTGTCAAACACTGCCCTAGTATTGTGAAAGAAAAGTTCGTGAAGAGGAATTGCTAAGCTCTTTTTAAGCTGTCTTCTACATGCTAACCAATCACCCTCCAAGGTGACTTTCACCTAGTAAAGCTTAAGAGTACATCTTTAAAATATCTGAAAGATACAAATATCATCTTAATATGTAAATGCACATTTCATTTCTAGGGATGTAGACATGTTTTGTAGACCTGTAGGAACCAGGAGGTTTCCATATTTTTTTATTTGTATACATTGCGTTAGGAGTTCTATATATCAGAAATGTATTTGACTATAGTGCAAACATTTCCTTCTAGCTGTTCCACGGTTAGAAAATGAACTGAGGAAGGAAAGGACTAAGAGAGAGGTGGAGAGTTAAGGGGATTCTGTAATAATCTGATGAGAGAAGATGGTTTAGAGGAGGAAGCAGCAAACTGCTTAGAAGTCAGGAAGAAGAAGGCAACTTGATAAAAGATCTAGACATGCAGGTAGGTCCAAAGAAACCTAGCAAAAGAAAAACCATGCTACTGTTTATTTATGCACATAGTTTTAGGGTCTTTGAGGGACTAAGAAATATAGAGGTACAATTGTTTGCTTGTTTGTTTGTGTTTGGTTTTGGTTTTGGAAGCGGGGTTTCATGCCATCCAGAATGGCTTAAAATCACTACCATGACAGAGCTGGTCTCAAGTCTCTGATGCTCCTGTGTTCTCCTCCCAAGTGCTGGGCTCATAGACCTGCACTGCTCTGGTCCTCTGTGCTCTCAAATTCTTAACAAAGTTATTCAAAACGTATTTGCCTTAAGTTATGCAATCTTCAGAACAAAACTGTATGGAAACAAATCTCTACCTCCTGAGACACAGAGCTAAACACATGGACACAGCTACATGTATTAGGAAATCAAGTCTGAAATATAATCAAGTCACAGAAGCCCGAGGTGAGGGTGGGGGACTTGAGTGGAACTAATTAGAGAATTCAACTCCAGACACCTGAGAGGCATAAAAGCAGTCCAGGGGATTGGTCCGCAGAAAACAGTTTGAAGATGTTGCTCATGAGGTGCCACTAGGGTGTGGTATCAGTTACTTTGATGTTGGTGTGATTAAAATACCCAACAGGATCCATTTGAGGGAGGAAAGGCTCACTTGGGCTCATAGCTTCAGAGGAATTCCAATGTACCACAGTGGGGGTGGTGCAGCATGGTGGAAGAATCATGTGACAGGTGACAACTGTGGAGAACCCAACCTCAAGGCTCTTTCTGACCATACACAGCACATTTTCTCTCACTCAAAGTTGATCCACAGGCTCTTTGAGATCAATGACAAACAAGCCTGATCCCGAGGGAGCTGGCAATGATCTTGTTTTAAGTCACAGAGAGTGACATATTAAAGCCACAGAGTGAACCAGTATGCCTACGTTCAAAGGACAACTCACTACAACCTGTGTGTGACCTTGGGCAGCTGCCTGCCATTCTCTGCCTCCATTATGTCTTTTTCAAAGGGTCTTCATTCTAGTGGCTGTGCCATATGGTATAACAGGGTTAATCCATGCAAGACGCTTAAAATGGTTCCTGGCACACAGTGGATACTACCTAGCAGGTTGTCACCATAAACCCCTAGTTTAACTCAAATATTTGTCTTTAAATAAAGCTCTTCGCATTCCTTCTTCTGGCCACTTTCTTGGCTTCTTATGCCCCTGAATGTCATACAGAATCCTTATTTTTGGTATTGTTTTGTGTTTGATCACGTGACATCATCGCACCATGTGGATTGGCTCCATTTCTTGGGTCTGTTCTCGTTTATTCCTGGATCTGAAATGCTAAGTTTTTCTTTGTTCATTCAAGTAGCATTTACTAAGACTGTGCAGCCCAGGTATCAAAAAAACGTGATGGGTGTAGGTTAAAAACCTCAGCATGGGAGAAAAGCTCCCAGCTCAGCAGGAACATGGAGGGGGAAACACAAGCTGCCCCCACACAGTGGTGAGTGTAACTCACAGCACCGAGGGCCAGGTTCCACAAAGGCACAGCTTCAGCTCTGAAAGACTCCTGGCAGTTCTGAGCTTGGAAATTCACCAGAAAGACCCAAGCCTTTCCAGTTACTGTTTTCTTGTATTCGTATATTCTAACTCTGTCATTACCGTGCTTCTTAATAACCAATCACAAGAAAACTACTTTAGAGTCACAAATCCAAATGGAATTGGGATTCTCTGCTTCTGAACTTTTATTTTTATAAAGGTTTAGAGGAATCTAGCCCTTTGTACTTTATGCACAAAGAAATCCAGACCTCCCATGGGCTCCTCCTCTATAGACAAGTATAGACCAGTATAGAACACACTAAAATCCTTACAGCATTCTTATTTTTCTACTTGATGTTCACAAAGCAGTACATATATCACTAATTCCATTAAGTCCATTCAATTCCCCCTCTCTGTCCAGTGTTCCATTGCACTGGTACTGGGTTATACAGTACTAGTTCCAGTACCGGTATTGGATTAACGTATCTACACCAAAAAAAAGTCCAGAAGTGTCCCTTGTCTAAGGCACCAACGATGTATGAAGTGGTTCGCAAGCCACAAGCAAGCCACTATGTAGGACTATGCCATCTGTTATGGCGTGGGTACAAAGCACAGGCTCCTGTGTCTGAGCACAGGTCCCCAGCTGGTAGCACTGTTTTGGAAGGATGTGGAACTTTCAGGAAGTGAAGCCTGGTAGCAGAAATGGGTTGCTGAGAGGGATGGAGGAAGCCAGGAGTTGAGCTTTAGAGCCCTGCCCATCTTCTAGGCCAAGTTTCTTGCTTCCCCCAGGCTGGGACATGAAGAAATAGCTACCACATGCTCTCACTGCTATGGAAGCTCCCAGTGTTATGCCTTCCCTGCAGTGATGGACTCTGCCCCCTCAAACCATGAGCTAAAATAAGTCCTTCCTTCCTAACGTGTTCTTTGCCAGATATTTGGTCACAGCAATGAAGTAGCTGATATCCCATTGTACTCTGGCACCTGAGGGGTTCAGTTTGGATTGGTTGTTTCTTGATTTCCTTACTCTCACAGTACAAACAATAACACTCACGAATAGCTAAAATGACATAAATATTGATGGGCCCTAGCAAAATTGGCATATTTGAACATATTCCCCGGAGTTTATATGTTGAAATTCTAATCTACAGTGATGGTATTTGGAGGGGACCCTCTTGGTGGACTGGTTTGTCATGAGATAGCCCTCAGGAGTAGAGGAGGCCCCAGAGAGATGCCATCCCCTTCATCTTATGAGGACAAGGAGAATGCACTGTCTATGAAGCAGAAGATACGTCCCCAGTTCCTTCAGCAGTCTCCATCCTGTGTCCTAGAGTGGAGCTTTCCCTCACCCCACCAGGCTCTCATGTCTTTCTGACTAAAAGAAGCCTTTGGAAGATACCAAGTATTAGTTTGAGACAGCTATGTATTCCATCTACATGGCTCCTGGGGGGCAAATTTCCTCAAGACTCTGGTCTGGGTCAGTGGACATCCAACTAAGGTAATGTAAATCTACATTGTTGCTTAAATATTTCACCAGGCTCTTTTATTTCTGCATGTGTGTGCGTATGTGCACGTTACTGTGTGTGTGCATGTATGCGCCATGCATATGGGTGCATGTATGTACATACGCCTGTATGTAAATGTCTGATATTCCAAATTGGCATCAAGTGTCTGCCTTGATTCCTCTCTGCTTTAATTACTGAGGCAGGGTCTTTTCCTCTGACTCTAGCTAGCCAGCTTGCCCCAGGAATCCCACCGCCTCCTTTCTATTGGAGATTATAGGTAGCTATCATACCTGCCCAGCTTTTCCTTGGTCTCTCACTCCAGTTCTCACACTACCGTGGCAACAGCTTTATCCCCGACCTGTCTCCCCAGCCCCCTCTTTCACCTCTTTAGGAATATAAAAACATAACCCAAATCCTTAGCTTTATTTCAGGCACAATGTTAAGTAAAGAGCTGAACTAGGGTCAGGCATGATAGCTTGTGACTATAATCCCAGCATTCAGGTAGCTGAGGCAGGTGGATCGCCATGAGTTCCAGGTTAGCCTGGGCTACAGGCCCTTTCCTGGGGACTAGGGGAGGAAAAGCCACCCACACTAAGCATTGGATGCCCAGTTCTGAAAGTGATTCTGCTATTAAATAATTTAAGACCCTTGGTCACATCCCATTTTGGAACTCTCATGTCTTATCCACAGAGGAGAATTAGAACAAATCTAGCACAGTTGCTTCCAGCTCCCCAAATGCTCATACTCATCCTCATAAGTCATTTCCTGCTACTTCAGAGAAAGCAGAGAACAATAGAAAAGAAAAGAAAAAAAAAAAAAAAGCACGAGTTTGGGATCAGACAGACACGGATTGCATCATGCTCTAAAACTGAAGTCAGCCCCTCTCTGGAACATGAGTTCCTCAGCACCAAACAGAGATACTATCTAATTCACTGGGTGGTAGTGCAGATAAAATCAGCCACGAGAGAATGATGATTTAAAGAGGTGTGTTTGGAGAAGAGTCTGGGCAAAACAAGTTGTCCTGACTCTGCTTTCCCTCTGCACTCCAGAAACCAAAATGAACTGGAGGCTTTCAAAGGACCACTCGTGCTAGGTACAGCCTCTACAATTGCAGTATCCCACTTTTTCTTCTTGGTATCTATTTCTGTTTTCAAATGGAAACTTTACTTTTCTGTTGCCTTTCTATAAATAGTCCTTACACTCTTTACAAGTGTTCTCCTTAAATTATGACTTCATGTCTGCCCTTACATGGACAACTACCTGGTTTTTTTTCTCTGCTTTGTACTCTACAGGACAATGACTCCAAGCTTAGAAACAGCCCTCCCAGGAGCTCAGGGAATGAAGTCACTTGAGCTGGTGATAGCGGCTTAGCAGGCAAAGATGCTTGCCACCAAGCCTGGTGACAATCTCAACTTGATCCCCAGAGCCCACATGGTAAAAGGTCAAGCCAATTTCTAAAAGTTGTTCTCTGATTACCACATATGTGTTGTAGCATGTGTGCATGTGCATACATATACCTCCCTACCTACACACCCCATACAGATAGATAGATAGATAGATAGATAGATAGATAGATAGATAGATAGATAGATAGAGAGATAGAGAGATAGATAGATAGACACATACATACATACATACATATATACATACATACATACATAGATCCATGTTCTAAAAAGAATGAAAAGATAGGTCCATGAGATATGTGTTCAGTGAGGGAACAAATAGACAAAAATGTTGGTGTTCGGGAGGTAGACGCCTCCTGGGGAAAACTCACCTCTGCAATCCTTTCTGTGCTTTGTAATTTAGATAAATTCGCACCAATAGCCATATCGTCCAAGCTACAAATAATTTTAGTAATAGTTCCTTCACTGGACGGTCTATTTTTCAGTTTGGATCGAAAAATGTCTCCTTGGACCCACAATGATGCTTGTTTTCTGTAAAGAGAGGGGGGGATAAAATATTTAAAATAAACGACGGTCATCTTCTCAATGCTATGATATCCTAATAAGAAAGATATTAACAAGATATTTAACAATTAGACTAGAAAGGTGACATATACCATTATGTTTCTAAATAAATTAAATACTTCTAAAATTAGATGAGATTTTTAAAATACAAACAATAGCTCAGAAGTCTATCCACACCAGTTCACTAATGAGTCAGGATGTATCTGTCTTCTATTGTGGTAGAAGTTGTTTTAGAAGCTCATCCTCAAACTGTATTTTTGAAGCCTAGGATACATAAGTCAATGATGTTAGTATACCACAGAGTCACAGTTGATCTTCTATACCAGCTGTGAAAACACAGATTCAAAACAACCTGAGTATTTCTTTCCTTTGTGCAAATGTTTAGAAAAGCCTCTTCTATGCTTGTATCTTCAAAGCATCCTGCCCTCACTTTTGTACACTCCCAGCCTTCTACCTCACGCCAACATGTATCATGACCCTGATCTGATGCTTGACTCTTATGGGCTTCAAATAGTTTTAAGAAATAGCAGAGTCCTTGACAGAGAAAGAATAGGCCTGGAGACAGCTGATGAGTTCATTCAGGAACACCCAAGAACTGCTGCTGTAAAGGAGAGCTCTGCCTTGTCACACATTTAGACAAATTTTTCAGATACATGAAACACAGAGAAAGGTGGAATTTAAGGATAAAAGACAGAGCTGGTCAGTATTGGCCCAGGCCTTGAACCCCAGCACTCTGGATGCAGAGGAAGTCGGATCTCGGTAAATTCTAGGCCAGCGTGATTTACAGAGCAAGTTCCAGAACAGCTAGGGTTACACACAGAAAAACCCAGTCTTGAAAAACTTAAAATAGGTAGGTAGATAGATAGATAGATAGATAGATAGATAGATAGATAGATAGATAGATAGCAGAATCCTTCCTTGTCCCTTAAGAAATTCCTACTTTGATAAGGAGAAAGTAAACAACTGAGATCCACCATACTGAGGCCTGTAGCCTCATACAAGACCCAAGGCAAAGGGGCCCAGCCCTATCTAAAGGAATCAGACATCCCCTATGAGCCCAGGAGCCAAGTGTCTGTGTACACAGGCATCCACACATATGTATGCACATACACACCTCTCCCCCTCCTCTCTCTCTCTCTCTCTCTCTCTTATCTCTCTCTCTTTCTCTCTCTCTCTCTCTCTCTCTCTCTCTCTCTCTCTCTCTCTTCATCCTTTTTTCTCAACACCCCCCCCATAAGAAAGGAAGTCTTCCATAAACACAATGTCATGTTACAATGCAGCAGTTGCATGTCCCACCTTCAAAAAGCCATGCTGGTGATGACCAGGTTTGTAAAGGACACCAGATGCCAGAATTGCTTACAGACATAGTTCTCAGAATGAATTCCTGTCTTTAAAAGATGCAGGGCCCTATCTGGAAAGATAAGCAGGACTCATCCAGCCAAGATTATACCCCACTTCCCCAACCCCACCCAACACCAAGCACAGGGCTGAGGAAATGATGTACAGAATACAGCGCTGGTTGATTCGGCTGAAGCAGAGGATTTGGGGAGACATCCTTGCTCATGATGGGTCTCAGGTGCCATGCTAAGATATTTAAATGTGATGTCCCAAATACAGACATTGTGGTAGTTCTTTTTTGGGATTTAAGAGAAAACCAAATGAAGTGGGAACAGAGGCTGAAGGAACTAAAATAGGCTAAAGTGAAATTTCCATTCAAACATAGGTCAGAAGCTGAAGGGTCGTAGTGTGCTGACAGTCCCAGGGTGAAAATTGCCAAGTGACAACTTCCACTTGCTTGGTTTCAAAGACTCAACCTGCCCTGTCTCCGGAAAGACTTGATCTGAATCTGAATATTAAAGATGAATAAGGCATCAGAGCTGAAGCGAGTGTTGCTAAGCAATGATGTACGCAATTGCTTCTTGAGCAAAAGGAAGCGGCTTTCACGGAGATACCTTTCCACAGACGACGCACATCATGCTAGCTTCTGTAGCACTGTCTGTCGCGCCTTAAAAGCCTCCTCTCAGACAAAAGAAGTAAAATGTGTCTTTTAAAGTATTTAACGTTGAAAACTCGGTTCTTGTAAAGCTAACACATCTACTGAAAGCCAATCTTCCAATATTGTAGCACATTTTCCAAGAACAAGAAATGACTGGCCTTTCACTAACAGGTGATGTGCCTGGAAGCAGCAGGAAGAGACTTGTCTCCATTTGAATGCAGCCTTCTGGAGAGATATAGCTGGGCTTGGGGTGATTGTTTTTGGCCACATCCTGGCCCAAATTAGTCAGATTTTGGTAGACCTATGTGCGATATAAAAAAATAACTAAGTAATTTGGCTTCAAGATGAGCCAATGTGTAGTTAGTTAGGATACTTCTTTGTAAATACCTGCTTTTAGTGCAATTCAAGTCAGATGCACTATTCTAAATATTTGTGGCTTTGAGTGCAGGGAGATACTGTGCAGCTGCTTCGATGTGGGGCTCACTTGTTCTCCCTCACTTCCTTAAAGGAAGCTATCACTGCATCATGTGTTCCTGTCTCTTCACTGCCTGCTTTCCATCTGAGACACTGCTTACCAGGATGAACCAACTTTGACCCCAGTGGTCATCAAAAGCCATGATTTGGCCATTTGATATAGAAACCTAACCCATTTTTTCCTTAGCTTGTATATGTCGTATGGTGTGTGAGTGTATGAGAGAGAGAGAAAGAGAGAGAGAGAGAGAGAGAGTGAGTGAGTTTTGTGTGTATATGTGTTGAATGTTGTATATGTGTATGTGTGTGTGCAAGTATGTGTGCATGTGTATATGTGTGTGTGAGACTGTGTGTGTATGCGAGTGTGTGTATACATGTATGTATGTGTGAATGTGTATGTATGTGTGTGTGCATGTGTTGTGTGTGTACAAGTACGGACATGTGTGTTGTGTGCGTACATGTGTGTGCACGTGGAGGCCGGAAGTTGTGGTCAGAAGTCTTCTTCAGTCACCCTCCACTTTACATGCTGAGGTAGTTTCTCCACTGAGCACAGAGCTAACAGACAAGCTAGTCTAGCTAGCCAGCTTGCCTCAGGGGACTGATATCCTGTCTCTGCCTCCCAGATACAAAGATTACAGGCAGGCCAAAGAGTCTGTCAGGTTCTTACATGGGTTCTGAGGATCTAACCTCTGGTCGTCCTAACTTCACACCAAGTGCTTTATATATTAAGCCATCTCCCCAGCTGCCTAGCCCATTTTCTTGTTTGGTCTAGCAATGACCAGAGGACCAGTCTACTCTGTGTACTTGCTACTCGTGTCTCAGAGCTATGACAGACACACAGGTAACTCCTAGCTTAGGGTACTCACTAATGAAACAGTTGAACAATATCAAAATGGCAGACAAGAAGCAGACACCAAGAGGCAGAGAGTGTGAGAGAAAGTATTCAGAGTCACACGTGGAAGATTTATAGAATTTCTGATAGTACAGGGGAAGGATTTTAATCCTGAAATGCACAAGGAAATTACTAGAAGGGGAAAATCATTTGGGATAAACTTTAAAACACTCGGGTAATAAATCTACTTTTAGGTGTAGAATTTCCATGATCAGCTGTGAGACTATCTGCATATCTGGCCAAAATGTACACTTTATAGTCTAGCACAACACTCTTTCAACTCTTCCCATCTCTGGCCATTTGAGGACACGGAGCATTGTACGACTGCATACAAGACCAGCATGTACTGCAGATGGAGAGGTAACACGGCGCAGCAGCTGTGGAAAAGAACTTGGCAGTGCCTCCAAAAGCTACACAGAGAATCCCATGTAGTCCAGCGGCTCTAGAACTGAGCACAGGCCCTCACTGCTCACAATATCCCAAAGTGGGGAGCCACCCAAACAAGGTGATGCATAAACAAAATGCAGAGGAATAGTATTCAGGATTTTAAAAGGATGAGGAGGCTGGCAGTGTAGCTCCATAATAGAGGGCTTGCCTTACATGCAAGAGACCTGGGTTCAAACCCCATCAATCCAGAGAGAGAGAGAGAGAGAGAGAGGCAGATAAAATTCTGATGCATGATATCAAGATCAAACTATAAATTTGACATGTATAATTGACTATTACGATGGGGGTGAACTATGAAAATACAGACATTATATGAGATACCTAGACTATGAAAATTTGGTAAAACAGAGGTCACCACAAACTACGAGGAGGGGTCAGTGGAGATTTTATGTTTAATGGGTATAAACTTTTATCTGAATGATAAAAAAAAATATTCCACAAATAGTGGGGAAGGCTACAGAACATTGTGAATATACTTAAGATCAACAAACTGTATATCTAAAGTTAAAATTTTATCACTAAAAATAAATTTTAATTTTATAACTTACTTCAAAAAAAAATCCAAACTTTTATCTAATATAATTGGCACAAGTATTTCAAGTTAAGTTTCTTATGCCATAACTGTGGAAAACTCTAATTATTGATTACTGTTGACATTTGAACCCACATTAGGATTTTTTTCCTTAGAAACTTTTTAATGTCTACTGATGAATTGAATAAATTGAAAAGAACAAAAGTAAATATTAAAAAGATAATCAGCAACTTATATAACTTAAAAAATGTGACTTTTAACAAACAATGTAAACTAAAAACTTGAGCAAAAATGCCTGCTATTTTAACAGACAAACCATGAATAATTTTTTAATAATATTAAAGACTTTAAGTTCTTATATTTTAGGAAAGTTCAAATATTAAATGTTTAAGTGTGTTATTGAGACAGTTAAGCTGTGCCCCTTGACCTACTGCTGAGCGTGCACGGTTACACAAAGAACTGCTAGTGATCAAGCCTGGGGAGCCCACTAATTACTGTGTAGGTGAGGATGTATTCGAACCTCTGATGCCCCTGCCTCTACCTCCCAGTGCTGGATTCCAGGTATGTGCCCACATAGTTCAACTGGGGGCTCCAGGCTTCTTAGCAAGTACTCTAATATAACTCAATTCTAAGCCTCGCCCCAAGCCATGTTTTTTTTTTGTTTTGTTTTGTTTTGCTTTGTTTTTGTGGCTGTGTATAGTGTACATGTGGGGGGAGTGGAAGCCAGAGGACAATCTCAGGTATCTTTTGGCATTTCAATCCAAATCTGGGTTTTTTTGTTTGTTTGTTTGTTTTTTGTTTTGTTTTTTGAGACAGAATTTACTGTGGGACTTGAAGCTAACCAGTTGTCAAGACTAGCAGACTGTCAAGCCTTGCCCGATTCTCCTACATCATCTCTCCAGTTCTGAGATTAAAAGTGCAAGTGACCTCACCTAGCTTTTTATGTGGGTGTTGGGGAATGAATGGATTCACGTCTTCCTGCCTATGTGGCAAGCACCCAATCAAATGGGCTAGCTCCTTCACCCCAGTGTCCCATTTTCTAAATAGTTTATCTTATTTTCAATAATTTCATAAAACAAAAGGTAATGGTGAAACGATTAGTTTCTGATCCAGCTCAACCCAACTGTGAAATTAATTCACCAAGTTTTCTAAACAACTATGAAAGATATAGCAACTCGTGGTGGTCTGAATGAGAATGGCCCCCATCAGCTCATTGACTTGAATGTTTGGTCACCAGGGAATGGCACTGTTTGAAGCATGTCATTGGAGGTGGACTTTAAGGTTTTCAAAAGCCCAAGCCAGGCCCAATGGCTTTCTCTTTCTGCTGCCCATAGATCCTGGTGTAGAACTCTCAGCTCCTTCTCCAGCACTATGTCTGCCTGCAAGCCACCATACTCCCTGCCATGACAATAATGGACTAAACCTCCAAAACTATAAGAAAGCACCAATTAAATGCTTTCTCTTATAAGAGTTGTCCTGGTCATGGTATCTCTTCAAAGCAATTGAACACTGACTAAGACATGGTAGAACACAGTAAGAATGAGCTGAAGCCCCTATTTAACTGAATGTGGGGTAAGGCCCAGTATCATGGCATACCAGTGCTTTGTGTTAGAAACACAGACTTTCAAGTGCCACCCCAGATCTGCTGAGTCAGGATGAGTCTTTAACAAATGATATCACTCTGGTATAGCTGGACCCCTGAAGAGGAGGCTGGCAACTAACTGAAAATGCAGAAATGTATCTAACGGATGACAGCTTATAACTCATATCTATGGCGAATTTGGTAATTCGTGGATTTAAGACCGAAAAGGACCAGGCAGTGGTGGCGCACGCCTTTAACCCCAGCACTTGGGAGGCAGAGGCAGGTGGATTTCTGAGTTCGAGGCCAGCCTGGTCTACAAAGTGAGTTCCAGGGCAGCCAGGGCTATACAGAGAAACCCTGTCTCGAAAAAACAAAAAACAAAAACAAAAGCAAAAAAGACCGAAAAGGGTTGAAGTGGGGGTGGGAGGGCACTGGAGAGATGGACGGACAGCCCAACAGTTAAGAGCACTGGCTGCCCTTTGAGAGGACCCAGGTTTGGTTCATATTGCCTATACCAGGTGGCTCTCACAAGCAACCTGTGACTCCAATTCCAAGGAATCTGACACCTTCTTCTGGCCTCTACAGGCACCAACATGCACATAGTGCACAGACAGAAAAGCAGGCACACATATATACACATAAATCTTAAAAAAAGAAACTGGAAAGGGTTTTAGACACAAAGTTGTTACTTTCTGAAGATAATTCAAAATAGACGGAGCTCAAAGCAGGGTCTAGTGTTCCAGCTCTATGGGTTCTCTGGAGAAAGTTCAAGCAGAGTGGGACAGTCTAACAGACACAGCCCGACTCCACATGTCTACAGGTTGTCTTTGAGAAGTGGGCATTCAAAGGGGGCTAATAACAACAGAGTTATCTGCTTATCATCTCAAGAATCCAAAGGGCATTTAATAGTAGAAACATTTTGGGTTCACAGTGATATTTATAGTTTAAGAATGGTATTTTTAGTTTTAAGTTTAAGAAACACACTCAATGGGTGTTTTGAAAACATCTTTATTTATATCCTAGGGAAATCTTTAAATAGAAAAATATCAAAGGAAAGGTTCGGAACTGCTGATCTGTTAGTTGATCAGCAATTTGAAGATCCAAACCTCACTTAACGCAGGTGACAGAAGTAGAGGATTTGTCTAAGACACATCCATCCAACACCTGGACCTTGGCTTGTTTTTTATTTTGTTTTGTTTTGTTTTGTTTTTTTCAAGGAAATTAGGATATGACTAACCAGCTTTTCTACAGATTTAGAACTGATACAGCTTAAAAGGCTCTGATTGACTTTTCAGTTCTGAAAGAAGGCAGTCAGTCCCTCGTGCCTACTCCATAATCGGTGACAGATGGAGACACTGTGGAACAGTTTTACCCCCATTCCTCTCCTAATGATCCTGTTAATTATTCATGATTTTGCGTCATCACTGACTTCATATTCTTAGTCCTTCATAGCACCAGTCGGTCTCTAAAGCCTATTTTTTCCCCTTGAAATGTTCCCAGTACACGTCTCTAGCTCTGCAGCCCATATCTAGCATCCCTGATAGACTGAGTAGCCTCCTTTTAGCCTCTCTGATCCCCATCTATATGATTCATCGTGTGCAGCCTGCAGCCATTCTTCCTTGAGCAATAATGGCATCACATGACTCCTCCACATCAAATGCTCCAAATTTAAAAGTAGGACAACCACAAGAAGTTCCAAATAACCTTAGCTGTCACTGAAACCTGTGCACCTTACCGTCAGTATTTCCTGACTGTGCGCTAGCTTCTGTAGACGACCACAACCACATTGGTTAAGGGGAACACAAAAGTTGGAGTTTGGACATCTACTTGTACTTTCACCATGCTAAGACCAAAGTGTAGGCAGAACTGGTTCCTCCTGGAAGCTCTGAGGAAATGATGTTTCCTTATCATTATCAGTGTGCAATGGCTGCCAAATTCCTTAACATCTTTCCACTCCTTCCACCTTCAAAGTATACAGATGTATCCTCTGCCTTGTTGCCTTCTCCCCAGATGATTCCTTGATTCTCACCAAAACCAAGATCCTTACTTAATCTCTTCTGCAGGGTTTCAGTCTTCTTACACAGTTCCACACACAGGGGAATGTAATGTGCATGGTCAGGGATATAGTATAGCCTGACATAGCAAACATCAGGCTGAATGATTTTCTCAAAATATAAGGCAGTGCCACCACTTGTAGGAAGATGAAGTACATATACTTTCCCCTGTTCTTCTCACTGAATATTTTTTTTAAAATCTCATATATGAAACAAATGAAAATTCCAAAAAACAGATGAAGATAAACTAGTTAGGAACCTCAAGAAAGAACACAGCAAT
This sequence comes from Uromys caudimaculatus, assembly GCA_028551405.1. NCBI lineage: Eukaryota > Metazoa > Chordata > Mammalia > Rodentia > Muridae > Uromys > Uromys caudimaculatus. The sequence goes on from CM052704.1 coordinate 88,547,822, forward strand.
AAGGTCCCTGGGATTTGTTTTTGCCATATAAATCCTGTATTTTCTTCTAAAGAAGTAAGTGACCCACAAATCATGATGCAGTATGATTTTTTTCTATCAACAAAATCTTTCTTTCTATAGTCAAAGGACCAGAAAAGGTTATCCTAGTAAAAACAGGAAGTTTCCACAGTGAATGCTCTGGTACAGCCAAACACCACAGAAAAACAAAAGTGGCTGTATTCTAGCCCCCCAGCAAAGGCTGAGAAGGGATCTTAGAATTCCACCCTACAAGGCTATCAAGGAGCAACCCCACTCCCTTCTTCCCTGATTATGGAACCATTGAAGGCAACCATGTAGTTAGCCAGATAATGACATCTTGCAAGCAAACCCCATTCCCCTCAGAGGTGCTAACAGTAGAACTTGGAATTCCATCCAAATGGACAATTACTGGCACACACACTCCCTTCTTAGCTTATGGTGCCAGAGGGGGCCTCACCCATTATATTATCAGTAGAACCACAGGGACAGGTTACAACTCCATATCCACCAGTAGTAGAGCCTCCAGTATCAGCCAACATTGAGGAGGGAATCCAAATTCTGCCTCTACCTATAGCAGTAAGACAGAAAATCTTATGCACTACCTGCACCCTCAGTGAAGCAATGCAAGAAGACACGTACAGGCTGGGAACATGGCTCAGTTAGTGGACTCCTTGACCCTAAGCACCACATAAAGCCTATAATAGCAAAGCACACCTGCAATTCTGGCACTCATGGTGTAGAGACAGAAGAACCAGAGATTCAAGGCAAGATTATCCTTAGCTATATAGAGAGCCAGTCTGAGGCCAGACTGAACCACATGAGACCCTATCTCGCCAGGAGCCATGAAAGAGAAGCTAAAAACTAGCAGGTGACCTTCCTGAAATGGTTCTGCCATGGACTGTATAGTTAATGATGGATTTGCTTCTGCAGGCAAGGCCCAGGGGAATTTCATTATAGGAAAGATTCCTGCTATTAATATGCTTTTCCTGCTATTATTAAGTATATATAACAATCACTAGGTATTAGCCCATCCTTTTGAGCAGAACGATGAAGATGTACTGTCTTATAGTGATACTATGGAGATAAATAGATTATTTCCTAATTCTTAATTATGATCCTAGAAGAATTCCTAAAATTACATTAGTAATTATTAAGCTCTTTTATTATAGGACTGCTATTAAGTCCTCTCTGATAATCAAAACTGCAATGAGAACTCTGCAAGTCTTCAAATGTCATGAGTTTATTGTTTCTGAGACAGCAAATAGGCATCTACAACTTAGAACATAGCCCAAGAGGTTGTAAAACCATTAACCAAAGGTCACAAAAAGGTAACTAACAATTTACTATAGGTGCAAGGACAGAATATAAAATATTGACTGGGTTTATCTATACAAAACTTTCACCAATAACTTAGTCATAACAGTTCTGGTTTTTAACTCTCCATGAACCTGTAGAGCTAATGACAGATGATGAATGTTTAGCCAGATAATTACTCCTAATAGATGTGCATGTAAACATTCTCTGTTGTAAACTTCTTATTCAATTTATGATTTGAATTTATGTGTAAACTTGTGGTAAACTTTTTACCATGTGATCATGTATTCTGAAGTTGTATAAGTGCTGAGGACAAAGAGAAAAAAGAACTTTTGGATTTTAATAATAATGAGGGAAGCAAGGCTGTTGCCTCTCTCTCTCTGCTGTGGTTCTAAACGTTCACTAGTGAAATAGTTCGAATAATAATAAATGGTGACGGTAGATAGCAGGAAGTAAGCAACATTGTTACAGACAGCACTCAAATTGTACGATGACAACATTTTTGGATTGTGATTAGAATGCAGATAGAGGATGGTGACAGTAAACAGTAGGTAAGTAGAAGAGTCGGGGATGGATGGATGGATGGATGGATGGATGGATGGATGGATGGATGGAT
>CM052704.1:88549869-88596115 GCA_028551405.1 Uromys caudimaculatus
ATGGATGGATGGACACACAGATGTGATTGACAGGTAATCAAAATTTGTAGGGTAATCATGGGCTGACACCTTGAAGGCCATAATTTAAAATGAACCTTTCCTCTTGGGAAGCTAATTCTTGGCAGGTCTCTGTTACAACAGAGACTTAAGGCAGAAAATAACTACTTCAAAGTCATCTAACTAAGAACTTCGGGGTGCATGTTGAAAAGAAGGATGAGATAAACTCTCTTCTCAGTTGTTCACATTTAACAGAGAAAGCTTTTTGTCAGCTCTCAACAGGTATATGAGAAGAGCAAAAGAAAAATCGTTTTTTAGCACAAAACAACCTTGGAGAAAGTTCAATGCTATGTTTAAAGTGGCAAGGGAAAAAAGGAATTTGAAATAAAGTTTCTAAGCCTAATAACAGGAAATACAAGGAAAAGTTAAGTAAACATGCTTATCCAGTACAGCCCTTCAGATTCCTATGCTATCAGATTTCCCAAAATGCCAAACTGTCTCTCATTCTGTCCCTACTCCACACAAGCCCTGCACTAATACAGACTTCTGCTCATCCCCTCAGCTCCCAGACCTCCAGAAACTCTGACTACCACTCCTAAGACCCAAAGCACACAAGCCCAATTGCTCTATCACAGGTATCCATTCAACAGATCATGCAAGCAAAAGATGCAAGTTAGCCAACACTGGGAACAACCCAATCAGGAGGACAAAAAAAAAAAAAAAAAAAAAAAAAAAAGCACATATTCAAACATTCCAGTGCTACACAGCAATAGAAGGGAACAGATAGACACACATGCTACTTGGTTTTACTCAGACAAAACTCAAAAGCCTGCACAGTTCATTTATGATGTGACAAGTCAGAACCATAGCCTTGTTGAACTGGGTGTTGAATGGGTGCTGGTGTTTTTTACTTTTGATCTTGGGAAGGTTGCGTGAGATGAATGCTTTGCTAACTCACCTGACCTAACCTCTCAGCCACTCATATCTAGCCTGTTATATCCCACAGACACCAGATTTTACTCCTGCTTTTTTTTTTACTTTGTTTTCTGAGATAGTATCTTTCTATATTTCTGAGGCTGGCCTGTAACACTTTGTAGCCCAGCAAGCCTTGAACTTGTGTCTTCCTGCCTCAGAATTCTGAGTTCTGGGATTGTTGTGCACTATGAAACCTTACGCATTTAGCTTTCATTCCAGACTGAAACAGTAGGTGTGTTTCCACCTCAGGACTTTCATATGCTCCCTGCATGGAACGTGGGACTTGCTCCTTCTTGTCGTTCAGTGCTCAACACTTTCCTTGATCTCCCAGTGCAGGGAGAGCTCCTCACCCCTCCCTATCCCCCTCTCCCCTTTTCGATCACATCTTCATAGCACCTACCATCAAAGCTGCCCCATATACAAATCACATATCCACCTAGAGCATATCTCTCCCAATAGGAAGGCAAGGATTATAAGACCCTTCGCTGAGACATTGACTAATACACCCTGGAAGCAAGAACACCACCTGATATAAGCTGGCAGACTCCCAGGTGCTCTAAATTACCTCTCCCAAAGGCTACAACAATCACAGGCTAGGAAAAGGCAAAACTGAGAGGAGGGGCCAGAGAGGAGAGAATAAGAGACTAAAAAGATAAATTTGGTAACTTGGCAGAATAGCCCCAGACCACAACACTGAAAAAGACTAAGAAAGCCCAGGAGAAGCCATGAGCAACACAGGCATTATTCCATGCAAGTCAAAACACCTCACAAAGCAGAAAGGGTATAAAAGAACCTTCAGGAAGGTTCTGATCCGAGCACTACAGTACTTAGCTATGGAAGTAGGTCACTCCTGCACTTCAGTTTGCACAGGCGAATGCTTGGAAGACTGTAGTATGACTCATTTCGAAGGGTGTCGCCAAAGTCTTATAGCGTATGCATTTACAGATAAAAGGCATTGCTTCAAGCCAAGTGCAGATGCCTCGGGACCCTAATTTCTTCTGCTACCATTACAAGAGAAGGCAGGGAAAAATGGAGTGGTGAAAACATTGGGGATACAAGCAGAAAGGGGGACAATGGTGGATCCTAACACCCTGCACACACACACAAAAAAGACCTGAACCAATAGTGCCTTGGGTCCTTCAGTTGTGCCTAGCAGAGAGCCTGGAGCAAGAGAGGGTTCAATGTGCCTTTTAAAGGGACAGCCTTCCAGCCGATCATTTTAAGACTGAGAAAATGGCTTAACGAACTAGGTTTAGGAACATTTGAGTTTCAAGTTTCCAACTGTGAGGCCACTTATTCAACATTACCAAGCAGTTAGCATCATAAGCACATGGCATATACCCCATACTATAGATGCATAAAATGCACAACAACAACAACAACAAAAAACTAGAAGAGGGGCTGGAGAGATGGCTCAGTGGTTAAGAGCACCAACTGCTTTTCCAGAGGTCCTGAGTTCAATTCCCAGCAACACATGGTGGCTCACAACCATCTGTAATGGGATCTGATGCCCTCTTCTGGTGTGTCTGAAGACAGCTACAGTGTACTCATATACATAAAATAAATAAATAAATCGAAAAACAAAAACAATTAGAGGAAGCTCGTGGTCTCATTAAGAATAAAACCCTAACAGAATAGTTTGTTGCCATGAGGAAAAACATGAACTCTTCTGTCTTTTTAATGGCCCTATTTATGCGTGACTTCTTTTTAAAACTCATCACACTCCGGTCTCACACTCTCAAGCTGAGTTTTTCCTGTTCATTTCCTAATACTTGTTTTCTTAGCAGTTATTCCCCGTGGGTTTAGTAAATGAATACTCCCTTGGGCTCAAGGATTTCTTAATCATTTTAGATGTGAAAAGCTTACTTGGGACATCTTTCTTGCTTAGGACACCTCAGCCAAACTAAAGTGATTTAAGTCAGATGGAATCATTCCAACTGGAGGGCAAGGAAGGAAAGCGTCTGCATAAGGTATCAGAAATGGATCGTATGTTAGAATTGGACTGAAGACAACTAGTACCACTTCATCACATATCCTAGGAGGCGAGAGGTGTGGCTCAATGGTTAGCCCACTTGCCTAGCATTCCAAAAGATCTGGGTTCAATCAACCTTGTCATCTCAGCACTCAGAATGCGGAAGCAGAGGCATCTAAGTCATCCTCAGCGACGGATTGAGGTTAAGGCCAAGCAGGGCTATTATCTCAAAACAAATGAAAAATTTCCTCCTCCTATTTGTGCTTAATATTCAGTGCTTACTGTTTTAAGGGGAAACAGCTGCTTCATAAAGGGCATTCTTACAAATTGTATCTTTCTGCACAGTAGCCTGGGGTTGGATGGAAAGGCTAAGTGTAAGTGAATTTTTAAGGGAGGGATATTGAATGAGTGTGAAGCTGGCAGCGGCCAGTCAGAATGGAAACTTAGTGAGGCTCATTGTCTCATTCCTTCTCACATGAAGTTTCTTTAGCAGCTTGGTTGTCTCACTAAACCTAGTGACTGACCCAGGGACTGAACCCAGTGACTGACCCAGGGACTGACCCAGGGACTGACCCAGGGACTGAACCCAGTGACTGACCCCAGTGACTGAACCCAGTGACTGACCCAGGGACTGACCCAGGGACTGAACCCAGTGACTGACCCAGGGACTGACCCAGGGACTGAACCCAGTGACTGACCCCAGTGACTGACCCCAGTGACTGAACCCAGTGACTGACCCAGGGACTGACCCAGGGACTGAACCCAGTGACTGACCCAGGGACTGACCCAGGGACTGACCCAGGGACTGAACACAGTGACTGACCCAGGACTGACCCCAGTGACTGACCCAGGACTGACCCCAGTGACTGACCCCTGGGACTGACTCCAGGGACTGACCCCAGTAACTGACCCCAGTGACTGACCCAGGACTTACCCCAGTGACTGACTCCAGGGACTGACCCCAGTAACTGACCCCAGTAACTGACCCCAGTGACTGACCCCAGTGACTGACCCCAGTGACTGAACCCAGTGACTGACCCAGGACTGACCCCAGTGACTGACCCCAGTGACTGAACACAGTGACTGACCCAGGACTGACCCCAGTGATTGACCCCAGTAACTGACCCCAGTGACTGACCCCTGGGACTGACCCAGTTGGGAGGTTTTCTTTTTTTTAAGTCATTCTGCTTTTAGACAGGCAAGCAAAAGAAAGGAGTGAGCAGTGCCTTGTGGGAAGATATAAGAAAGTTGCTCTATAGCCACATCACGCATAGAAGGTGACAGAAAAGGGGTAGGCAGAGATGACAGTGCCCTTCTGTCACCTGATCTAAGAGATGCGAAGTACCAGATCAGAGACATTAGCTGTCAAGTCAACAACAGTCCACCAGAAGCACCACCGTCTCTAACAATGTAGTCTTTATAACCTGTTCCTCAGCCAGGGAACGAGGGTTGAAAGGCTCAGGGGCAGAGAAGGAAACGCACTCATTGAAAACGGGCACTTACTCTTCCAGGAAATGCTGCTGGGGTCCAATGATGGAGCCTGGCCGGCAGATTCTGATCCACGCAATGATTTCAGCATGTGTGAACCTGTAGTGTTTCATGACATAACAGGCTATCAATGTCCCAGTTCTTCCCAGACCAGCTGTAAAAAAGGGAAACAAAAATGCAGTGTAGCAAGTGCATCCACAAAACAAACAAAACAAAAACAAAAACAAAAACAAAAAAACCCGTGAACACTACCCTGTCCACAGACTGCGCTGGATTCTAGTGCAAAGGCAGCAGCAATGGCTGGCGCTCACAGGTTCTCTCAGGTAAAGATACACATTTTTCAGGTTGGAGATGTAGTTTGTTGGCAGAGCACCCGCCAAGCATTTGCAACGCCCCTTGTTCGATTCCCAATACCAAAGAAAAAGGAAAAAAAAAAAACAACCCACACAAAACGGAACCATCCATATTTTTCTTTAACCAATGGAAAGGACAAAAGGTAGCTGCCCTACATTTTAGGGTAAGAAAATGACATGAATTCAAGAAATGGATCTGGAAGCAGAAAACTGCTGGCTGGGGGGAGGGGGAGAGGGATGGGTGGGCAGAGGCTGGGGTGCAAAGATGAATTAGAAAGACATTTTGAGTGGGTCACAATGGAATTTAAAATGACTGAAATCTCTGACCTTGAAATTCATCCATGAAAAGGTTTCTTTAGAAAAGGGAATAGGAAAATCAGGTGTGGTGGCACCTGGGATTGAGGACAGAGAGGCAGGAGAGTCATGAGGCTCAAGTCCAGCCAGGGCAAACTATGTGAGATTCTATCAGAAAGACAAAGGCAGGAAGAGAAAGCGAGGGAGAGGGAGAGAGAAAGAGAGAGAGAGATGAAATCTAGTCAGTAGCTTTGTTTATGAGTAGTCTAGGGCTAGGCCAGTAACTTAGTGGTAGAGAGTTTGTTTTTCACGCATAAGACTTTAGGTTCAATCCCCAGTGCTACAATAAATAAAACCATTGACTTGAATAAAGAGAAACAAAATATTGCATTTTTCCTGGTCAAATAATCTACTCTCCCAGCACTATGAAATGCATAGTACTTGATCGGATCTCAGTCATAATGTCTAATGGTGCACTATACATCATTGCTTTTCAATTTTTAAACCCAATCTAATTTAAGAAGTATTAAAAATATAGACAATGAATGTCTTTATGTCAGTTTTTTCATAGTTACTTTAATTAAGTTACATTGACTTATCTGTGATGTACGCATGCACACAGAGGTCAGACAGCAACGTTCAAGAGTCTGTAATCGCCTTCACCGTGTGGATCCCAGCCATTAAAGTCAGGTGGGGGTAGACTTGGCAGCAAGCACTTTTACCTGCTGAGCCATCTGGCTGGCCGTCTTTTTGATATAACTGCTTCCCAGAAGCATCTCTGGACATTTTAATTCTAATTGCCTGCCATGAAACCACACTGCCACAGGAACCTATACACTGCATGTAAATCCATACTTTATGCAGGAAAAAATACAAAGGGTTTTGCCCTGCACAAGCTGTTTGCTCACTTGACAGCCATAATGCTTAGAATGGACATCAAAGGTGACACTGAAAGGACGTGGATAGTCAAGTTCATGCCCGTAGATGCCTGGCCTGGCCTTCCCATTCAACTTTCTTGTTTGAAAAGCATACATGCACTGTTACTAGACGAGGTGTGAGTGTGTGTGTGTGTGTGTGTGTGTGTGTGTGTGTGTGTGTCCTATTTACCTCAAGTACCTTCTGACACAGATCAAACAACATCAATAAGAGGGTAAGCCTAACCATAGCTTCAGTGGATTCTCACTTTAATACGAAGAAACTGTTGCAATAACTCTCCTGACTCTCACTTTATTATGAACTGTTACAGTAACTCTCCAGATACATGACAAGGCTTGCTTAACTGCCACTGGGCATGCTAGAGCAGGCACCAGAACCAGCTAGTCTCCGGAGTTTCCAGTTTGGGTCCCTGTCTGGAGAGCAGAGGGGACTTCTTCCTAGAGACTCCCACAACCGCTCCTCATGCAGGGAGCTGCCTAGTGCCCCAGGTCAGGTTCCTAATCCTCCTCACAGCCAAGAGATGGTGCTGCAAATTTTCAAATTTCTTTGAAACTGAAGTTGCTTCTCCCCCCTTTTAAAAGGAGTCTATAATTTTAGGTCTATAAAAAGAACCTACTTAGCACTCCATCGCTGGGAGCTCTTACCACAGTGAACAGAATAGGAGTACTTCACTAAGTTTCTATTAAAACTTTAACAAAAATGTTAAAGCATCCGTAATTAAAGGGCTCCCTGGCACCTCGTGACAAAGGTGCAGGGTGCTCTATTTATAACTGCTTTAGACTGCCAGTCCTCCTTCTGGGTCCCAATGGGGCATCAATATGCATACAACAGAGTAACAATGTTGCTGACTCCTAGATGAATACTGGTGCTAGAAAATGCCTCGAATTTACAGCCATCCCTTTAAACACCCACAATATGGACTGCAGACAGGGCCTTCTGGTGGTTTTTGTACCTTTGCAACAAATTAGTTGTGTCGAATTTGCCCTGAGTGACACTGTATGTTGACACATGACATTTTCCTTCTCTCTCCGTTCCCGGGGAACATTTAACAAAGGATGGGAGGCTCACTTCCAGCTCCTTTTGTTCAATTAAAACACTGAGTGCTGCTTGAATTTCCAGAAAATTAAGCTGACTTAATCAGGGCAGATGGCAAAGCAATTAGCAAGCCCAGGTAGCTAAGTACGCCATTAAAAACAAAACAAGTGCAATTAAACCAAAGGTGTGACGCTTCTGGAAGAATCCTACATGCATTAACAAGAGGGAAAAGGAAGAAGCCTGTATCAGTGTGACTCCTCTGTAAGGGCTCACTTCAACGATTTTTAAAAAGTGATAGTGGAAATATGGGAAGAGAAACAGCTCTGCCATAGGAAAAAACCTGTATACATTACTTAAGAGGTAAACATTCACAAGTAGGTGATATACAAAGAAAGCCTGTATATCAACAAGATATTTAGTGTTTAACCTCAGAGTTTTCTTTTCCCAGTATTTCTTAGAAGTCACATGCCATCGAGGTGGAAACTACGTATAAATTTAACCTTTGTCTAGAATACACTGTTTCCTTGGAGTCAGCCACCACCTCTGGTGGTTTCAATCTTTCCACCTCCGCTTCCCCTTAGATTCCTGAGCCTTGGTGGGGGAGGGGAATAAAAAGACATCCCATTTAGGACTGAGCGATCCCAAGTCTCTCCCTCGCTGGGCATTGGCCACTGTGGATCGGTACTAATTCCCATCTACTGCAAGAGCAAGAGACGCACACATGAATTCACAGAGGCTGTGCCAGCACTCACAAGAGCTGCACAGGGTCAAGCCACACAGGGTCCCAGCACTGAAGACAGGGAAGTGGACACAGGGTCCCAACCCTAACCAAAAAGCTATTTCCTGGCAATGGGAAACAGTTGTTCCCAGGGGAGTCTCCCTCTTCGTATTAACCATATCCCAGGGCAGGTCCCACTCCCAGAAGTAGTTAACCAACACGAGATGAACTCCATGTTTTTGTGGGGCTGGGGAGTTTTTGTTTCATTTTATTTTGTTTGAGCTTTTTTTTTCTTCTTCTTCTTCTTCTTCTTCTTCTTCTTCTTCTTCTTCTTCTTATTGGTTTTTTGTTTGTTTGGATTTTTGTCTTTTGTTTTCTTGTTTCGTGGGAGAAAGAGAACATGAGGTTGGTTGGGTAGGGAGGAAAGGAGGATAGGAGAGGAGTTGGGGGAAGGGAAAACATGATAAAATAAATACTGTATGAAAAAAATTCCAAGTAAAAAATAAAAGCTATGTCTTTTTCTCCCTTGAGTCAATTGATCCAAAATACAGCTTATAAATATACAAATATACACATAATCTTGTCATAATAAAACTGACTAGGGAAAAGGCCAAATTAATCTCCCAGGGAAAATGCTGATTTTTGTTTGTTTGTTTGTTTGTTTGTTTGTTTGAAAAGGAAACTGAACTTGGAAAGAGATGATAGGAGAATCCCATACTAAAGCTTCATTACCACAATCCACAAGTTCTCAGGCTCTGACGCGTGAGATATGAGAACGGTGGGCCTTGTCCTGCATCTGAGCAACCTCTAACAGCGTGGGACACCACCATGTTACCAGAGCCAGAGCCTGGGTCCCAACTGCCCCTCCCCCACCTCACGGGGGAGGGCGCTTCTCCCAGCATGAAAATCCTGAGGAAAATCCAATTTCGTGGGGTTCATAATCTCAACAGCTGATACTCAAAGGCAGCTGGCACAAGATTCTATTTAGAGTATTTTCGTTCCCTCCAGGAGGGTTACAACAAAACAAACTTAGTGTGCCAAAGACACCAGAAGAAGAAACCAGCTCTCTGCCTCAGGGAGAGCCCAGAAGCAAAGGAGTGAACAAGGAGCACCTTTCTAAAAACCCAGAGGGAGAGGACTGTCCTGCAAGCCAGGGTCTTCCCCTCATGAAGAAGGGCGAGAGAAGAGCTGCGCCAAAGGTGGGTGCAGCCTGGCTTCGGGAGTCATCCCTAAACCGGGGGCCATGTGCAGGTCGCTTCCCTGTCTTCCAGGCTGCTGGGAGAAGGCAGCTTCGCATCGCTGCTCACAGCTCACATGTTCAGCAAAGTTCCTCCACCTACTCAAATCTTAAACATAGAAACAAGGGCCTACAAAATGGTATTTTAATTTCTGTCAGAACCAAAGCCACACTGTCTGAATAAGGAAGTTACAGCAGCGCTCCGCACATGAAAAGAACAGAACCATCCCCAACACCTACTGGCCGATTTGCATAACACGCCACAAAAACCCTTTGTGGACACAAAGCCAATGTGAGCAGCGCCACCTCGCGGCATTGGGAAGAGCTGCGAGTGGCACGCTAGAGGCTCCATTCCCAGGAGTGATTTGTCTCCGCTGCAATTAAGATCACCAAACTAGAAAACCTACAGTGGAATTTGAGATTCTTCCGACTTTAACGTAACGCTCAAATTTAACTGGAAATCCTGCATTTTGATTTGTTAAAGCCGGGACCTACACTTGCTCTACCTGACCAATCTCTGAGTCAAAGTGCCCACTCTAGAAGCCAGATATTCACTTGCACAGGAAAGTCTTTCAGTTAATTCTGAGATAACCCACATCAAGTAATGGGTGGGAAGAGGCATAAGACTCCATTCTATGAGGCTTAAGACTTACGGGAGGGGCGACGCGAAGGTGGAAGAGTAGAGAGACCCTTACAAGAAAGCAATAGAGAGGAGCTAGGAGGATAGTCAGTAAGCCTGCCAAGCAAGAATGGGGCCCTGCGGTTTGAGCCCCAGTATCCACAATAAAGCCAGGCACTGTAATGACCCCGATATAGTCCAGGTGCTCATGAATGGGGAGGGTAGAGAGAAGAAAACCCCTGGGACTCACCAGCCAGTCAGTGTAACCAAAAAGGCAAGCTCCCACTTTAGTGAGAGACCCTGTCTCAAAAATACAAAATTGGAGACTAAGGAAGACTTGAGTTGTCAAACTCTGGCATACACACGTGTGAAAACACACACACACACACACACACACACACACATACACACACACAAAACATGGAAACACTAAATATCAGATGATGGAAGAGTATGAAGAAAAGATGATCAATTCTAAAGGGCATGGGGATGAGGGAACTAACAATCCCCTAAGGAATTGGTTCCCTAAGGAAAGATGGTCTTTTCTGCCTCCGGACACCTCTGTTACTTCCTGCTTCTGATGTACGTGCAGTGACTTATCAAGAAAGCCAGGCCCCACCACCAAGTCAATCCATCCTTTCTTTAGGGAAGGGATTATTAAAATGGGCTCACGTTCCAACTGTCGAGCACAAAAGAAAAACATCCCACTGTACTCCATCACCCGCAGGCCTTGCTCATTATTAGGTGGGTTCCGCCCGCCCTCCTCCAGCACAGCAGCCCGAGAGCTGCAGCGCACCTTTGCAGTGGACCGCGATGGCTCCCTCCGTGTTCTCACAGATGTTCAGGAATCTTCGCACGATGTTGTCGCTGGGGGTGCTGCCGTCTATGAAGAACAGGTCATAGTGCTCGAAGCCAGCGTCTGTGAAGCGCTTCGCCTCGTAAATCTTTTTGTTCAATCTCACGATCGTAGTCACGTTGTTCTTTTTGAAATACGGAAAGTAGGCTTCCGGAGCGTGAAGAGGGTAACCTACAGGCCAACAGGGACAGTCAGCAGAAATTCACATCCCACTTCACATAAATAACGAATATTCAAAGCTCACAGAGTCAGGAGGAAAGAGTGTCTCAGAAGAGTGTGAAAGGTCACAGAGTAGCCATCAAAGTAGCGGCTGACCTAACAGAACACCAGAGGTGGCTACAACCTACACAAAAAACCTCTGTGTTTTGAAAAGAGTTCGCCGAAAATGGCAACCTCTAGAATCCAAATCCTGGAAGCATAATCTTGGAGGCCCCACACAGGCAGTTCTGTAGTACTCAAAAGTACAGAGTGGTGCTGGGGTGATTTGGGGTGATATTCCTTCTTAAACATTGCTCTCTACTTAACAGATTCACTTCATCTACAGCTAAAGCATCTTTGAAGCTTAGAGGTAGCAACTCCCTGTAAAAACAGGATTGGGACTAATTGTCATTTGCGATGTCCAAGTCACAGCTTGTAAGATTTCTCAGAAAACGATCTCCTTAAAATAACAGCTGGGAACTGTGGAGATGGAGGTCAACAGGTTCCATTAGACAAGAGGGATATGATCAAGGGTCCTAGTGCCCAGCGTGTTACCTATAATTAAAAACAGCCTGCGGGACTGGATGCATGTGCTGAACTCTACGGCTGCTCCATAGTATGTACATAGTTTTAATCAATCATGCATAGCATAAATATATACATGTCCAATGAACATATTAGTATTTCAAGGGAAAGTTAAGAAAGTAACTTTTGGGAGACACTTTCTTTATGGTGGGGGAGACCATCTCCAGATGCCCTGGTATACCCCCCCAGCAAGCAAGCATTCTTGGGAGCCTCAGAGGCAACTGGGTTACTGATCTACTCTTGCTTGGTCCTCCAAAGTGACCCACTGGGAATTTGGGCCACCGAAAACCTTGCCTTGCAGCCCAGGGGCTAAGAGGACTAATTTCCTAACATACCAGTTACCGCCGATCACTCATTCAGGATTCACCCATTCAGGGTTTGCCAGTTGCTGGCAGATTCTTGGCAGACCAGGCAAGTGAAGTGACCTCATTAGGAGTTCCCAGGGATGGCGTGCTCCAGAGAATGAACTAGAGGGTTTCCATACTGTGCTCTTGGCTGCATGTCTGTTCACCGTCATTTTTTAAATTTTCTCTCAGCTCCAAGCTAGGCCTCCAACTCAGTCTTTGTAATTCTGGGCCTATCTACTACTCCAGGCAGATTACCTTTCTAGCATCCTTGCGGTTTGCTCTCAAAGTAGGAGAGATGACAGGACAAGCAAAGAAAGCCTTTCTTCCCATCAGTCAGCACTTCAGCCAGAACTCCCATCTTGGCTTGGCATGCCTGAACCAGCCAGATGACTTCTCCGACAGCAGAACCTCTGGGTCTCTGCTCCTCAAGCCCCAAATCTACACAGCAGTTGGCATTCTTCTCAGAGCTCTAAGCACCAGCAGAGGGTCTTCCTCCAGGGCCTCAGTCCTCCCAACTCCCCTTCGCTGCCTTCATTCCTCAGCCTCAAAGGGACCCACTTCTTTCTCCATCACCCTCTGCACCCGTCATTGCTACCTTTCTTGTTAGTCTGTAACAAACTCCCTGTACTAATTTCCCTCTGAATGGCTAACATCAAACAGGTTACACATCTCCTGTGTGGACGCAGCCATTTATACACACAGAGAGAAAACACATGCTTTTCTACTTACAAAAACCAAGTCTGTGTTCCTGTTGGTTTCCTTGGTAAGATAATTTCCCAACAACAGACTCATGGGACAAAGCGAGAAGTGACTGTGGTTGCTGTGAGGAAATATAAAAACTTTTGTACCATCTGAGGAATGGCTAAGAGACGGGCTCCGAGTCACAGGAAGCCCTGCTCGGCTGTGGAGAGCCTCTCTCTGCTACAGGTTCTCAGCACTCACTGAACCTCATGAGGGCCCCTGCCTGCTTTGATGCCTATCAGTTCCCCCTTACCACCAAGGTGCGAGAATCGCTGTTCATACACGAGTGTCCATGAGGAGTAAGTCTGGGGTTAAGCTAATACACCTAAACTATGAGAGAAAGCACAGGTATCTTTTGAGAAAGAACCTGGGGCATACTTGTAAACATGTAGTATCAGAACACCAAGATAACGATCATGACAGTAATAATACCTAACCTTACTGATCGCTTGCTATGCGCCCAGGCACTAAAGCACCCTATATAGATGACCTCATTAAACCACACAGTCACAGAATAACTAATGCCTGATAACTTACTACTCTGTGCACACGTAGCTAGCCAACATGGAAATCCTGTATCTCAAATTCTAGCATCTGTGTGGGTGATTATTTCAGGTAAGGCTCAATGCCATTCTATATATCAGGACACCAAGTAAGAGAACAGGCTGGGCTTTAAAAACAAAAAACAACAACAACAAAAAGCCTTTGTATTAATTAAAACCAAAAGAATCATTCAAATGCTCTATGACTTCTCAACACATGTGCGGCGGTGTTATCGTCGTGTTTGGATACTTGTGACGGATTGGTTAGTCTTAGCAATGTCATTCCTGGAAATCTACCAGTCCACCCAGGGATGATTGGTTGCTCACCCAACCCTTACTCCATCTTGCCACTAGATGGAGACATGACATCAGTGAAGCACAGGACCCAGAGGCGCTAAAAAGAACAGGCTAGCCAAGCACAATTTCAGAGACTCAAGTTTTAAACTTGGGAAAGCTGAGTGAAACAACTAGTCTATGTACAATGATATCGTAGCCAGATCATCGTGTTAAAAATATAACTGTAGCTGCTAAGAGACCTGCTCCCTTGAGGCCCTTCATCCGTGTCTCTATCCTATCCTCACTAGTTGCCCAAGATGTAGGTCTGTTCCCTCACAGGGCTATACAAGGAAACCAATGCTCACAGAAGGGAGGGTGCTCACGGCAGGTTCTACAACCAGTAACGGACAGGGGAGCCAGATCTCAACCTGCCTACGAGGCTTTGCTCACTAAATGGACAAACGAACTCTTTGAATTTCTTGGATTCTGTCTCAATCTACCCTCCAACTCTCAAGTGTGAGTGTGTGTGTGTGTGTGTGTGTGTGTGTGTGTGTGTGTGTGTGTGTGTTTAGCATTGTCCATTAAAGGAATGGTTTTGAAATCTAAAATCCAAAATACAAGCTTCATTCTATAATTATAATTCCTTAATCAATTCAAATTTATTTAAAAATAAGAAAGGACTGATCTTTCCCCATTGCTAAAACTACACAAGTTAAGTGACTTCAATAAGTGCCCTAGTTGGCCTCTGTTCACACAAACACAATGCCTGCTGCTGGGTCCCATGGTCATAGGTCTTCCTCTGGCTTCCTCCTATCGATAGCTATTTGATCATTAATTATCTTTAAACTCTCAGCTTCTCCTTAACTACCCACCATAGCTAGATCATAAGACTCTATGCTGACGACATAACACACTTTGGATGAAGAACACAGGAAAATCAAGCTGGAACTGACCAGGAAATTTTCTCCCTGCTGGCTAGCTTTCATTGCATCAGAAGATGCAGGCTACTGAAGGAGAAAAGTTGTCAACAGTCTTACTCAGCTGAATAACAATACCAACCTGACCAGCAAGATGTGTCCACTGTGTGTGACTGACTGTATGGGGACAGCCAATACCTTTCTATTTGATTTTTGGGTCTGCTCCACAAGAGAGAATCTATCATTGGTTCTATAAACTGGGTCAAAAGTCTATGACTGGAGAGGTCATGGGCCTTGGGAGGTAGGGGGAACCATTTTGCTAAGTGAACACCTTGTCAAACTGCCTTCTAAATATGTGTTCATGCCCATAAATTAGTGCTTCTCTCAGCCTGGATCAGAGAAGCTGTGGCTGGAGAGAAGATCTGTGAAATGCTGTCTTCTAGACATGACATGGTTGCTGCACTCATGAACTCATGATGGCTGTAGCTACCTGCTGAAGACTGCCCGAAGATCAAGCTAGTCAGTATTTCAGCATGGATGGGAGAGGAGCTCTTAAGGCCCCATCCTTCACTGAGGAACTGTTGGAAACTGATAGATGTTAGTGGTGGGAGGAGTCATCTTCTTTGGGGTGTGGCTAACAGAATGTTGCCCATGCTTGGTTGCATAGGCCCACACCAGTGCAAAGAGGCAGCACAAACTGGACTCAGTGAGGTTTTATTGGTTTTGGTTCTGGTTTTTAACAAAAAGGACATGCAGATGGGAAGTATTGGGGGAGGAGGTCTAAGAGGAGCTGAAGTGGGTTTTTGAAATCAAATATGACCAAGATACATTATGTATATACACGTGAAATTGTGAAATAAACATAATTTAAAGAAAAAAAAGAAGTCTAAGCTTTTCTACTAAGAAACCCCTCTCATCTTCCACAGAAGATGGGGTTTCTCAAAATAGAATATCCCAAATTCTCATTGTAACTAGATTAAAATTACTAATCCTACTAGAAAATTATTCTAAACTCAAAAAAGTATTTACAAAGTTAAAATTCTCTACAGAAATTATGGAGCTTCTAGAAGATATCACCTTTTAAGGTGGAGACTAGCCCAGTGGTTCTCAACCTGTGGGTTGGGACTCCCTTAAGGTCAGCTGACCCTCTCACAGAGTTGCATATTAGATATTTACATCATTTATTTATAACAGTAGCAAAACTACAATTATGAAGTAGCAATGGAATAATTTGATGTTTGGGAATCAACACAACATGAGGAACCGTATTACAGGGTCACAGCATTAGGAAGGTTGAGAGCCACTGCTCTAGCTAAACATCAAGATTTTAGCTACAAGAGTCCAAAATAAAACTGCTTCAGGTATGTGTGCTTGCTAGAGTTTGGTCCTCTGCTCACTGGTGTGGCCAGTCTCTGTCTTGGATTCTTCTTAAGCTACTCATATAAGTGAATGATCTCTTTACAGCAGTCTGAAAGCTTGTGTCTGAAAACAGGGTTACAGGGAGCTGGAGAGATGGTTCAAAAGTTAAGAGTGTGAGCTGCTCTTGCAGCAGAGCAAAGTAGAGTTCCCAGCACCCACGTTAAACAGCTCACAACCGCCTGCAACTCCATCGCCAGGAAATCTGATGGCCTCTTGTGATCTCTGTAAGCAATGTACTCTGTGTACACACCACCCATGACATACCCTCTCCCCACACACACATACACATAATTAAAAATAAATCTGCTTTTAAAAAATAAAAGAAAATAAAACACACTAGAAGTTTAGCATTTAACACACACGTTAATACTGTTCAATTTTGAAAACTATGAATAAATATTTCTCAAAGGATATTAGTAAAGGAAATGAATTGTACACAGAAATACATTATGGAGAACGTAATGAAAGTGAACTACAATAAATGTTTATGTGGCAAAGGAGGAAACAACCTACCATTTTCAATTTTGCTTTTAGGATGTGGTCCACTAAACGCTAAAAATTTTCCTGGAACGATCCAGTTGAAGTCCCCATTTTCAACTCGCTGGCAGAATTTTGTGGAAAAAGAAAAGAAAAATAGTTTATAATGTTTATACAGTATAGAAAGTCCTTCCACGTAACTTATCACACTATCAGCACTAGATTAATGAGACTTACATAAAAGGAAACTAATATAAGTTTCAAGATCAACTTTTATATAAAATACTATTTACAGGGTCACCTCATTTAAGAAACATTTCTACTCAGATGATGAAAAATATAGACTGTGTGAAAAGGTTGTTTGTCTTAAAGCCAACTTGTCTCCTAGTCAGTCTACAATGAAATAAGATGAAATTTTTATTCCAGGAGAAAAAAAAAAAAAAAAACAGGTTGAGATAAGAGAAAATAAGAGCTGGGCAGTGGTGGCACACACCTTTAATTCCAGCACTCAGGAGGCAGAGGCAGGCGGATTTCTGAGTTCGAGGCCAGCCTGGTCTACAGAGTGAGTTCCAGGACAACCAGGGCTATACAGAGAAACCTTGTCTCAGAAAACAACAACAACAACAACAACAACAACAAAAAGAGAAAATAAGAAATATAAGCACTCTTAGGAACATGGTAAGGAGGCTTTTTTTCTGGTTGTTTTTGTTGTTGTTGAGGGGACTGTTTATGCCTACAGTCAATGCTGGTTTAAAGACAGGCAAAGGGCAGGAAGGAGGGAGGAAGCACCACAAACCTCTCAGCCACAGTCCTGCAAAGGGCGCCAAGCCCAAACAAAGGCTGGCAATGAAGGTGTGTGCTTCTAGCTCTGGCTAACTGGTCACCCCGGAAAGCTGACTTACTGGATCTAACCTTCCTAACAGACTTTCCAACAAAATCTTTCCTTGAATATTGACTACCTTTAAATAAATTTGTAACTCCTATGAACCCAAATAAAATGCATCTTGCTGGCTGACTGATTAATAATTGTCAACCTTTGGTCAACAAACTCAAAGTGCTCATCAGCAAAGGCCTACAGACCAAGAAATGGCTCGCCTTCCCACATTCCAGTAACTCCTCCCTTCCTCATTCTCTTCCTTGTCTTTGTGCTACTAACCCATCTGGACTGGGACAGGGCTGGGTTACACCCAAGGCTTTGCCAGTGACCAGGAGACTTCTATGTAATGCATTAAAAGATATTCACACCTCCACACCCAACCCCATCCCTGGCCCAAGTCTCCATCTTCATCAGGAAAGCATCAAGTTTCTATGTAAAGAACACTTCGGCTTACAGTGAGGGCCTCCAGGGTAGGCATCTAAGCCAATTAGAGTTTGCACTCTTCGGCAAGTACAAAATGGTCCTGTATGAAATACACTAGAACATCAAGGCAATCGGAGCCACTACCTCATGTATGCTATCCTTTGCCACTTCCATGAAAACCAAAACTTGGCTGGCCAGTTTCTATTCTTAAAACACAGATATATCTTTCCAGTCATAAAGAAGGTATTTGTAAAAAACCTTAATATGGCACCTTGAACGTGCATCCATTATAGTAACCCAATGATAATAAATAAAATCTCTTTACAACCCCCTAAAAATCTTAGAGACGCATAGCAGATGTGTAGCTATTTCTTTATAACAATTGGAATAAAGAATCAAATGCATGATTTTCCGCTAAAGGATTAAATGGTTTCTTGCTTAAATTAAATAATCTAAATGAATGACCCACTATGTCCCTTTATTTTACACTTTAAAAAGACAAGAATAAACATGAGCTTCAATCATCAAAAGACAAAAGCATGTCCTTATCAACAGTAGAAGACAGTGGCTTTCTGTGTTCACTATTTCTGTGTCCTTGGCCACCAAGGAGGACAGATGAATATATTGAATTACATCTGCTTATTTTGATTATAGGTATCTGTTTGGTTAAATAGTAACCTTTTATAATCGATCATATGATAGAGACAGTGAGATAAATTCACTGCAATTTACCATCAAGATCAATTCTCACAGAATCAACAGAATCGTGTTTATAAACCTTCCAACCTAAAAAGACTCTATTTAGCAGCTTAGGAAATGTTGGTAGAATTAAACAATATGATCTTAGATTTAAATTTGAAAGAAAGTCACAGATTTTAACTGACCTAGTACTGTAAAAGATTACTCTGGTAATATTACAGAACAATGAGCTGTGGTTTGCAGGATATTTGATCACGTTGTGAACCCCAGGACAGTTATTTACTGAAAAGCTGTGTTTCCAGTTGTGGTGTGGCTCAGCCCTTAGTACAAACCTTTAATCTTAAACAATGAAGGTAAAGTTAGCTTGTAGAAGGAAGTGCCCATGTTTGAAGTGATAACTGAGTCTAATTGTTTGAAGTGGCAGACAATAGTGAATCAAAGAAAGATATGACAGAATAGGATAGGCCCAGCTCTCAGGAAAAGACAGAGGAAGAGAAAGCTTCTTAAGGAGCAGCACAGACAGAAGGAGGAGGCAGTGTCCTGGGAGAGTTTTACAGAGACTGGTTGAAGAGAGAACAAGCTAGACACAGGTCAAACAGAATGAGCCAGAGAATGAGAAGGAGCCAGAAGATTAAAATTGATTGCTGAAGTTATTTTGAGGCCAAGCAGAGCAATTCAGGAGAGGATGAGAGAAAAGCAAAGTTGAATCCGTCAACTTGGAGAGGAGTTTGAGCCAGAAGAGCTGAGCTGAACCAGCTAGCCAGAATTCAGAAAGAACTAGGAAGGGGTGAGCTTATTCAACAGTAATTCTTAGCGGCTGAAAACATTCTAGGCCTAGATTAGACTGTACAGAGGCTAGAAACTTCTAGGACTAGGCCTAAGTTAGCAGACAGAGGCAGTAAGCCTCGGAGAGGACAATTATATAAGGTAACTAAAAGTTACTTTACATCTGTGCCCCTTTCTTCAAATGCTAACATGTCAACGACAGAATATTTAAAATGACACAAATCTGTTGTCCTAATTAAACTTCAAAGAATCTAGATCAGGCAGGAATTACAGGTACTTTCCAACACTACCGCATTTTGTAAAGAAACATGTAAGCAGGCCTGAGACATGAACATTGATTTAGCATCAGCTGGTGTAAAGCTCCCTACCCATCAAACACCAGTTAGAAAAGCTACAGATGATCTACACTACAAGATAAACATCTCATGCCTAGAATGGATGTGTTTAGATCCTGTAACTCACATACTGTAAGATTCTCCTTGAACAGCTAAGTTACAAAATGAAACTTGACTCGAAAGCATCAATTTCTACACTTGCAGAGAATGCACTGGTCACAAAAGCACAAACATTTGGACTTTCACCGTTATCATAGGCCTGCGGTAAACACAGAAAGTCCTTGGGGCTGACAGTGAGACTACCAACACCAGTCATCTAGACCGGCAATACGTGCTTTCCATGGCTTTACCATGCATGGTTTCCCAGAAGATATATGCTAAGAACTGTAGCTTTGGGCTGGAGAGATGGCTCAGCAGTTAAGAGCACTGGCTGCTCTTCCAGAAGACCTGGGTTTAATTCCCAGCACCCACATGGCAGCTCATAATTGTCTGTAACTCCAGTTCCAGGGGATCCAACACCCTCACACAGACATATATGTAGGCAAAAACATCAATGAGCATAAAAATAAATAAATCTTTAAATGAAAGACTGTAACTTTTTGCTATATACAAAATAATAAAAGGGATTCTCAAAACGTTTATTTGGGATGGACAAACATCAGTTGCGATGAAGGCAAACATGAACTCCACCCCTACTCTGCAGAACAGTACACTATGTGGCTCGTTTAATTCCCATAATAAGCCCAGGAGGAAAGAGCTGCCACCATCTCCACTTTTTCATTAAGGAAAAACTGCACTACACTCGTCAGGTACCATCCAAGATGTGCACCAGCCAGGAGGCCGGCAGAAAGAGTGCTTTAAAAACCAAGACAAAAATTTCAATGTCTTTTCAAAAATCCATTTTAAAGATTTTTTTTGCATTTTCCTAATCTCTGAATCAATAAATTCACACTGACAGGACAGCTTTATTACATAAATACAAATAATGCCACGAATCTGGGCCCTTTATGAGCTTAAAGCACAGTCAATGTTTGAGTTGTTGGGTTAAAATTAAGTTTCCACGCCCTTTGGTGCTAGATAATCATCAAGCTCCAGATTGTTGCTTTGGTTCTACTCTTGAATGAGAGCACGGTGGGAGAAAGGGGGTGTGCGATGTGGTTTGACTGTGCCCCCTCAGCCAGTGACAACTGCAAGTGGGAGACACAGTGGTGGACAGCCCATGGGAAAGGGAGGAAAACAGGGTGGGGACATTTGAGAGAGCGTTCCAACAGTCCAGGCCAGGGAGCACTTCTGCAGACTGTGGTTCTGCATTCCGCCTGGATGCTGGGGTGTAGGAACTCCACCAGGCAGACGAAACGCAGGATGCTAGGCTGCATCTTATCCTATGCTGCTATAGGGTGACAGGCTTGGGAAAACACAACCTACGATGGGGACCCCAGCCTGGGTGAGAAACAACGCAGGCTGAGGTCAAAGCTGGGATTCTCTGACTCCCAGCCATCCAGTCAGGGACAGAGGGGTCCCGAGGGCTGAGGATGATGAGCCCAGGCCCCCAGGAGAAGGGGGACTCCAGTTTAGCTTAGCAGTGAATCTCTGGGAGCACTGAAAAAGGCCCCCTTCTTCAGGAGACTTAGGTGGAGGGTCTATACAGCAAAGGCTTCCCCCACAGAGGTTCTTGATGAGAGAGACAGTCTTTGGTTCCAAACTGTTTATTGATTGTTCATCGTGTAGAATAGGTGTATACCACTTCCTTGGGGTAGACCAGAGATTAAATACCTTTTGCAGGAAGGAATGTCCAGGAAGGGGAGCATATTGGCTCAACCCTCAGGGTCTGTCTAGCTTCCTCATTAGCATGGAGAACCCTGGTCTGCTACATGTCTCGTTTTTATGAAGGGGGCTGTGGTCATGGGTTCTAGGACAGGAATCTGGTTGGGTGTTGGGGAAACACCTACCGTCCTCATGTAGGAGGTGCCGGGGTCTCTGAGCCCACTCAACCTTACCAAGTTTCCTGGCATGGACCACTATCTCACAGCAGACTTAACCACAGGATGTGAAAATCCCGTGTGCTTGCTGATGTCCTTTTAATGCTCAATGTAAGGCCTGGGGACAGCAGTACACATGTTGTTATTGACACTTAAAAGTCAGTGTACGTGAACCACAGAAAGCATGTTCACAGAAATCATGAGGTCCTAGAACATCAGGGTTTCAGGGTGGGCAAAGGGAACAAAAAAGGCTTATGAGAAAGGTTGAAAAAGATGACCAGAGATTGCAAGAAGAGAAATGCAAGAGTCATTGCATTACAAAATGAGGAAGGAAAATGCCTTTACAAAGATTCACCACAGGACCAAACCTGGTCTGTTTGGTTTTGAACACTACTATGTTGGCAGGAACATCAAACCATAATAGGTATAGAGACCACGCCTAAAAAAGTTTGGAATTTAAGAAAAGGAGGAGGAGGAGAAGGAGGAGGAAGAGGAGGAGGAGGAGGAGGAGGAGGAGGAGGAGGAGGAGGAGGAGGAGGAGGAGGAGGACGACGACGACGACGACGACGAGGACGAGGACGAGGACGAGGACGAGGACGAGGAGGACGAGGACGAGGAGGAGGACGAGGAGGAGGACGAGGAGGAGGACGAGGAGGAGGAGAAAGAGGAGGAGGAGGAGGAGGAAAAGGAGGAGGAGGAGAAGGAAGAGGAGAAAGAAGAGAAAGAGGAGGAGAAGGAAGAGGAGAAAGAAGAGAAAGAGGAGGAGGAGGAGGAGGAGGAGGAGGAGGAAGAACATATCTATAATCCCAGTACTTGGAAATCTGAGGCAAGAGGTCTGCTATGAGTTCCAGACCACCAGGACTACAGTGAGACCCAAATCAGGATAGCAAAAACCAAAATACACAACGACACAGAGAAAGAAAGCAGGGAAAGGAAAGAAATAAACCAAGCAACAATTAAAGAGGAAGGGGAAAAAAACATAATTGTCTGGGAGAGGGAAACCTTGTAAGTCTTATAGACTTGGTCGGTGCTATCTGTAAACAGCAATGAGTGTGCTTCCTTAGCACAAGTGGAACCCCTGGGTCTCTCTCCGGGAGCAGCTGTAGTGGCCAGGAAGGAATCTGGCTACCTTAACTTGTGACCTTTCAGTGGTAAAATAAATACAATGAGATGACTCCAGAAGCATGCTTCAAATAGTTCTCCTAGTCAGATGCCCGTGGGAGGCACACCTCTGTAATTGCTCCAGATGATTGAGGACATGCACACGCACCTGCACTCTGAGGCCTCCTTGACCCTGGTTCTGGGGCAGGAGTACACAGTCCTGCCCACAGTGTATGAACAAGAGGGGATCGCAGGCCAAGCAGCACCCAGAGTCCACTCCAGTTTGTTCTACGGAGCCACTCCCAAGCGCAGCCTTGCCCATCCCACACTGACTCCTTCCATAGACCAGAGATGGAAGACATAGCAAGCGTCATTGATTCTCACAGAACACGCTAAACTCAAGAGTCAACATCCACGGGTTAGAATGACAGTTTCCTAATATAATGAAGGACACAGTCAGCCCAGACAGCCTCAAGTCATCCCATAAACTCAGTTGGCATTACATACGATTTGTGTTGCACATAACTGGATTTTTTCTAAGTTATAAATTCTTGCAGCATAGATGAGCCAATGATGAAAGTATTTTTTTAAAAAAGTTCTAAAAAACAATATTCTAACCCATAATGAATATGTTCCCTGGGGAGTTACCACAAAATCAGAATGCATTCTTAGTTAAAAGTCTCAGTCTAGGGTGTTAGCTGTGAGACTGTGTCTCCTGGTAACATCAGAAGCTACGCCCAAAAGGTCTCACTAATGTGACTGCCTGGACATGAGCTGAACACGTATGTCAATGAGCACACCAAACTGGATGGATTCGCCAGGACGCTTCAACTCTATACAAAGAACTACAGGCAACTGACAGAATCTTGGAATGGGAGAGGTGTTCTTCCCCAGGGAAGAGCACACCAATGGGTTATTCAATGTGAAACGGTCAGTATGAAAACATATACAGGTAGCATTATACGGACTGAGCAGACTATATTTAGAAATGTGTGTGTGTGTGTGTGTGTGTGTGTGCATGCACAGATGCATGCAATAACAATGACAAAAGAGACCATGAATTTGAAGGAGAGTGGGGGAGGGGCATATGGAAGGGAGAAAAAGCAAAGGAGAAATGCTGTAATTAAATTATAGTCTCAAAATTAAAAAGAAAAGTTTGGTCAATTTCCAACAAAAATAGATCACTCTGCATTTATGCTCATTTGCTCACCTGTTAGTTATTTCATTTCTTAAACACTGATTGACTCCTTGTGGTGAGTAGACTCTGTTGGTGGATTGGTTACTGTCTTAGTCAGGGTTTCTATTCCTGCACAAACATCATGACCAAGAAGCAAGTTGGGGAGGAGAGGGTTTATTGAGCTTACACTTCCATGCTGCTGTTCATCACTAAAGGACGTCAGGACTGGAACTCAAGCAGGTAAGGAAGCAGAAGCTGATGCAGAGGCCATGGAGGAATGCTGCTTACTGGCTTGCTTGCTTCTCCTGGCTTGCCTAGCTTGCTCTCCTATAAAACCCAAGACTACCAGCCCACAGATGGTACCACCCACAAGGGGCCCTCCCCCTTGATCACTAATTGAGAAAATGCCTTACCGCTGGATCTCATGGAGGCATTTTCTCAACTGAAGCTCCTTTCTCTGTGATAACTCCAGCTTGTGTCAAGATGACACACAAAACCAGCCAGTACAGTTACTTTATTTGTGCAAAGGCAGATAAGACACAGATTCCGCGCACAAGCACATGGAAGACAGAGATGTGTAAAAAGTATCGTCTAACGCAACACAACACGAGTCGCACAGGGCTGAGAATGACTGGGGAGCCAATAAACAGCCTGAGCCTCTATCCCAACCCTCCCCCCCACCTCCACACCAAGTGCTAGGATTACAGATGGCTCACCACCATGACAGGTTTTTTTGCACAAGCTCAGGGAATCTACAATCTGGTCTTCATGCTTACTTTGACAAGCATTTTTCTGATTGAGCCATCTCCCTGGTCCCAGCATTATGTTTTGAAAAGCAAAATTTCCCAGTCAGAGTGATCAGAATGGAGCTGCCTGGGCAGGGACTGAGACAAGCAGAGGCCCCAGCAGCCGACAGGTGTGAACTGTGTTTACTGGATGTTGAGCAAATATGATCCTGTTCTCTGAGTGCCATGGTAAAAACCAATAAGAAGCCCTGTGCGGTGCTCCTGCTCCTACTATGGAAGTAGCAACTCCTCTGTTGTCAGGTAGACTTAGCCAGGTGTGGCTCTCACCTCCCAAGGTCAAAGATGTGGCCCAGATTGTCAGCAAGTGAGAGAACAAAGTCAAGTCACCAGGAACTTGACAAACTGAAAAATCTACCCTCCTGCTGACAGCACTATTTCTCAGACAGCGTTAGTTCACAAGGGGGGGAGACTTGTTGGAGGGGGGAGGGGAATAATGACAGACATCAAGTAGCTCAAAGAAAGCCATCTAAGTAATTGCTAAGTTCTGAAGTTGATCTTGAACTTTGAACTCTACTGAACGCCCAGGGGGCTACTTAAGGCAACTCTTTGAAATCGCACAGACTAAAAGCTAAGTGAAATAATAAATGTGACCCACAGTGATGAGCGCCCCTACCCCCAGAAGATCACCACTGAAGAAGCTCCTGTCTCTTTACTTCGTCTCCAGCAGTCCCACCCACAAGCAAGCCCAAGGTACTGCTAGTGAGTGACCTCCCTCTGCATTTTCCTGTGAGGTCACCAGCTCGTGGACTAGTCATCAAAAATAAATGCCTCCTGGAAAGCAGAAGGAGCTATGAATTGAGCTTCAAACCATTCCTAGTGGACAGAAAGTAAATACAACACCATTAATGGCCAGTGGACTTTAAGTCTTATTTGGTAAGAACAATTTCCTCCCAAAATAATACAGGACACTTGGGTATATACTTCACCAAGGTCATCCCCGCAGAAGAATGTCCTGTAGTCACTTTATCACTAGAGGGCGTACTGCCCATATACACACAGGCTCATAGCGCCACAGTGTAAATTGAACACTAGGGGTCTTATTTTCACATTTCTCCCTAGGACAAAAGGTCGATATTATTTTCCTGAACTGATCCCTGGCTAGATTTCAAAGGAGCGGCTGCTGTGTTGGGTTTCGGGTTCTTTGAGAATACCTTACGAGGCCTGTCAGATAAGCCCTGTCAGAAAGTACAGACTTTTTTTGACACTGATTCCTACGGGGAGCTTTCAGATGATGTGACTTTGGTTAGTTGTTTGTCTGCGTGGGTGAGTGGATTGATTGGTTGGTTGAATCTGAATATTCCTAGTATTATGGGTAGAATTCTGGCTGAGTAATGTGTGTCTGAGCAACAGGACAGATAGGTTGACGTGGGAACTGGAGAAACCATATTCTAGAAGACATTTTTTGCAAGACCTGTGTCTGATGCTATTTCTCAGTCCCCAACAATCCATTCGCTGGTCACAAGGAAATACCCAAATTCCTGAGGCATCCTTCTCCAAACCTTCTAAGTTGGATGATCTTGAAAGGACTCTCGCATGAACAGTCAGAGCAGATAAAGCACTGTCTGCTTTCCCTAGGCTTTGGAGGACCAGGGCGACACATGGTACCCTAGCCACCCATGGCTCCTATGGCATACAGTATGAACAGACCAGACTCAGGTATGTCATAGTGTAAACTCCACACTGAACTTTGAAGGCATAATGTTTTTTAAAAAATGTAAAATACTCCATTAGTAATCTCTGTATTAACTATATGTTGAAATATGTGGGATATGATGAATTAATTGAAATATATCTTTTAAAATACTTTCACCATTTCTTTCTAGCATTTCTGAATGTCGCTAGTGAAATATTTAAAATATTCATATGACTAATTACAGATGGCATTCTTTAGATTCTGAACGGCAGGTGAAATCAGACATAACCTTTAAGGAACAAGCACCGGTTCAGCGAGTGATTATACCCTGCTGACCCATCCTCTGTATTTATAAGTAGCATTCTGATCACATGACCCTTCTTTAAAGGGCTGAGGTGATGACTCAGCAGTTAGAGCACCTGCCATGCAAGGACAAGGACCAGCATGGGATCTCCAGAAACCCACAAAATCTGGTGAGCATGGCAACCTGCTTGTAAATCTAGCTTCCAAAGTCAGAGACGGAATTCATAGAACAAGTTGGCTAATAAGCCCAGCCATATTGGTAAACTCTGAATTTAACCGAGAGAGCAACTCTTCCTTAATGGATGGGTAGGAGAATGATAGATGATTTATTAACCTTAGGCCTCCACATGCACATGTGAGTACATCCACCCCATACACACGAACACATGGGTGCCCCCACACATACAAAACAATGCATATGTATGCAGGCACACTGCACACAAACATAAAAATGTGGGAGAAACTATTTAATATCACAGATATTAAGCTTGCTTGGTTGGTTGGTTGGTTTTATTTAAGACAGAGTCTCTAACTCAAGCTAGCCTTGAATTCATGGCAATCCTCCTGCCTCGGCTTCCCAAGTACCTAGCCTTCTTAAGCCATGCTATATAGTAAATGTAGTTTAGTAAAGAAGTGTCTATTAAGTAAATCAATAAAACAAGTGACAGCCCATGCTGGCAAGGATGTAGAATAAGGGTATCCTCAGCCACTGCTGGTGGGACTGTAAATGTGGACAGCCACTGTGGAAATCAGTGCGGCGGTTCCTCAGAAAGATGAGACCTCCTGAGCACACACCCAAAGAACATCTCATCCTACCACAGCGACACTTGCTCAACCGTGTTCACTGCTGCTCTATTCGTGATAGCCGGAAACTGGAAACAACCCAGATGTCCCTCAACTGACAGATAAAGAAAATATGGTCCATTTTCACAATAGAGTATTACTCAGGCGTTAAAAAATGAAATCATAAAATTCACAGGTAAATGGACTGAACTAGAAAAAAAAATCATCCTGAATGAGGTGACCCAGACTCAGAAAGACAAATATGGCATGTATTTGTTTATATGTGTATATTAGCTCTTAAGTCAGTGATAACAAAGCTACAATCCATAGACCGCACAGGTTGGGTTTAGAGTAAGGGACTGGGGAGCTGATCTCCCCAGGAAAGGGAAATACAAGAGATAGTTATGCACAGATGGGAGATGGGGACTGAAGCAGGGAATCAAGTGGGGAGGGGAAGGAAAGAGGGAGGTGATGAGGGAGATACGGGGAGATACAGCTAAAAACAAGGGCCAGTCAATGGATAGTCTAGAAACCCAGTGCAGGAAAAGCTTCCAAAACTCCATACATATTTGAAGACAATCTGAATGAAATCAGATAAATAATGGGGAGACAGAACCCCAACTAGACACTTCTTGTCATCAAATGAAGCTTCCAAGCCAAGATTGGGTTACATCTGATTGAGTTGTTGGCCAAAATGGTCCTGTGGGAATGCCCAAACAACCCACACTGTTGCCAAGACTATAAGTTGTTGTCCACAAACTGATGGCAAGGCCCCATTGCTGAATACAACACCTAAAGCTGGTGCCTACCTAGACCTTCCACCCCTATGTGCTAGTGTCTTTGGTAGAGAAGGGTACTGTGCATGCTACCAAAGAAAAAGTATAAACATCAACCCAACCACAAACCCAGTGATCTATAATGGTGTCCTGCCTGCAAGATATGCTAGTGTAATGGTGGCCCAAATCTTGTGGGAGTAACCAACCAATATCTGATTTGACTTAAGAGCTACTCCATAAGATAGAACCAATATCCCAAACTGGTTGGGTGACAAGAACCTGGGATTAGAACTAGGGACCTAGGAGAAAACCAAATACTACTGTTCTTAAAAACAAAAAACAAAAGCAATAAAATGACGACGACATTCTGCTGTATTAATAGATCAGTGCCTTGTTCAGCAATCATCAGCAGAGCTTCCTCCTACAGTATGTGAGAACAAATACAGAGACCCAGTAGAACACTCCAACGGAAAGAGTAGAAGAGCCAGAGGGCCAAGAAGACAGGGCCCTTTAAATCAACAGGATCGAAGCACATATGAACTCACAGAGACTGAGGCAGCAGGCACAGGGCCTGGACGGGTCTGCCCCAGTCGGGTCGTAGAGCTAAAGAACAAGGTGGACACAAGCCCTCATCCTTGACCCAGAACAATCTCCAATTGAGAACCACTTGCAAATGAAAACTTAGTTTTCTCCAAGGGAGTCTCTTAGGGGAAACAAACTACCCTTACAGGCAAGCTTCATGTCCATCAGCGGATGGCCAATGCAATGTTTAGAGGTTCCTTGCTCTCTTCTCTCTCCTCCCCCCTTCTCATTTTCTTTTTTTTTTTATTTTTATTTTATTCTATTTAATTTAGACATATTTTTTCCTCTTTCTTTTTAACCCTACAGGTCCTTAAAGTATATATTATGGCTTCCAGTTCAGTGTTTTTAAAGGATTCCTGATTGCATAACCTAGCGGAGATCTGTCTCTAGTCTCTTGTGCCTTTTCTTGGGCTCTTTTCCTTGTGTTTATTTGGATTTTTTTTTTCAAAGTTTTTTTTTTTTTCCAAAAATTCCAATGTGTTAGATTTTCTTTTATCTAATTATGTTATTTCATTTTACATTATTCTATTATTATCCCTTAAAAACTGTTTGCTTTCTAATGAGAGACAGAAATGCAGGTGGATCCAGATGGGCGGAGACTTGAAGGAGTGGAACTGGAAGGAGTAGAGGAAGAGAAACCATGATGGAGATACATTATATGAGGGTAAAAAAAGAAATCTATTTTCAATAAAGGGGGAAAGTTCCTATGAAAGGGTTCATTCTGAATATCCCAAATCATTCCAGCAAGTCTCACAATCGCTGTCAACAACACAATTTTGCTTTGAAATCTGCAAGTCCTTCCCCGGACTATGGCTTTGTGGCCTGAAACGTTGGCTCTTTCAAGGTTCACCAAATGGCCAGGCTCCCTGGAGCCATACAAACAGCAAGACCCATTATGACAAGGAATGCCTGGGCCACAGACCACCACAAAAGTGACCCTTTATTCAATGACTCATCAAGCACACGTTGATGAAATGCCTACCACCATGCTGTGCTTTGTGACCTTCTCTTTGATACACTGTGTGATGGGATAGACGTCTATGTACAAAACAGGAAGACATTTGACAACAAAGCTTTCTAGACAGTCACCAAAATCCATCGCTCTGCTCCTACCAGCTGGGTTCTTATTAATTCAGGTAAAGGCAGGAGGACCACATTGTCACCAGGTCCCATTTATAGTCTTGGCTGATTTGTGAGAATCACACGGCACTGTCTGTAAGACATGTCAGTAGCTGCCTCAGCAGCACCGTGTGGAAGGCAGAGAGAAGATCCACAAGGTTTCTGTTTCGTTGTTTGTTTGCTCTGTGTGGTAGTGTGTGTGCCTCCTGTTCGCTCGCTATCCTCCATGCCTGAATCACTCTTTAACCGAAATGCCTTTAGCATTTAATGGTGTATTTAATGGTATATCCTCCATGTGCATAGGCTCAGGGCAGAGGTCCAGCACTTGGGGCTCTTTGGAGACGGCATCTGAAACATTTTATTTGGAGGTTCATTATAAGAGGATAAATTTACTCACACACAGTTAGGTACATGACCTTAAAAGACACCTACACAAGGGAGAGGTTTATAAGATACATGTGTCATTAGCTTCAGAGAAAAACATCTCCACTCACACACTATAGTTATAAGCATATGTGCATGAGATCACAGTAAAACATCTCCACTCACACTACAGATATATGCATCTCATCTCTGTATGAGATGGAGTCTTCTGAGGAGTGGTTTTATCTTTACAAAGAAGTATTAAACTAGAAGCACTCTTCTCTGTCCTTTTAAACTAAATTTTAGGAAGCATTCCAAGAGAAGTATAAGTCAATTCACTTTTTATAATGACTACATATGTGGTTGATAAATATACCAGTCCTGTCCATTATAAATGTACTGCCTTCTGTTTCTAGTTTATGGAGTTGCTTTCTTTTCTTTCTTTCTAAAATGAAAAGGTTCTTTTTCTACTACTAAAAATCACACACACACACACACACACACACACACACACACACACACACACACACACACGGGAGAGAGGGACACGTGGGGAAGAGATAGAGAGAAAGAGTTTAAACAATAGTCTATAAAATTATATTAGACTTGGAAGACATAGAGGTTTCTGAACTTAAGGACTTTCATAAAAGAACACAGAATATGTTTTTCCTTTAAGCCATGTCTCATCCATAGGAAATTTGTAGCCTAGTAAGGAAATTGATGATGTAAATGGCCTTGATGTAAGGAAAATAGGCATAAATTGTAAATCACGAGACTCAGGGGACAGGGGATTCCAGAGCGGAGATCTGGTCTCCACAGACATGAAATGAAGGAAGATAAGAAAGATGGAGAATGCATGAAGCAAGCTCAGCCAGAGCAGA
This sequence comes from Uromys caudimaculatus, assembly GCA_028551405.1. Lineage (NCBI taxonomy): Eukaryota > Metazoa > Chordata > Mammalia > Rodentia > Muridae > Uromys > Uromys caudimaculatus. The sequence continues at coordinate 88,580,475 of CM052704.1, forward strand.
GACATTCAAAAAGCAGGCAGCTCGAACGGGGACAGCTGGAACAGGAGTGGGCATGGGGAAGAATCAGGCAGTGAGGCTCTAGAGGCAGCCAGAGTCTGGCAGAGCTGAGAGAGTTGGGTACGAAGTCACACTCGGCTCAGCTCAGGGCCAAGAACAGACAAGATGGGAGTGCTGTTTTAAGATCAACCAGCCAGGATTATGGAAGAAGTCTGAGAAAGGGGCCAACCCTCAGGCAGAATGCATCCGTAACAGTCCAGGGTGAGGAGTTCTGACCCAGGGTAAAGGAAGTGACATCAGAGAGGGAAATGAGATAAGGCATCCTCTGGCACCAGTCGTGGGAAGACAACACTCCCAAGACTGTAAGAGGTAAAAGGGGAAATTCTAGTCTTGAGCCTGGGTGAACAGTAGGATGCTCTCCATTAGCACAGACGAACGGATCAGAAGACCAAGTCTGCTCATGAAAGATGAACACAGAGACATTTGACACACAAGCAAGATATTCAAATAGACATGCTCTGGACACTGGCCCAAACTGGTTAGTTACTCTAACCCTAACCCTGACCCTGACCCTAACCCTGACCCTGACCCTGACCCTAACCCTGACATGCTAGGGAGAATACTTGATGATTCCCTTGGAGAAACCCAACTGCTGAGCTATGCTTAAGCAATGTTGGTCCTCCTCACATCCTACAAGCTCCTCGGCCCACAGAAAACGTAAACTGCTTCTGGACCTCTCTTCATCCCACTCCAAAGTGTTCCTGAGCACTGCAGTGGAGCAGGACCCGAGTAGACGGGCATCCTTAAACACTGCATCACGGAGCAGGCAGAGTTCATAACGGCACCATGGGGAAAAGAACAGCAAGTGTCAGAGCTGAGTGCATGCAACTGTATGTCAAAAGCAAACGTGTCACTGTATTAGAAAACCTAATTTTGCCTTAAATAAAACCTCACTTTTAATGTAAAAGTTATTTAGAATTTAATTACCAAACTACACTTCAAAATTACCTATCAAAAGGTACAAAGATACTATCAGTAAAGTTTGATAAGAGAATAAATATATAAGTAGTTTGGTAGGTAGGTAGATGATTAGATAGATAGACAGACAGACAGACAGAGATAGATAAATAGATAGATGGGTAGATGATAGACAGGGCTCTTTCCTGAATTAACATTTTGATAACTCCATAATAACCAAAGCTGACCACTATTATTTTTAAAATGACAAATGGTTTTATTTAACAGATAATACTGTTAGATTTTTTTTAAAAAATCAACTAACATGAAATTATATTCTACAAAAAATAATTAAGTTTACAAACCTCATAATGTTCATATTCATCCACATCAAATGTCTCAAAGTCAAAAAATCCGTGCTGCAATCCCTAAAAGTAAAGCTGAGTTAGTCTTCCGCACACAGCACTAGTAAAAACCTGCTAATCATTTCTGAATGTCCGATCACAAAAGGGTCCCATGAACCTCCATGCCCCTGGCTTTAGCTTCTTACTTTGTCTCTCTGAATCACTTATAACACTGACAACACTGAAACTGAATCCTCTGGGTAATGTGAAAATGTGCCTCGCAAAAGGTGGTTCTTTTCCAATTTATATTCCAGTTCTATATGCAAAACTAATAACGTATATAAAATGAACATACTAGAAAAGTTAAAGCCAAAACCTTTTGAAAACTAGACTTAGGACAGAATATATTACCGTCATAAACTTTTAATAGAGGAGCCAAATCATTTCTTAGAAAAGTTTGCCTTCCTTTTATCAGACTGAAATACTTACCAAAGGAGCATTTTGATTAAATTCCCAAAACTCTACTTTGTTTCACACTTGTTTTCTAAGGGTAGTTTGGGATAAAATGAGCATCCACCATTGCTCTTACAATTCAGAAGGAAGAATGGATTTTTTTTTAACAACAGAAATATTTCATTCATTTTTTTTTCTTAAGCAGTGACAAAACTCTTTAAAATTACCTAGCTTGTTCACACCTAATATTTTCAGGAAAACAGAAGTCTTTTTTTGTATAAACCATACAAAGCTATAGACATGACAACAGAACATAAAACCATCGGTACGTTTAAAAGTTACATGATCAAGTCATTAAAAATAGACAAAGATGCCAGTAAGCCAAGCAGCAGTACACAGAGGTGAGTGTGCACTGCAAAATGTGGAACTTGGACCTTCTATACCAGAGACAACAGATCACTCATAAAATAGGCTCCTGAGTCCGATCTCAAAGCTACTAAATCAGATTCTCTGGGACTAGGGCCACAGAATTAATCTCTTCAAATTATTCACTTATTTGGACACGGTCTCACATAGTCTAGGCTGGCCTTGAACTGACTGAGGATGGGGGAGGGGGGATCTGTATAAGGGTATATCGGAAGGAGGCGGAGGCTTATTTGGAATGAAAAGTGAATAAATAAATTAATTAATGAAAAAAAACCAACTCATCTGTACTTGAAGACACCCTAACATGAGAAAAGACTAAGCTTTAAAAAGCCTTTATTCATGAACAAAGTCACACCTTTCCTGTAGGGCAGGAAGGATGTCATAAATTTCTATATTGAGATGCCAGAGACCATAATAGAGAGCAGATATGATCAGAGGGAACTTGTGGCTTTCATAAGCATTACAAAAGAAACAACCTCTATCAGATGGAAGGAGAGGCAAAATAATAGTAGTTAGGACAATAAGTGCTTTCTTCCCTCTGGATGCTTCCTGAATGTTTTATTAATGGCTTGCATGTTAGGTAACCTGCCCATAAACTCCTAGACTATTATCTATGGTCGAGCATCTGGGCAATGCTGCTTGCAAGAATGGGGTTGAGTGTTTCCTTAGTTTTTGACTAAAGTTTTTGAGAGCCTAAAATAATTTAAGGGGCTGGAGAGACAGCTCAGCCGTCAAGATTTGGTGCTCGTGCAGAGGACCCAGGCTGGGTCTCCAGCATGCACTTTGCAGCTCACAACCCTCTATAGCTCTCGTTCCCAGGGGCTTCAATGCCCTATTTCAACCTCTATAGTCACTGCATCCACACGGTGCACAGTACATATGTGCAGGCAAAATGCTCACACACATAAAGAAAACATTCTTTTAAATAAAATAATTTAAGAATGAATTTATAAAGTCATAAACAGACACATTAAATAGATAGAATATTTACACTGATTTTCCCAAAACAGGACGAAGCGCATTTTATGTTATGCCAGAAAACAGAACTTCGGGCTAAAATACTGCTACCGCTCCTAGCTGAACAGGTGACGTCATGCACACATTTCTGACTGATAGATAGGTGCCATTCGCATGTTCACCATGTAGCGGTGTCCTCTGGGTCCTCTACAGAATTCACAGTACACCCTGCAGAGTTTCTCGGGTTGTAAATTAAACCTGAGCCAAACGTTGCTTAATGTTTCCATTAGATACATAAATAATTAAATAACTATGCTTAATTAACCAACTTTACAATGCGTCAGTCACCCGAAGGTATTGTTCAAACACAGACCACAGGGTTCCACCCTCAGACTTTATGATTCAGTTCAGTCTGGGGCGCAGCCAACAACTGACAACAGTAGCTTAGCTAACTTCTTGCCCCTCCCGCTCTGAGGACTAGCTTGAAAATAAAGACAAATGACCGATGGGGCCATGCCATGGCCACAGCAGCAGACACAGGAAATAAAGTGGGTTCTCCACTTCTTAATAATTTCAATCTGAGGTTGGCTGGATTTGTGAATAAAGAACTAAAAGGAGGTTGTGGAGGGGAGAGTAAAAGGCAAATGGACTGTGAAGATGACCAAAGTATATGACATACATGCGTGGAATTTTCAAAGAATAAAAAAGACAAAAGCAGAAACTGAAGGCTGACTATATTTCACAAACAAATTATCCAGGAAGTGAGATGCCCTCTCTTTCCTGACTCGAGATCCTTCCAAAAACAAGCAAAGGTCTTGACAACTATTCGTCTCCCAGCTATGGCCCAAGAGTGATACCATTACCTTTCTGATTCCTTGTAAACAGTCAAGGACGGTGAGGTTGTAAGAGCAATTTCCAAAAGATGCATCCCTATAAGCACAAACAAGTGGCATTAGAAACACGAATCAAATAACAGAATATCAAGGCAGTTGGGCATGCTGGCTGGACCTCATGGCAGATACAAGAGCCTGAGGCTTTATTCGGATTTCCACCCTGCATGCTGTGGGTACAAACTTGAGTTACCTTTCCTAGCTGGATCTTGCTTTCCTTGTATGTGAAATGAAGATAATGACAGCCGCTATCATCCACAGGACTGCTTGTTAGATGCCATAAAAATGGCATCTAGTGCTTGGCAGAGCAGAAGCACTGAAATATTATGCCCCTATTATCTTTGGGGGCAGGGGATTGACACAATCTTGTTATATAATTCAAGCTGAGCAAGTATTACACTGTAGATCAGGCTAGCCCCAAACTTGTAACAATCCTCCTGTTTCTGTTTCCCAAGAACTAGAATCATAGGCATGTGCGTTTCAGGACACCTGGTTCATGATTACTCTTAATAACAGTCTATTGGGCTGTTTCATCAAGTGAAGTATTCACGACTATATAAACATTCTAGCAGGGAGCAACCTCCTGTCAGGAACCGGTGAACCCAGCCTAGAAAGGTACAGAGCCAGGGGTGGGGGGTGGGGCAACATCTGTGGGTCAACAGAACCTTGTAGTTATTTCAACACATACACACCATACCTCCACTGCAAAGGGGAAGAAAATGAGTAAAATGCAGTAACAATCCAAGTTTACTAGGATCAGTAAGCGTTCTGAATGCACTGTAACGTGCTCTCAAAAAGACGAGGAATCAAAATGAAAAATATTTATTTAACATTTATTATTCATTATTATTTGTGTGTGTGGATGTACATGTGTGTGTGTGTGTGTGTGTGTGTGAGAGAGAGAGAGAGAGAGAGAGAATGCCTGAGAAGGTCAGAGGCATCCCCTGAAGTGGGCAGTTGTAAGCTACCTGAGGCATGTGCTGGGAATTGAATTTGCGTCTTCTACAAGAACAATATATGTTCTTAACCACTGAGCCATCCTCTCCAACCCAAAACAAGGTCTCTAGTTTAAAATATCGCTTAAACCTACTGTACTGAAAATTGAAGACTCCAGACTGTTTCGTAGAGCAGCTTAACTAGGGTCTCTTTCAGGCAACCTAAAACTCAAGTATCAAGTTCGGATCAGCTAAGCAAGAACTGGCCCTGGAGTTTTACCAAGAGCAGTGTTCCAAAGTGTCCACAGCAAGAAACTTGACCCTGAGTGTATCAGTGCCTCAGCTGGGCCCCACTGCTGACCCAAGAAAGAGAGCTGTCAAGCGCTGGGCCTGGCACAGTCAAATGTCCCAAACAAAGTTGGCTCAAGGGCAGCATCCCAGGAGGGTGCCAGAAGAATCCTGCCTTTCACACATAATCAACATAAAACCTACTGTTAGATCACCAAACAACCATCCCAGGGAGCTCGAACCTTAGCTTCGAGGTCCCATGGCTTCTAAGCCACAAACAACACAAACTTTACCACGGAGCTTCAGAATCCGATAACACAACATAAAAACGGTGACCTACCGAAACTTCTAGCAATGTCTCTTGGGCTGTCACCCTTCCACGTTAGCCTGTGTGAACAGGAAGGCCTACCCAAACTTCAACAGGGGCTCTATTGATTATGTCCGTGTTGCTTTTAAGTGACACCTGAATTCACACATCCAAACAAAGCAGTTCCCTTTCCAGCTACCTTGAAACGAACGATGTGAGATCTGAGATAAAATACTAGTTTATAGGAACACATATGCCTTTGCACACAGAGGTCTCTTTACAGTACAAGTTCATCATCGTTGCAAACACCACCACCCCACCTCCAACCCCACCGCGACCCCCAGTGATCTGATGTCTACAGACCCATCAGGTATTAGACTGTTGTTCAATACATGAGAATACATCAGAAAAAATACATAAAAATTAACAAAAAGGGAACTGGATTGAATTTAAATTAAGTTAACCAAAATATCAAAACAGAATTTGTAATACCTTGATGTGTGCCTTTTAATTGGTGGGGGGGGGGGGGTGGCAGTGTGAGTGTGCTTACCTGGCATGCATATGCTCCCTGGGCCACACCCACCAAGGTCACATTTGGTACCAGGTTTAAATTTCAAGAAGGTGTAAATACAGATAGTATCTTAAGATATAAGAGCAAAGTGATAGTAACATGCCTGTGATTTCGGTCATGACAGCCACACTGCTGACTCGACTCTAGTGATGTGCCAGCATTTGTCCTTGGATCTGATCTCAGAAGCTGGAAGGTGGATGTAAATGAAAGCACAGTGGTTTCCTCATCCAGACTGGCTGACTCTGAACTCTCTCAGTAAGTCTAGGTTTCAAGCGACTGCCTTAACTGCTTTAAATTTAAAACTAAAATAAAACTAATTTGAGGGCCGGGGAAGGCGACAGCTCGGGTGAGAAAGTGCTTGCCTTATAAGTTTGAGGATGTGAGCTGGACCCCTAGAATCCACATGGGTTTGGTTTGTTTGTTCTTATTTTGCTACACTCTGCTTTGCTTTGCTTTGTTTTGTTTTATTTTGTTTTAAGCCCAGCACTAGAGAGGGTAGGGGACAGAAGAGCTGGGATCTTTGGGGCTTGCTAACCAGCTGCCCTAGCCTCCTATGCAAGTGAGAGTCCCTGCCTCAATAAAAAAGAAAAGGAAAGGAAAGGAAAGGAAAAAAAGTAGATGGTGCCAGGCAGTGGTGGCACATGCCTCTAATCCCAGCATGCAGGAGTCAATCAGACAGATCTCTGTGAGTTCAAGGCCAGCCTGGTCTATAGAATGAGTTTCAAGGCAGTCAGGGTTAAACAAAGAAACCTTGTTTCACCAAAAAAAAAAAAAAAAAAAAAAAAGGATGGTACCTGAGGAAGGATACCCAAGGTTGTCCCCCAGCCTCCATGTGCATGGGGAGAGAGAGAGAGAGAGAGAACTACTTTGTATTTAAAAGGAGGCTCGGAGGTCCTTTCTACCTCAACTCTATCTCTACCCCTAGATGCTTTTGAACAAGTGCATAAAACATAAGGTGCTCCTGACCTAGGCTGTCTGAATGTCTGCAGAGGATGTCGAGATTCTCACGACATTCCTTGTACTTTCACAGGCCCACTCCCACAAATGACTAAGGAGCAGGCTCTGGTGACGTGATGGTCAAATCTGCAGACATATAGAACTGGGGGGAGTTAACATGCCAGGGACAGGGATGGGACACGATGCTGTCACTGCAGGCTAAAAATACAGAAGTTTGCAAACTGGAATAGAACAAAGCAAACAAATAGCAAGCCCACCCAAGACAGATGACAAGCCTTCGGAGCCCACTGTGCCGGGGGACTGAGATGCATCGGTGCACAGAGCAGCGTGGAAACAGCATGTCCCAAATCCTGTCCCCAGTCTGGGCAAGAGAGAAAGGACTTATTAGGGGCATCTGGTTTGTGCACAGTTGCAGGAAAGTAAGTAGAGCCATGAAGGCCAAATCTCTCTCTCTCTCTCTCTCTCTCTCTCTCTCTCTCTCTCTCTCACACACACACACACACACACACACACACACACACACACACACACGCCAGTGAAGGTTGGCCCATGTGCCTTCTTGTTAAAGGCTTTCTATCTCCAAAAATCAAGCAAGATGTGGCAGGGTTGGGGGCAGACATATAGCCTTTAAACTGGACATCAGGTAAATAAATAAGAAATAGATTAGAAAACTAAGGCTAACCTATTGGTGGAAAAATTCTCAAGAGGCTGGAGAAGTGGCCACACTGGGTCCTTCTAAAAGTGGGATTGAAGGAAATCTCAGATGAGATTTGAAAGTTTACTGAAGAAGTTGAAAGATTTTACTCTGCAGGAGCAGTGCTACCTCCCATTAAAGAAATCAGCCCTCCTTGTGAATCAGCAGCAAGCCTCAGAACAGCGACCAGTGAGAGCTGTTTGTAAATAGAGCACAATACGCTGAAAGCCACCAGGATACCTGCCCAGCATGACCTGCAGACTCAGTTGGAAGAGCCTATGCCAGGAAGGTTTTTTTTTTTTTTTTTTTATTTCTGTTATAAAACAGAAAGGACTTTGGAAGTTCAGGGAAACACCAGGCTCTCTTTAAAAGTCCCTTCCTGCTCTGAATACACTGCTCAAGGCTTCGGGTTCTCTCTTTCCTTTCCATATTGCTCTCCTTCCCAATAAAAATTCAACATTTTCAGGCCTGTGTGATCTTTTAAAAAGAGCCGGTCATCCAAAAGTCGCTTGCTCCGTATGGTCCCTCAGCTACCACACTGTCTTTGAATCTCCCTTAAAAATAAGACACCACTAAAACTTGCCCTTCTTCGTCTTTCCAACGGTTTTTAGCGTACACACGGTGTTGTACGACCCATCGCCATTCAGTCCAGAACATCCTTAAGACACCTCAGCAGTCGCTGCCCTCCCTCCCACTCCGTCAGCCCCTTGACAACCGCTCATGAGCTCTGTGTCTGGATTACTCACTCTAGATCACAGACCACTGCAAGCGTCATCCCGCCAACAAAAACGCACCTACTTCTTTGAATGCTCTCTTCTCTCGATGCCTGGAGCTTCATTTTACTTCTCTGTCATTATTCCCCAAACCCCTTGCAAAGTTTATCCTTTACGGCCTCTGAAGGGAAACCTCAGCAGGCACAAATCCCAGCCCAGCCCTTGTCACTGCAGACCCTCCGTCTAGACTTTACTGTGCATCGGGATTGCTTGGGTGGCTCCTTAAGAAAAAGATTTATAAATCACATTGAATTTCTAAATCAGGAAGTGGAAGACAGAGCCTGAGGCCCTGCGTTGATAAAGCTCTCAGCTGGTGCTTGCTCTGTTGGTTGCAGGGGACACCATGCTCATCAGTACCATCCACATAAATTACTTTTATCCAGTGATCCCCAATCTCTCTCTCTGTAGGACATCTTAGAACTCTGAAATAGTACAAGAGCCAGGTATGGTGGCATGTGCCTGTAATCCCAGCACCTGGGAAGTTGAGGCAGAAGGTTTTCTATGAGTTTGAGGCCAGCTTAGACTAAACAGCAAGATCTTGTCTCAAAAAACAAAAGCAAAAACAAAACAAAACAAAACAACCAGCAACAACAAAATAACAACAAACTCCTCTAAAACTGAAGTGAAATAGTATAACTAGCCACCTGCCTCAAATTCATTGTGTGAGAAAAAAAATCTCCCGGGCTGGGGACGTAGCACTGTTGGTAGAATGCCTGCCGAGAACACACAAAGCTCTCTATTGGATCCCAAGCACTTGACGAAGCTGGGCATGGTGGGACACACCTGCAGTCACACCGGAAGCAGGAAAATCAAAAATTCAAGATTATCCTTATCTACATAGCCAGTTCAAAGGCAGCTTCAACTTGATTCCCAAGCTGGGGTTAGGAGGGCTGAATCTTTCCCTACACCGAAATCGATAGCAACAATTATCGAGTCTTCTGGCATCACAGGTGAAAAATACAACTCCTAGCGTCCCTCAAGCTCCTCCTACTTGTGTCCCTGGTTTTCCCTCTTAGGGTATCCTACTCCCAATTCTAGTGACACAACTTTTCCTAGCCATTCTTAAAAGTTTTCTTTACCGAAGCTGGGGTGTTTTGTTTTGTTTTGTTTTTAAAGCACATCTCTTCACTGACTTCCAATTGTCCTCAAGATAAAATTGAAACCCTCAACAGGACCACAGCCCTGGAATAGATGGCCTCGCCTGCCTTTCAGCTCCCTGCCTCCTGGACCACTCCCTGCGCCCAGGCACAATGGCCTTCCCTCCAGCACCTCACATCTGGCTCTCCCCAGGAGCTCACATCTGACTCACATCTAGCTCTCCCCAGGACCTCTGTCTTTGCTGGTATTTGTGCTTCCTTCTCACTTCTACTTAGGGCATCTCTATAACCCTTCTGATATCAGGTCAAAGATCATGGCTCTCACAGAGATCTCTAACCCTACTTTGGGCTACATCAGGTCTCCAGACTCCCATCCTTTGCACTGGACTTAATTACAATTTGAAATTATATCCTGGTATGTTTATTCTAGTTGTTGGCTACTGTTCCATTATAGTATTGGATCTATACATTTATTGTTCATCTATGTCACCTTAGCACCTGGTACAAAACAGATGATAAATAAATATCTATAATTACATGCTTAAATAAATAAAGGCTAATGCCTTCTTTCGCAGTAGCAAGAACTAATTTCAAATTCTTATAGCCTGTTTATGATCATTGTCTTCTGTTCTTTCTACCAATGAGTGTTGACTGACAGAGCTAAAGGTGGCGATGCTCCAGGTACGTCTCTCTTCCTTCATCACATGTGCTAACCAGGTGTGCTTTAGACAAACAAAATAGATGTTTGAGGAGCCCAGTCACCATAACAATATGCAAAACTGCCTTAACTCTTGCAGTTACCTTTGGCTTAACTATTGGTTTGCTTCATCATTCATTTGTTCCTGCATGCATTCATTCACTATTATTCATATTTGTTGAACAAATATTTCCTGAGGGAGATAAAAGGACATGTGGCATTTTCATACTTATCTCAGAGAGAAAGAGGAAATAAATGTACACACACACATACACACACATACACACACACACACACACACACACACACACACACACACACACACACCTTGCTACCCAGGAAGACTACAGCCCTAAGTCATAGCTGCCATGATCATTTGACCACATCATATATTACTCTGCCAAACTAGTGAGCACAAAGATGCTCTTTATTCAGGAGATAACATAAAACCTAAACACCAAAAGCATTTCACTGACCATTGCTGCTGAAGACAAAATCATGTGTCTCTAGACTTTAATAAAGAAGGCTAATGTGACAGCCAGCCAAGGTGTAGAGACATCCAAACACAAATTTAGCTCAGCCTTGTGCTTGGGCATCATCTAAACTTCATCCATCCTGGCACTTCTTTCTACAAGCAACAGTCACCTGAGCCACACAGCCACCATTGGCGATTATCAAAGCCTGGGTTGATTTTGAGAACATCAATACAGATTCGTTAAACAGATGAATGAAATCTGAAAACTATGAACAACTAAGACTGCTTTAATTTTGGGTTTTCTTTTCCCTTTTTTGTATTAAATTTGCAGGAAAGTGTGTGTGTGTGTGTGTGTGTGTGTGTGTGTGTGTGTGTGTGTGTGTGTGTGTTTTAAGAAAACTAGAATTACTATCCAAATTATTTATTTAGATAAGTAATGAAAGGGCCTGATTTTCTCAGGTCCTAGACATGTCTTATATAGGCTCACAGGAATTGATTATAAAATACTCAGAAATCATGAGCGCCTAAATCACGTGTGAGTAACTGCACTCACACAAGCACCAGCAAACACTCTGTCAAGCTTGTCCACCAACACACTATGTCTTGTAACCTAAGAATTGAAGAAACCACTCATAGTGATGCAACCATGTAGAGGCTGATGGGGTGAAATGCTAAGTCATAAGAAAGCATGTCTGCAGATGTCCAAGTGAAGAATGGAGACAAGGCACAGCTCTACAATGTCAGGATGCCACTCTAAGAATAAATAAACAGCTTCCGGTTTCCATCTGTGGCAGGAGACCTCTGCCTGGACCACCAGGGCTCCATAGTCAAACAGCGCTGGAAGAAAGCGAGCCCCCAAGGAGTGTGGAAAAGTCCATGAGTGGGAGTAAGAAGAGCGACACTGCTCAGCAGGACTCACCCAGAATCCTTGGGACACAGGGACTGAGGAACAGCTGGGGGAAGGAGCCTTCTGATTTCCAGCTGTGGCTGAAGACCTCTGCCTGGGACACCAGGGCTCTATAACCAAATAGTGCAGGAAGAAAGCTAGACTCCCGGGAATGTGGGCAAGCCTATCTGCTCAGAGGGACCCACCTGGAATCCCCAGACTGAGGAGTGGTCTTCTGATTTCTTTCAGTGGCTGGGGAGCAGATCCTGTGACACAGGGCTCCATACTCAAATAGTGCCACAAGAGAGCTGGTATCCAAGGAGTTCTGACACACCTTCAAGTACAGGCAAGACCATCACTTCTGTTCAAATTCACTGGATCAAGAGGGACCCTTGCAGAGCCATCAGGACACAGGAACCAAGGGAGAGCTGGGGACAAGATTCTTGTGGTTTCTGTCTGCACCCCAGAGCTGACCCTGTACCACAGCTCTCCAAACCCAAATTCCTCTCAGAGGGAACTGGTCTTCAAGGAGTATTGACACTGAGGCTTGTAGAAGGGACAAGCCACAGTCAGAGAGAGTAAGATCAGCTAACACCAGAGATAACCAGATGGTGAAAGGCAAGGGCAAGAACATAAGGAACAGAAATGAAGGCTACTTGGCATCACCAGAACCCAGCTCTCCCTACACAGCAAGCCCTGGATACCCCAACACACGAGAAAAACAAGACTCAGATTTAAAATCACATCTCATGATGATGATAGAAGATTTAAAGAAGGAAATAAATAACTCTCTTAAATAAATACAAGAGAACACAGGTAAACAATTAGAAGCCCTTAAAGAGGAAACACAAAAATCCCTTAAAGAATTACAGGAAAACACAAATGGGCAGAATTACAGGAAAACACAAGCAGACGAAGGAAATGAACAAAACCATCCAGGAACTAAAAATAGAAATAGAAACAATAAAGAAATCACAAAAGGAGACAACTCTGGAGATAGAAAACCTAGGAAAAAAATCAGGAGTCATAGATGCAAGCATCACCAACAGAATACAAGAGATAGAAGAGAGAATCTCAGGTGCGGAAGATACCATAGAAAACGTTGACACAACAGTCAAAGAAAATGCAAAATACAAAAAGCTCCTAACCCAAAACATCCAGGAAATCCAGGACACAATGAGAAGACCAAACCTAAAGCTAATAGGTACAAAAGAGAGTGAAGATTCCCAACTTAAAGGGCCAGTAAATATCTTCAACAAAATTATAGAAGAAAACATCCCTAATCCAAAGAAAGAGATGAACATAAATATACATGAAGCCTACAGAACTCCAAATTGGACCAGAAAAGAAATTCCTCCCGTCACATTATAGTCAAAACACCAAATGCACAAAACAAGGAAAGAATATTAAAAGCAATAAGGGAAAAAGGTCAAGTAACATATAAAGGCAGACCTATCAGAATTACACCAGACTTCTCACCAGGGACTATGAAAGCTAGAAGACCCTGAGGAGATATCATACAGACTCTAAGAGATCACAACTGCCAGCCCAGCCTGCTATACCCAGCAAAACTCTCAATTACCATAGATGGTGAAACCAAGATATTCTATGACAAAACCAAATTTACACAATATGTTTCCACAAACCCAGCCCTACAAAGGATAATAGATGGAAAACACCAACTCAAGGAGGGCAACTACACCCTAGAAAAAGCAAGAAAGTAATCTTTCAACAAACTCAAAAGAAGATAGCCACACAAACATAAAAATAACATCAAAAATAACAGGAAGCAACAATCACTATTCCTTAATATCTCTTAATACCAATGGACTCAATTTCCCAATAAAAAGACACAGACTGACAGACTGGATCCATAAACAGGACCCAACATTTTGCTGCATACAGGAAACGCACCTCAGGTTAAGGACAAACACTACCTCAGAGTAAAGGGCTGGAAAACAATTTTCCAGGCAAATGGTCCCAAGAAACAGGTTGGAGTAGCCCTTCTAATATCGGATAAAATCGACTTTCAACCAAAAGTCATCAAAAAAGATAAGGAAGGACACTTCATACTCATCAAAGGAAAAACCTACCAAGAAGAACTCTCAATTCTGAACATCTATGCCCCGAATGCAAGGGCACCCACATTGATAAAAGAAACTTACTAAAGCTCAAAGCACACACTGGATCTCACACAATAATAGTAGGAGACTTCAACACCCCACTCTCATCAATGGACAGATCTTGGAAACACAAACTAAACAGAGACACAGTGAAACTAACAGATGTTATGAACCAAATGGATTTAACAGATATCTATAGAACATTTCATCCTAAATCAAAAGAATATACCTTCTTCTCAGCACCTCATGGTACCTTCTCCAAAATTGATCATATAACTGGTCACAAATCAAACCTCAACAGATATAAGAAGATTGAAATAATCCCATGTCTCCTATCAGAACACTACGGATTAAGGCTGGTCTTCAGTGGCAACAACAACAACAGAAAGCCCACATACACATGGAAGCTGAACAACGCTCTACTCAGTGATAACTTGGTCAAGGAAGAAATAAAGAAAGAAATTAAAGACTTCCTAGAATTTAATGAAAACAAAAGTACAATATACCCAAACCTATGGGACACAATGAAAGCAGTGTTAAGAGGAAAACTCATAGCTCTGAATGCCTCGAAAAAGAAACTGGAGAGAGCATACACAGCAGCTTAATAGCACACCTAAAAGCTCTAGAACAAAAAGAAGCTAATGCACCCAAGAGGAGTAGAAGGCAGGAAATAATCAAACTCAGGGCTGAAATCAACCAAGTAGAAACTAAAAGAACTATACAAAGAATCAACAAAACCAGGAGCTGGTTCTTTGAGAAAATCAACACGATACATAAACCCTTAACCAGACTAACCAGAGGGCACAGAGACAGTATTCAAATTAACAAAATTAGAAATGAAAAGGGAGACATAATAACAAATTCTGAGGAAATTGAAAAACTCATCAGATCCTACTAAAAAAGCCTATACTCAAAAAAATTGGAAAATCTGGATGAAATGGACAAGTTTCTAGAGAGATACCAAATACCAAAGTTAAGTTAGGATCAGATAAACCATCTAAACAGTCCCATAACCCCTAAAGAAATAGAAGCAGTCATTAAAAGTCTCCCAACCAAAAAAAGCCCAGGACCAGATGAGTTCAGTGCAGAATTCTATCAGACCTTCAAAGAAGACCTAATACCAATACTCTTTAATCTATTCCATGAAATAGAAACAGAAGGAACACTACCCAATTCCTTCTATGAGGTCACAGTTACACTAATACCAAAACCTCACAAAGACCCAACAATAAAAGAAAACTTCAAACCAATTTCCCTTATGGATATCGATGCAAAAGTACTCAATAAAATTCTTGCAAACAGAATCCAAGAACACATCAAAACGATCATTCACCATGATCAACTAGGCTTCATCCCAGGGATGCAGGGATGATTCAATACCCAGAAACCCATCAATGAAATCCACTACATCAACAAACTCAAAGAAAAAAGCCACATGGTCATTTCATTAGATGCTGAAAAAGCATTGGACAAAATTCAACATCCCTTCATGATAAAAGTCTTGGAAAGATCAGGAATTCAAGGACCAAACCTAAACATAGTAAAAGCAATATACAGCAAACCAGTGGCCAACATCAAACTAAATGGAGAGAAACTTGAAGCAATCCCACTAAAATCAGGGACTAGACAAGGCTGCCCTCTCTCTCCCTATCTATACAATATAGTAATTGAAGTTCTAGCTAGAGCAATTAGACAACAAAAGGAGGTCAAAGGGATACAAATTGGAAAGGAAGAAATCAAAATATCACTATTTGCAGATGATATGATGGTATACTTAAGTGACCTGAAAAACTCCACCAGAGAACTGCTACAGC
>CM052704.1:88596615-88648161 GCA_028551405.1 Uromys caudimaculatus
TGGGATTGCAAGCTGGTACAACCACTCTGGAAATCAGTTTGGCAGACCCTCAGAAAAATGAACATAATACTACCTGAGGACCCAGCTATACCACTCCTGGGCATATACCCAGAAGATGCTCCAACATGTAATATAGACACATGCTCCACTATGTTAATAGCAGCCATATTTATAATAGCCAGATGTCCCTCAACAGAGGAATGGATACAGAAAATGTGGCACATTTACACAATGGAATACTACTCAGCTATTAAAAACAATGACTTCATGAAATTCGCAAGCAATGGATGGAACTTGAAAATATCATCCTGAGCGAGGTAACTCAGTCACAAAAGAATGAACACGGTACGTACTCACTGATAAGTGGTTATTAGCCCAAAAGTTCGGAATACCCAAGATTCACTTCACAGTAACTGTTGGGCTGAGCATGAGGTCCCAGATGGAGGAGTTGGAGAAGGGAGTGAAGGAGTTGAGGGAGTTTGCAGCCCCATGGAGGGAGCAACAGTGTCAACTGGCCTGACCTCCCGAGGCTCCTGGAGACTGGATCACCAACCAAAGAATACACATAGAGGGACCCATGGTGCTGGCCACATATGAGGCAGAGGAGGGCCTTGTTGGCCATCAGGGGGAGGAGAGGCCCTTGGGCCTGAGGGTGTTAGATGCCCCAGTATAGGGAAATGCCAAGGAAGGAAGACAAGAGTGGGTGGGGTGGGTGGGTGGGGGAATACCCTCATAGAGGCAGGGGGAGGGGGAAGGGAGGGGAGGCTCCAAAGGGGAGATCTGGAAAGGGGGAAACATTTGAAATGTAAATAAAGTATCAAAAAAAAGAATAAATAAGCAAACAAACAAACGAATGAATGAATGAATAAAGCTGGTGGTGGTGCCTTT
Source organism: Uromys caudimaculatus (assembly GCA_028551405.1). Classification (NCBI taxonomy): domain Eukaryota; kingdom Metazoa; phylum Chordata; class Mammalia; order Rodentia; family Muridae; genus Uromys; species Uromys caudimaculatus. The sequence goes on from CM052704.1 coordinate 88,597,504, forward strand.
AATTCCAGAACTCAGGAAGCAGAGGCTGGTAGATCTCTGTGAGTTCAAGGCCAGCCTATTCTATAGAATGAATCCAGGATAGCCAGGGTCACACAGAGAAACCCTGTCTCAGGGAAGAAAAAAAGAATTAATAAACAAACTGACAGAGAACAGTTTAACAAATACCAACTAAAGACTCTCCTCTGCATGTGATTTGAGCCCAGAGGCAAAGCCTCTGGATAATAAGTAGTTAGGAACCGTGGGAATATTTGAAGAGTAGTTTTCAGATACTCTCAAAGGTCATGTAAGAACTTCTCTAAGCACTGAACCAACCTCAATCACCACAAGACTGTGAGCTTCCTAAAAACAGAAAGTATGTACGCTATCTGTACACCCAAAGAATAATAGTGCAGTGCTGTACACACAGCTGTATTGCACATGTTTTTGAGCAAAGGAAGGAATGAATGGTCCTTCCAGAAGTTCATTCAAAAAATTTTGTGCCCTTCTAGTTGCTGGGAACCACTAATCTTTCAAAGCTATATATAAAATAATACATTATTTTTCAGAACAGCATAATATACCATGTAGCACTACTATCCTATAAAAACATGACAGTCACAAAACAGAAGCAAATATATTAGTATATTTTATAACTATGTTTAAAGATAACCAAATCAATTTCAATAATATATTTTGTTTAATTAAATATATGTTATCATTTCAGGGCCTCTTTAATAGAGTTATATTGTTCTTTCTTTTTAAAAATGTATTTGTATGTGGTATGTTCATGTGCACCATGCGTATCTTACATGGGTATGTACATGTACCATGGGGCAGACATGTCAAAGGACAACTTTCAGGAGTTAGTTCTCTCCTATCACCATGTGGGTCCCTAGAGATCTGACTCAATATGTCCAGTTTAGCCATAAGCGCTTTCATGCACTGAGCCACCTCCCTGGCCCACCCTTTTCAATTCAATTGTGATCGATCTCAATTTGGACTTGACCAGTTTCAAGTGCTCAGTAGCACATACTGGACAGTACAGCCGTATACTTGAGAAATAGACACCATTGTGTCTATGTTGTATGGTCCTAGATTGCATGATACTACATATGATCCCTGAGAACTAGAGACTTTGGATCTATATTCTATGGTCCTATGTCATATGTTCCCTGAAAGCTACACACTTTTGGGTCTACATTTTATGGTCCTATACTATATGGTCCCTGAACTAGACACTATTGTGTGTATATTGTATGATTCTATATTGTATGATCCTATATTATACAGCCCCTGAGAACAAGAGACTATTGTGTCTATCTCACATGAACATGTGTGTGTGTGTGTGTGTGTGTGTGTGTGTAGGAGTGTTCAACCTCCAAACAAATTGGTTGCATATGTCTAGGAGCTGCAGAGAAAAGACAGGATGGACTGCTTATATCTTTTAGACCACCAAGATGAGAACAATTTTGTGGGGAGAACACAGCTGCCCCTGAGAGAACAGAGCACAGTGGCCTTGGGTCCAGAGTCCAAAACTGCTTACAACCTGTACAGAAGCCAAAGGTGAAATGGACTCCTACTTTTCAGACTTAACATCCAACTTCATACAAATCATCTGACTCATCTAAATAAATAGAAATAGGTGAGAAAGTGGTTTAATTCATGGCTTGAAAGGTCACAGAAAATCAGCAAGATAGAACCTGTATAGAACTAGCTATAACACCAGGAAGACAGTCACAGAGCTTTGCTCTGCACCTCTCATCGATGTTTGACACTCACTTAAATAATATAATTTTTCATGCAGGTGTGCATGTGTGTGTCGTATGTGTACATGTGTGTACATATGTGTGGAGGCCAGATATAAATATTGAGCATCTTTCAATATTGCTCTCTAACCTATGTTTACTATCAACTTTTCTTTATTTTTATGTGTAGGAATATTTTGCCTGCATGTAAGTGCATAAGTCACAAGCATATCTGGTGCCCCAAGAGGTCAGAAGAGGGCTTTCAAGTCCCCTGGAACTGGAATACTAGATAGCTATGAGCTGCCATGAGGGTACTGGGAATCTGAACCTGGGTCCTCTGCGAGAGCAACAAGTGCTGTGAACGGCTGAGCCATCTTTCCATCCACCTTCCACTTATCTTTTGAGGCAGCATCTCCCTCTAAACCTAGAGCAAGCTCTGGGATCTGCCCATCTCACCAGCCATGCCCAAACCCCTAGTTCTGGGGTTACAGACACACACGTGGGTTCTGGGGATCACATTCTGATCTTCCTCCCTGCGCAAGAAATTCTTTACTTGCTGAGGCATCTCATCAACCCACAAGTTTCCTTCAAAATAAAAATAATGGCAGAATGCCATAAAGGTAAATGGTTGAAGTCTTCTTTCAACCTAGCTGAGGCTGACTACTAGACCCTCAGGGAACACAAAGGTTGGGCACTAACCTCTACTGCTGAAAGTTTGGTACCAGAAGAGGAAGCCATAAAAGTAGAAACAGTCGGGAAAAAATAGTCTGAACCAACTTTCACATGATTTTATTTTTATGGTTTGAGGAGAGAGAGAGAGAGAGAGAGAGAGAGAGACTTTGAGTTTAAGGGTCACAAAGACCCTAAAGGTTGTTTCTGGCCTCAGATTCTGTAAATGGTGTTTAACTGCCATTGTATTAAGAGGAGAAACCTGGTAAGGTTCTATTTTTCATAGTTCTCTAAGTTCCATAAAATAGAGTATAGCTGTTCAGAACAGACTGAAGCCAGAAGTTGTCAAACCTCGCTGGATTCTTCTCCAACACTAAGCGCCAAAATCAATGATATATGAAACATCCATGCAGCCCTCGCACTGACCTGAAAGACTACCAAAAAGCAGTGAGACAGTGGAAAATGGATATTTTAGCCAAGTGTAGTGGTGCACACCTTTAGTCTAGCACCCTGGAGGCAGAGGCAAGAGGATCTCTGTCTCAAAAACAGACCAACCAACAAACAAAAAGAACAGCATGAAACAGCATGAAACTCATTTGTGTTTCCACATTTTGGAAACTCAAGAAAAAAAATATGTGTCTATGGTTAAAGAGCTGTTACCCTCTGAAGTACAGACTTAATTACTAAACAAACTTTGAAAAAAATCATGCCATATTTGAGCTAGCACATATCTGGTACACTTTTATAATTATGCCCGACATATGTTTGCTTTGCTTCAGAAGAAGATAACCTTGTGCCAAGTTCTAAGTGGTTGACCCTTCTGAGCCTTTGTTAAAAGAACTGCAGGTTCTGACATGCCCAAAGATCTCGACTAATTGCTTTTGAGATTTCCCATTAAGGCTCAGCCTCATAGCTCAGCAACCAAGTCATCACTATGGGTCATCTCCAAACACAACAAACACCTTCCTTAACACACAAAGTCAATGTCACTAAAGGACTGTCAGAGGGAGGTTTGTGTGTCCTGGTGAGGAAGACTGATCTCAGGCTGCTCTGAGAGAAAGCTTGGTTATTCCTGTTCACATTGTATTAAAAAAAAAAAAAAAAAGTTGATAAGCCAGCTTATTTCTCAGACTCTCAGGAAACAGCAGAGAACCAGTTATACAAACCATAACAAATTATTCTGATCCCCAGGGATCATTTTGTACCCCACAGGTGCGGATCAGAAAACCTGCCTTAGAGTGTTCTGGAAGAGTGGTTTTGCTGCCTGTTCATCAGGAGTAAATCTGTACTCCAGAAAATTGCAGGTTAAACAAATTGCTTTGTTTTTTGGGGTTTTTTGTTGTTGTTGTTGTTTTGTTTTTTTCAACATGAATCAAATCTTCTAAATAGGAATATACTTTACGAATCCCCACGAGAGTTCTAAACCTGGATCATTTCACTTAGCAGCATTGCACATTATCACCCGAGAGAGCAGCTCTCTAAGCAGCCACAAGTTCCCACATTATAGTCACATGGAGTATTTAATGCCCAGCTTTCAGTCAGCGTCAACTGCATCAGAACTTCTGGGAGTGGCACCTGAGTATCAGTAGCTTCTTAAAGTTTCTGAAGTGCACAGACAAGTTTGAGAAACGTGGAGAAGCTTTGGGGAACATTGACCTATAACTAGAGATTCAAGCCTCTTCTGCAAGCTGTGGGCAAGAGGCGGGAGCAGGATGAGGGTGGCGTACAAGGTGCATTTCTGGACCTACTCAGGAAAGAACTCATAAAGAGAAAACAACACACCAACAACAAGAACCAGGCTGTTCACCTCCCTACCTCCACCTCCTCTCACCTAGTCAACCTTGCTATGCTATGCTTCCTGAATATGTCTTTAAAACTAAGTCCTTGGGTCTTAGTTTCTGAGAGATTTTATATCATAAGGAAAAAAATAGACTTTGGCACATTTAGTAGTCACCAACAACAAACAAAAAACAACAAAACAGCAACAACAAAACTTACCAAGCTGGTTTAAGTAAAACATAAAGACCCAAGGAGAGAGAGCTCAGTTGGTAAGGTGCTTGCCTTGCATCATGGAGACCTGAGTTTGAGCATCAGAACCCATGAAATAAAAAAAGCCAGGCACAGTGCTATATACTTGTTTGGGATTTGGGGGAGTGGATGTTGCTGTTGTGGTGGTTGTTGTTGTTGTTGTTTTGGAATGGTTTGCATGAGAATTTTAAAGATTTATTTTCTATTTATGATCTTCCTTTTGTTATTAAAAAGAGAAATTTTCATACACTATATTATGATTATGGTTTCTCCTCCCCCCCCCCCCCAGCTCCAACAAGATACTCTTGTCATCATAGGAGACAGACAGAGACATGTGAATTCCTGGGCTCAGCCGCTTGCACATTTTGCCTGCTTGCTGAGCTTCGGGCCAGTGAGAGACCCTGACTCAAAAATATGCGGACAGAAATGGTGGACCTGATGCACAGCACCTCCACTTGTGAGCACTTACACACATATAAATCCACACAAAAAACATGCATACACACACACACACACACACACACACACACACACACACACACACATGCAAATCTCAAAGGAAAGCATGCGATTTAGTCAGTATTTCATGTTTTGTGAAACTTGAGGCTCTCACAATTGCTATTTCATGAGTATCAAAAAGTGTAGATTTGAAAACCACTAACATTGCCTAACCACAAAAAGGATTCACTAAGGGCAGGGGTCTTGTGGGACTTTAGACAAGAAGCAAATAATCTGACTTTATACAATGTTTGACCAGCACCATAGACTCAGCTTGGGGCATTCTGAAAAGGGAAGACCACAACAAGACTCATCCGGGCTTGCCAAGTCAAAGTCGGCTGGCTCTGCCCCCAGAACTGTAATTCCCTTGTTTCCACAAAGGCCAGCTGCCAAGCCTGCCCTGAGGATGGTCGGATCCAAACAATTAAAATATCGTTTCCCTCTAGTTTTCAGCCACCACCACTCTTGATAAACACACTGACTACTCTTAGTTCAAATGAAAGAACAATTTTTGTCACAAATACCTTAAAATTCAGAAGAGCACCCTAAGACTGACTCCCAAACAGAAAAGCAACAATACTCTGAAGAGCCGAGGCACATCTGAGATGAACAGTGCTCACAAAAATCATACACTTGAGTCAATCAAAAATTAAGTAGTAATGAATGATGCACGAATCTTTCTCCTTGATGTGTCTTATTTTCAGTGACTGTGTGGGTCTGTATGTTTGCATGTTCTCCTGCTTGTGAGTGCACTGTGCACATGTGTGTGTGTTATCCCTGTGAGTGCACATGAGAGAGCATGCAGAATCCGTGCCCACAAGTTGTCCATGTCGATTGGTTGAAAGAGCCTCTCTCACTGGGCTAGGGCTCACCGATTAAGCTAAGCTGGCTAGGGGTGCACCTGCCTCTGCCTCCCTCGTGGTAGGATTACAAGCTCGTGCTACCACAGTTGGGTTTTGCATGTGAGTTTTGGGGACCAAACTCCATTCCTTGTGCTCCTCCTGCAGGCACTTTGACAGTTGAGCTATGTATCCCAGCCCTTTAGGGAAGTGTCAACCAAGGTTCATAGAATGCTATAATGATAGAGATAACTTCAAATAGAAAAAGAAACAGATCAATCATTTTATTTTAATAATGCACTGATACTAAATACTATGAGCGTCATATGATTTAGTACTCTGCCAAACATAGCATCATTTTTGAAAACCTGTGTCATATGAATTTAAGAGTTCCTAAAACTCAACCCCAATTTTCACCCTAACATTAAGACATTTCACCCTGACAGCCCCTATCCTATAGGGCTGTCTTAGATCTCACCACCACTCCTCGATTCCAAAGTCAAATCTCTGTCTGCAGAACTCCCAAAAAACTCTGATAACTATTAGCATTCCCCCCCTCCCCATTCACTTATAGAAACTATACTGAGCTGCTCTATAGTTGGTCACAAATCCTAACAAAAAGACTCCCACAGCATGGGAAAAAAGTAGTACAATAATATATATTTTTTTTTTCTCTTGGAACACAAATAGGAAAACATGTCAATTTCTACTCTCAAGAGAAAAGTCATCTATGCAAACAAATAATTATCATAAGTTTGCTTTCATGGCATGTATAGCATTGAGATGCATAAAATATACTAAAGAATTGCAGGCAAAGGGCCTGCCAAGCTGATATGGAAAAAAAAAGAAAAAAGAAAAAATGGATGGAACTTGAAAATATCATCCTGATCGAGGTAACTCAGTCACAAAAGAACGAACATGGTATGTACTCACTGATAAGTGGATATCAGCCCAAAAGTTCGGAAGACCCAAGTTTCACTTTACAGTAAGTGCTGGACTGAGAGTGAGGTCCCAGATGGAGGAGCTGGAGAAGGGACTGAAGGAGCTGAGGAAGTCTGCAGCCCCATGGAGGGAGCAACAGTGTCAACTGGCCTAACACACACACCCCACCCCACCCCACCCCCGTCCTCATGGAGGCTGGACCACCAACCAAAGAATACACATCGAGGGATCCATGGTTCGGACCACATATGTGGCAGAGGAGGGCCCTGTTGGCCATCAGGGGGAGGAGAGGCCCCAGTAAAGGGGAATGTCAAGGTGGGAATAAGGGAGTGGGTGGGTGGTGGAATTCCCTCATAGAGGTGGGGGAGGAGGGGATAGGTGGTTTCCAAAGAGGAGACCTAGAAAGGGGGAAACATTGGAAATGTAAATAAAGTATCAAAAAAAGGGGGGGGCTTCATCGAGGTGTCTGCTTAAGTAATTGTTGGCTAAATGAGTAAATTTTGAGGAAGGCAATTATTTAAATTCACAGTGTCCATAAAACTCTTTTATTAAGAATAGTGAAATATACTAGTCATACGATTATGATGGTTTCAATGAGAAATGTCCCTCATAGTCTTAAGCATTTGAAATACTTAGCCCCTAGTTGGCGCTCTTTGGACAGCTTTAGGTGATATGGTTAGCTGAAAGAAGTACATCACTAGAGGGTGGACGTTGATGTTTAAAATTAAGACATCTGCCATGCCTGTTCAAGCTGCATTGCCTGATTCCTCTGCCTCCACTCTGTCACCATGGACTGTTATCCCTCTGAGACTGGAAGGCCAAATAAATCCTTCCTTCTGTAAGTCATCTTCATCGTGATGCTTTTCTAACTAATATGCTTGGGAACTCAGACATTCCAAAGAAGTGCACAGACAAACATGGCCACCACTCCTTAAAAAGGCAATCAGAATAGACTTTTGTAGAAAAATGTAAGCAGTAAGAAAATTAAATGAATGACTGGGGGGGGGTGGATATGGAGAGATGGCTCAGCAGTATAGAGCAAATACTGTCCTAGCAGAAGACCCGAGTATAATTCCCAATATCCAGGTCAAATGGCGCACAACCATCTATAACCAGCTCCCAGGGAATCCAACACCCCTGGCCTCCACTGGCACTCATGTGCACCTACCCACACACAGACACATAATTTTTTAAAAAGAAATATTTAAAGAATACACATGGAGGGACCCATGGTGCTGGCCACATGTGTGGCAGAGGAGGGCCTTGTTAGCCATCAGTGCAAGGAGAGGCCCTTGGGCCTGAGGGTGTTCAATGCCCCAGTGTAGGGGAATGCCAGGGAGGGAAGATGGGAGTGGGTGGGTGGGTGCGGGAGCACCCTCATAGAGGCAGGGGGAGGGGGGATAGGATAGGGAGTTTCTGAAGGGGAGACCTGGAAAGGGGAAAACATTTGAAATGTAAATAAAGTGAATATCCAATCAAAAAGAAAAAAGAAAAAATGTTTAAAATGGATAGCTGCTAACATAGCAATAATTGAAAAAAATCTAGATAATGAAGACAAAAGTATAACATAAATCAAAAAGAGCACCGAGCCTTGTGAATGATATAACCCAGATTATAATGAAGCCAAGGCCATAATGGGTACCCAGAACTAGTGTTGAAAGGTCTGTGATAACACTCCACGGCCTCAGGCATTCTGTAATTACGGGGGTTGGGTGGCTTCTTTAGTTCAACTCCAGTACAGCATTCATTCATCTGAGCGCCTCACCATCATCCACTTCAAACACGCAGTGTGTAAAGAGGCCAGACTCAGAGATACAGTTTACTGTCAGCATAACATATCCGAAAAGCACACCCTGAGTTCCAGTCAAGGTCAAAATTCTAGTAAGACACGAAAGCTTAAACCAGGAACACACGCCTCTGCATTTCTAAATATTCCTCTTCGTATAATGAGTACCTTTCAACAGATGACTGTAATTTCTTGATGTCTAACAACAAGGCAATAAAATTCTCTAGAGTATTTTTAGTTTCTTAAACCGAACCTGAGACAATGTGAGCAAAAAAGCCACAATGGAAAGGTTAGAAAATGACCTACAGGTCTGACAATGAGAAAGTAGGTAAATGGACTCTCGCACACTACCCAGCAATGGGGCAGACTGAGGAAGCTTCTCATTTCCCAACTCACACTTACACAAGATTCTTTGCCAAGGCTGAAATGAGAGAGAATGCTCCTGAAGATGGGTGTAATGAACAGACGGTCTCAGGACCAACAAGAGCTACATCTGTGATCCTGGGCAGTAGTGGCGGGTCTAGCATCTATCTGTGATGCTATCAGGCAGTCAGAGCTCACTCAGTGCTCATGGAGTGAAAGGATGGCTGGCTAGGTGAACCCACGCTGTAATTACTAAAATCTAATTAGCTCATAAATCAGGCACTCTGCTCTTTAAGTACATTGTCAAAGTACAGAAGAGATTTAAGGGCAGAGGGAAATGCCTAGAAAGAAATGGCCATTTTTTTCTTCCTGGTCTACAAAAAATTAATAAAAACTATCTTGAGAACTTAGAGGAGGAAAAGAATTCTCCATTCATATTGGATAGCATCATGGCCTCAGTGGTCAGACAGTTAACAAGACCCCTTACCCCAACTCTAAGGAGCAGCCAAGCCAAGTATAGCCCAAGACCCAGTAGCAGTTGTACCTGAATGGAAGATAAGGAGGATTTGAGCCAGACAGGAGAGCTCTGTAGGCTTCTTCTGGTGTCTTCTTTAAGTAGATAACCTATAGCAGATAAACAATAAATAACATTTAGAAGACCATACAAAACTAACTTACCTACTCACCAAATTTGTATTTTGTTTCTTCCACTTGGAGTCACAGCCATGGGGTAGCTGCTGTTCTCTTACGTGTTTCAGATTTTTATTTTGCCCTTTGGTTTATTTTGTTCTTGAGGCCAGGTTTTGATCTGTAGCTCTGTGGCCTGGAACTTACTAGACAGAGCAAGCTGGCCTCCAACTCACTATGGACCTCCTGGCTCTACACTCCAAGAGCTAAGATTACAGGCATACCCCTCCACACCTGGCCTGTTGCTCTTTAGACAGCCAACCGAGTTGCCAACATCCCGGTTCACCTTGAGGCTGAGCCACTGCCTTAGGCTTACAGATAAATGGTGTTTAGAGATGGGGGCAGGACCTTGAAGAAGCCACCTGGGGTTCACAAACCCCACTGAACAGACACAAGGTGGGGTGACAATTGTACCTCTGTCATTGGTCTTCTCACCAAAGACCAACAGTAGTTTCCTTGCCCTTCATTGAAGATGAGCAGGAGTTAACTCAGGGCTTGGTAAGACACTCAGAGCTCACAGTGAGCATTCTCCCCACGGATTTCAATTGACATCTCTGTTCTGACAGGAGCTGGTGTGGCTCACTAAAGGCTAGGTGAAATCATAATGAAACTTAGAAAAATGAATGCTGGTAAAACACAGTAGTCCTGGCTCTTGATATCAGAGACATAGTGATAAACTACCAAACCAATAAAAAGAAATGTTTAAAGCCATAAATAATTTCCCTTTCGGAACATATTGCCTAGATAGCACATATTGGGTTCTGTAGCCCAATGACAATGATCGATAGTCAGGGGGTGGGTCTCTTAGTGACTCTGGGATAGGAAGAAGCATAGGAAGGACAGGGCAAAGGTGCTGGGGTGGGACAGAGCTTGGGTTCAGTGTGGATGGGCAGCAGGGAGCAGGGCATGAGGCAAAGTGAGAGGTCAGGCAAGACAGGACTGTGTGCTAAAGGATGCATAATTCCTAAAAAGCTCTCCAGGCAGAGCTCATGGCATCATTTCCCCCATGTACCCCACATCGAGATCCTGTGTACTCAGTTACAGGACAGGCAAGCGTCCCTGCTTTCCAAAGTAGGGTTTTCCTTCTGCCCCTCAAGGCACCTTTGAACTATAAGCCATTCCATCAGAAATATATAGCATGTATTTACTTGCTAACAGTTTCAAAACTAGTAGCCCACATGAGTTAATAGACCTAAAAGGCAGCTGGGGAGATAGCTCAATCATTAAAGTGCTCACTTCGTAAGCATGAGGACCAGAGTTCAAACCCTGGAACTCATCATAAATAAATAAATGGTAGATAGATAGATAGATAGATAGATAGATAGATAGATAGATAGATAGATAGATAGATAGTCAGATCTGATATTTCGTGTTTGTAATCTCAGTACTGAGGAGGCAGAGATATGCAGATTCCTGAAGTTTACTTGCCCCCCAATCTATCTTAACCTACTTAGCAAGTTCCAGCACCAACGAGAGACCTGCCTTGTCTCCAAAAAGTACAGAACAGCACCTGAGGTATGACACCTGAAGTATGCATTTATACACACACACACACACACACACACACACACACACACACAGACACACACACACACACAGACACACACACACGTGCATCCTCCACACAAGTACGCCTAGCCTCTGGAGCAAATTTCCATGTCCCTGTGACAAATGAAGAGAAGGTCTGATAAAGTACACACCAACCAAAGCGAATCGAGTCTGAAGTGCATGCAGCACGGAAGATGAGTTATCTTCAAAGAGACTGCCACAGACAGGAGACACTGATGGTACATGTAGAGGATTGTGAGTCTAGTTACAGCTCAACTCATTTTAAAAATCGAATTAAACCAATCCTAGCTTCAAGGCCTCTTTGTGGTAACCAGTGCTACAATGTAACCTTACTGTACCCTGATGGGTGGGTTCTGTTATAGAGCTGATGAAAAAGCACTGTTTTCTCAAGCTTAGGGAGTTTGGAAGTTGCCTATGGCTGCTACCAGAGAAAGCTGCTGGGAGAAAGCTTCTTGTGTTTAGATTAGATAATTAAAGCTTATACAACACCCTTTGAAAAGTAAAAATGCATTTCCCTCCTAAGAAGCAATTACACTAATTCCCTTTCATCTTGAGGCAATAGGGCTGCAGGAGGCAGTCACTGGGGCCCACATAAAATAACCTTTTCAGACTGGATCCTCCACAGGGCTTCCCTCCCATCCCACCTGCATGACTTAGCACACACGAGGCATGTTCTCCCATTGTAAGATGAGAGCCGCTGTTTTTATTTTTATCCCAGTCCTAAATTATTAATGGGTGCAGAGTGAAACCCAACAGAGCCCGTCTAAGTTCCAGGACGATTCCTGGAACATCTGTTACAGGTTGACCTTTTACAGTCTGCAGGGAAGAGTGGGAAAATATTCTCCTCGGACAAGAATTCGTTGTTGAATGACGCACGCATGTGTCCCTCGTTTTAATATAAAAATCCCATTTTTTTCCAAGAGGAAATATGAATGCTGTATGTATTCTCTATGCCAGATCTTAGATGAAGAGGGGTGTGAGGAGAGAGTGGGAGGTGGGCAGACAGAGAGAGGCCTGATTGAAGCCAGGAAGGAAACTAACATTTATGAGCCTTATGGTCAATAAATCCAAAGCCCAAAAATGTCCAGATTGTTCCAAACTGCTGCTGTTCCTCTGTGGCCAAGTTAGCATTTGAACACAGACCCTCCCTCCAGACAGTCTGAGAGACAGGATTCCCTTTCTCCCAGTTCCTAAAGCAATCATGCATGGTTTTTTTAAATTACAAGATTTCAAACTGTTAAGAGCAGAGGTTTGTGAGGAACCAAGATGAAGCAGAATTGGAGAAATGGGTACATCCTACTCTGATCTTAGTTTTGAACGGGTGAACAACAGTGTTGTTTTTAATAGGAAGTAACTAAATCAAGTTATGAAATGTTTAACACATCTTTTCAAAAAAAAAAAATAGTCCATATTGAGACCCAAAGTTGGGCTAGACAAATCTAATATTTCCTAAAAATATCTTCTGAAACTAATTTCAAAGCACCTACTAGATATTCTGGTGTGTGTGTGTGTGTGTGTGTGTGTGTGTGTGTGTGTGTGTGTGTGTGTGTATGCATGTACTTTCTATCCTTTGCACTAGCTATTAGCATACATAATCCAATGGAAAGAATTTTTCCAAACTTTGATTGACACTTGACAAAAATCACTGACAGACAGTGTTTCATTCCATTCCAATTTAGTGAGTGACACCTGCATTACTTATATAAAATTGTTCTATTCTTGCCAGGAAGTCCTACAGACAGACCTGCTCAATAAAAATAAAATAAATTAAAAAGGCTAATATATACGTACTTATTTTTAAGTGAACATGAGTCTACTAATCAAAGTGATTTTTTTATTTAATTAATTTCAATGTCAGAAACCAAAGACTTTTCTATTTGTTCCATGAGTCCTGAGAGGCACGACTGTAATGCATACGATTCAAGAGATAAATGGGTTTTATTTAAAAACATAAGAAAAAGTACAGTACTACAAACTAAAATAATCTGTAATGTTTATCACTAAGCCACTGATGCCTAAACGTTAATTATCATGGACTAAGGCTTACACATCACCACATACTACCAAATCTCTTCACACAGACACTCCGTTATCATATACCAATGTGATTTCAAGTATTTTATAGCATTACAAGTGGAAAAATCTGTCACTGAATCAACACAGAAAGGAATATTACAATACAGAACATAAACTTTAAAGCATCTGTATGTATAGGACACACTGATGGTATGTCAAATTAGTAATCTCTCCTAACTTCACAGAATACCAGACCACCCCAAGACACTACTTAAAACATTCTCAGAATTTACTTGCAATATTTTTAAATTATCTTTTAAGCTAAAGCCTAATGTCACTAGATCCATAAAGCCTATAAAAATAATATGTGTGGTTTTCAGAAGCAACTTGAGATTTGCAACTCTATTCCTGCACTCTGACAACTTACTCTCCCTAGTATACAATCTGTGATTCTTAGAAACAACAATCGCCTGCACATAGAAGTCTAAGGCAGACCGTAAATTTGGTAACGATCTTTTTGTGGAGATACAGCATTGAGCCTTACTACGGTTCTAGCTTTCTTTGGGGGCTGTTACTGTTTTTTTGTTGTTGTTGTTGTTTTTGTTGTTGTTTTTGTTGTTGGTGGTGGTGGTGATGGTGGTGGTGGTTTTTCGAGACAGGGTTTCTCTATATAGCCCTGGCTGTCCTGGAACTCACTTTGTAAACCAGGCCGGTCTCGAACTCAGAAATCCATCTGCCTCTGCCTCTCAAGTGCTGGGATTAAAGGCGTGCGCCACCACTGCCAGGCTGTTACTGTTTTTTGATAAGAAAAGTTTACTACTGAAACATACTTACTTATACCCTAAATATACCTTTAAAAAAACATCTAAGGAGCTGATAAAATGGCTTAGTGAGTAAAGGTACCTTCTGCTAAGCCTGACCATCTAGTCATAGCTTCAAAGACAATCTCTTTGGAGGTGGGGAGAGGGGTCACACCCAGATGCGGAACTTAGTTCTCAACTATTTTCAGGTTATAATGTCAGTTTCCTGGACATGTCTCTTTGGGAAGAAATTTAATTGGCTGAGAACTGGCCAGAATGTCAATTTCAAGCCACCATGGCAGTGTTACAGGGACAGAACCTATCTGGGGAAGACTGTTCTCTGCTTGTTTCTGTCTTCTGAACAAGTAATATATTGAGCAAAATAACAGAAAAATCTACTGCCAACATTGAAGGATACTCTCTGAGAAAACATACGAAGTCTCAAGGGTATTTTTATTATCTAAATTACAAATACAAATTAACATAAACACAGACTTCTTTACTCGGTTTTTAAAACTTACATTATGTGTGCACACGCGCACGTGTGGGGCTCAGAGGATAACTTGCAAGTGCCGGTTCTCTCCTTCCACCCTGTGGGTCCCAGAGATCTAGCTCAGGTCACTGGGGTTAAATTTTGTTTTTTAAACAGGGTCTCATGGAACCCAAGGCTGGACTCAAACTTTTAACCGCTGAACCATCTTTCTAGCCTAACTTCTTCAAAATTCCTACTATAATTTGTTTCTATGGTTAGCTCATTTTGTCTGTCTCCCTAGCTGTAAATGCTAATGAAGGTAATTTTCATGTCTTCAGATCTGCAAGGCTCAGCACAATGCACATAGAAAGTGCTCTAAAAATGGTTGCTCATAGCACAAACAAACAATAAATAGATTTCTTTGTAAAGAATACAACATTCACAAATACTGATCCCCAACCTAGAGAGTGTGATAACACAGCCCAGTGGTCAGGAGCCAACAGGCCTGGGTTCAGAGGTAGGCTCTTTTGCCTGCGAATGACATCACATTAATTCTCTATACTTCTGTTTCCAGAAGTGTGAAGAGGGGACATTACTGGACCATGACCTTCCCTCAGACAGAAGGTCACAGTGTCCTTGAGACATTGCTAGGTTGTATGCTGTTTGTTAGAGAGATATTAAACAGTGTAATATACATGTAGCATACTTCTAACTGTACCTGACAGATAACTCTACCACAGCAAGAGAATACGGAAAAGAGATCCAATTAGTCCCACAATACTTTCTCCTTTTCTCCACTCTTACGCTTTGAATATCAAATGTCTCTCATGGACTCCATGAGAACTTCAGAAGGTGGGCCCTCATTGGAGGAAGTCAGTCATTAGGGGTATGACATGCATGTTATACATGGTCCCCCAATCCCTTCCTCATCCTCTGCTTCCTGTATTCCATGAGGTGCTTTTCCTCCACCTTCCCACCACTGGGATTCTCTGTCTCATCTTGAATCAACAGGACTGGGATGTATGTATTAAAATATCCAAAACCATGAGAGAGAATCAATCCCCTTTCTTAGGTTGCTCCTACCCGATATTCTGTCGCAGTGGCAAGAAAACTAATACAACCACCTGTATCTGTGTGAATCTAGATCTGGATGGTTCATAGAACTAAGCCCAAAGGCCGCCTAGGAGACATGAGGTAGTTAATGCCCCTTGGGAGTGCTAACATCAGGATGATGAGGCCATCACCCAGAGAAACCCTCTTGTTTTAATGCAGACACCAGTATCTCTCTCAGTCTTCAAACCTCACAGTGCCTTAGCGTGAACATTAAAATAAATGCCACCAGCCCCTGCTTTATCAAATCCACTCTCAAAATATCTCAGGATCACCAATTAGGCTGGCCATGTGTCTCTTGAACCATGTACATGTAAAGGAGAGAGAGTCGGTACTATTCAGACTCATGGTTTTTGTATTTGAACTTTCATGAACTTTTATGAACAAAAGAATGAGATGGCAAAGAGTGGGGAGAAAATTACCTACAAAGACTACAGATACCCACAGAAAGCATATCTACAGAAAAACAGAAAGAAAGAAAGAAAGAAAGAAAGAAAGAAAGAAAGAAAGAAAGAAAGAAAGAAAGAAAGAAAGAAAGAAAGAAAAAAAAACAGTATATAGCAAGAAACTCTGGAAAGAGCTGACGTCAGGGAACTTTTAAAGCTTTGCCATTGGTACCTAAGATTCGGTTCTCAGACTTGTTAAATGTCAAGGCCCTTAATTTGTAAACTGCTGCTTCCTGAAGACAGATTTAATTTTTAATTGTCATAAACAAGCACAAACAGAAATGTTTAAATTTTTAATGTTTTGCAACATTTTCTTCTTATTCATATCCTGCCATTCTATCCAATGATGAGAAAAACAATATCTTCATTCAACTTGATAATTTAAAAAAAGAAAATGGGAAAAAAAAACACCACTCATTTGTGAGATGCACAAACAATTTCACTTTTGTTCTAACTTACAGAAGCAGAAATACTCAGAGTGGAACAATCACTGACATTAAATAGGCAAGCCTGGGGTTACAAAGCAGAAACTCGGCTGTGTTCTCAACGGCCTGGGTCTTGGTCTACTTTAAATCTACCATGCTTGGTATCCTAATTAAAACACGATGGGAAGACTGCATCTTTTCTCCTGCACACTCTGGTTGAAGCCAGTGTATAGAGAACCTTTCCAGTCCAATAGAAACCACAGACCCGGAAGTCAGCAATGAAGAACACAGTACTTCTGCCTAACAAAGATGGAGGCACAGTGCACTGTAGGGGGGAAGCAGAATTGGGTCTCACATAACCACCCCATCACTTATTTCTACCCTAAAAATCCTTCATCCTGAATCTTCCAGAGAACAAGGTCTAGAAATAGCTGTGACTCTGTTTGCTTGTCTGAGGTTCTGTTTGCTCTGAAATGCCCTTGTGACATCTCTACATTTTCATCTGAAGTTTGGGTTAAGTAGACAGATGGCAAGCAGCAGACACACAGTTGTGTTTATCTCAAAATTCATTTGGATGAGACACGCTCCTTCCACCTCTCTTATGGACACAATCAGAGTGGAGCCAGCGGAAGCCTTTGATGGGTAGTTTGGGAGGATTGCAGACATTAGACACATGTGTCTCCCCATTTAATTTGATGGAAAGCAGAATTTTCATAATCAGCCTGAATAGATGTCTTTCCAGAGCTGATGACATGGCTGGGACAGTTACACATCTTTGGCCAGCACT
This sequence comes from Uromys caudimaculatus, assembly GCA_028551405.1. Lineage (NCBI taxonomy): Eukaryota > Metazoa > Chordata > Mammalia > Rodentia > Muridae > Uromys > Uromys caudimaculatus. The sequence continues at coordinate 88,614,665 of CM052704.1, forward strand.
GTTTCAATGACACTGTGGACTGCGTATGCCTGATTCAAGCCCATGAGCCAACACACACATCGCTGACAGTTAGACCATAAGGACAAAGGCCAATCCTTTGCCAAGCAAACCAAAGAAAACCACACCAATATCTCATACCCGGATGCTTAAAAAAAAAAAAGTACAGGGGGAAGGAAGAAAATGTGTGACCCCTAGAATTCCCAAGTCCTTCATGTTACAGGACCAACCACAGGTTACATGTTACATACAATACCCAGGTAAATGTAAGCCTGTGTATACCCTGTCATCCACTGTCAGAAGGCAACCTGTAGGTAAAACTCAAAATCAGGCTCAAAAGATAAGGAATCAGAACATGGTTATGATCAAGATATTAGTGACAGATTTAAGTCATGATTTACCATTTAAGTTTTCCAAACACCTGTCGTTATATACGATAATTCTTTCACTTACAAATGAATGACACTTCAAAGCTTCCTTATACAAGGCAAATATCTCAAACTCTGGAAATACTTTTCCCAAGATCAAAGTTGAAAGTTGAAGCTTGTGATGACAACCTGACAACCTGAGTTCAATCCCCAGAAGTCAAGTAAAAGTGAAAGAGAAACAGACTCCACAAAGTTGCCCTCTGACCTCCGAGTTCCCAGGGCACATGTGTGCCTGAACTCACTCACACGCAAAATAATAATAAATAAAAGTAAAGTCTTAAAAATAAGGAAATGAATGAATACGTTTTCAGTGACTCTAGATTGAAATTTGAACTATCTCAAATGTTTAAATAGTATTTTATTATATTTATATCAATTTTACTTCAAAATGCATAACTCTCCTTAATATTTGGCATTTTATTTAGGACTGATTTAAAACCTGGGACAAGGAGAAGGGGGGCAAAGATAAGAGGAGAGATTTTCTTGCAGTGACAAATGAGAACTATTGGAAAGAAGACACTTTCTGGACACACAGGACGAGGACTGCTAAGCAGAGACGGAACCCAGTCAAGGTTGGACGTCTTCCATCAAACAGTGGCCTGTGATCTGCCAGTAGTGGAGGAGGTAAACGAGGCTCTCAGTGTCCATCCAGTACCCAAGGAACCTTCAACAACAGCAGTGGTCTCTAAGTTAAAATTTTAGCTGAATGCAGTGGAGCATGTCTGTAATGCCAGCACTCAGAGGTTAAGACAGAGGGATCTCAAGTTTGAAGCCAGCCTGGGTGATAGCACAAGACCTTACCTCAAAAATAATAAATAATTTCAAAACATTTTCAAATATATTTATCCTGTTACTCTCTGGGTTTTGAGTAGGTTGTGGGGGAGATGTTAATGCAAACTTTTAAGGCAGAGACACACTTAGTACAACTAAGCCTCAGGTCTCAAATCTCCTGGTAACGGGTAAGCTCCTGTTCTTTGAACTTACTCAATAATAGAAAACTAACAATGAGCCAAAACAAGGAACTGGTTGTTCTCTTCCAGTGTTTGCAAAAGAGCAGTTGCTTGGAGAATGCAGGAGAAACAAGAGCTTGACCCACTCGTTGGGTGTTTGCAGAACAGATCCTGTGGTCATTTGTCTGTACATTAGCCTGAACTTTGCAAACACATGCCACATGACAGGATTGTCCTTCAAGAAGAGAAAAGAATCCATCCCTTTTAAGCACGCAAAGATCTTGTTTTTAAGTAACCAGGTTCCTACTTACCACAGCTTACTAATTTCCACAAATGAAAACAAAGACAAATAAAGGCAACCACAGACTTACCTTACCACACACTTACTTTATAGAACGTCCATCTTCCTTCCTTGTAGCTACTAGAAATCCCCACCCCCATCCCCACACACACTGGCTCACCTCCAACCCCTTCCAGGTCACTTTAGTCAATAAACCTCATTTCTTCTAAAAATCGATCACACACGTCCTCACCCCATGGTCAGCTGTTCCTCCCTCACATCTCTGTAGATAAAGACTTGAAGCTCAGGTTTACCAGTGAAAGGGAAATGAGGAAGGGGCAGAGACAGGAAAAGGATGGAGGCAGAGAATTTCCCATAATTCCAACACAGACAATTCTTATCTTGGTTCAACAAAGAGTTGCTGATACAGGAACCATGGATAATGCCAAGATCAAGGCCAACATGCTTCTGACCTCACAGAGCATCCTATGCATACTTTCAATCCAGGAGATGCTCCCAGTTTTCAGTACACTAAGAAGCAACAAGGAAAACCTTGAAGCTGTTTCAAGATAACAGTCATTCAGACCTGCCTAAGATTCAAACTCACTAAATACGAGGTCTGACTATGATTATTTATGGGTGCTTCTGACACACAGATATGGCTGAGGACCACTGTTATAAGCATTTGAATGTTAAAGACCATGGCTATTCTTCAGATCCACAAATAAGCAAGCAACTATCAGCTTTAATGGAAAAATCAATGAAACGTCAAGACAATATCAACAGGATTTGCTAAAGTCTTTCATATCTCAAGTACTACATCTGCCTCTTTGTTCACTTGTAGACACTGAGTTATATTTTCAGAACATAAAAGTGAGAACAGAAAAGACAGGCAAGTTAACAATTAAACTGTCATGATGGAACAGAATAAATTTCAGTCATGAAGGCAAGTCATCAAAGTAGCAGGTGAGTTTAAAAGGCTGTTGGGCCATTTTAACTCCTTAACAGCATCTTGTGTCATGCAGAATGAAATCCAGACTCATTCTTACGGATCAGCTGAACAGAGACCCCAGAGCTCATTCCCTGTGCTGACCTCCACACCACGATGCAGAGACCTGGGGTTTGCCTTAGCTCCTTTCCCACCCCACTCATTCGCACCCTGAAGCCTTTGACATGCTCTACCCAAAATACTCTTCCTATGTATCCTCTTAACTGTCAGCGGCTCAAAGAGGACTTCCCTGATTCCAATACGAAGTAGGCAACCATCCGCCAGCACGTGCCACTACGTTTTACACCTTGCAAGATATAAACTCAGAGAGGTAGGCATTCAAACCATCTTGTTCATCCATACCACCTGAGAGCCCAGATGAATGTCTGTCACAAGCACTCATAAATACTGGTGCAATAAAAGAATACACATGTTAACTAGACTGAAGGGTGGATAAAGGTTTCCCACTGAAATGAATAAATGACTTATTCCCACTAAAACAACCAGGAAATTCATTATTATTAAGTCTTAGGGGTTTTGTTTTTGTTTTTTGTTTTTTGCTTACTTGCTTGCTTGAGATAGAGTCTTACTATGTAGCCCTGGCTGGCCTGGAACCTACTACATAGAAAAGGCTAGCTTGGAACTCACAGAAATCTGCTTGCCTCTGCCTCAGGAGTGCTAGATTAAAGGTGTGCACCACCATGGCCTTGTTTAATGTTTAAGCTTGGGTGAGTCTAAGAATGATTCTGCTCTAAACAATGAGAAAGTTCCAGTTATCACAACACTGATATTCTATACATTAGCCAATTAAGAAAAGGAGGAGAAAGAGAAAGAAAAGACAATAGGAGACAAGTAGTCTGATGAGAAGAAAGAGATTGGGGAGGGGACACAACTGGAGAGAGAGGCACAGTGAAATGACAAGGATGCTGGATGAGGCGAGGTGGCTGGCTATCTCCAATCACAGTGTGCACTGGGACTTGGGTGTATAAGGCAATAAGACAAGGGTTTCAAAGATACTGGAATGTCAGTTCTAACAGAGGGTCTCTTCCATCCTGGTTCCACCTCCTCTGAAAAGGCCTGAGTCTCCTGGTACAGTGAGGATGGGGACTAGGAAGGCTGGAGGCAGGGGTACGGAGCGAACCTCCCTAAGCCATGGCTGCTTCTAGGAAGAATCTATGTCCATAGCCACTCCGGCAACTCTGCAGAGAAAAATGAGTCTCTGTGCTGCTAGAGTGGACAAGGAAAAAGTCAGAGGCCCTCTGATGCCATCCTCGTACTTATGGACTTAGGAGGCCTAGGCCAAACAAGAGTCTTAAATCTCAAAAAAAGAGAAGTTAATCGCAAGTTCTATTGTTTGTTTGCTTGTTTGGGGGGTTGGGGGTTGAGGGTTGTTTTGTTTTGTTTTGTTTTGTTTGAGATAATATATCATTATGCAGCCCTGACTGGCATGGAACTCACTCTGTAGACCAGGCTGGTCTCGAACTCATAGTGATCTACCTGCTTCTGCCTCCAGAGTGCTGGGATTTGTGGGCCACCATGCCCAACAACATAATAGAAGATCTTAATCAACTTCCTCTTTCCTGAATTCAGAAGTTCAATATGTCAGATATAAAATCTAGTATCTAGTACATTTGTTAATCTCTGTGCTAATCATAGCATCAGTCCAAAGCCAGGATATCCTTTCATATTTTTTTTTCCAAATACATTCACTTAGTTAGAGATAGGAAAACAAAACTATTTTGGAACTTTTTAAAATGCTAACCCCATTTTTGTCATATTTTCCCTTACAATTCACCAAAGTATCACTAAGAAGAAAACTAAATTTAAAAACTGACTCTAGAAAAAATGTAGCTTATAGTCAAAACTACAACTCACTGAGAATTTTCTCAAAATCTCAGACATATCTGGAAGGGAACATACTAATTCAAGCTTATGGGATTTGGGACTTCCCTCATTCTAAAGCAGATGATATGCTGTGATGTTAGCACATTCTCCAGCACTGTGCACGCCTTGGATCTCCTTCCTACTCCCACAGTTTAACAAGCAGCTGAACACTGAAGTGGGATTCTGGTGAGAGGCGACAAGGACTAGAACTCAGAACTAAAGCATAGTGACCTCCACTTTCCCACAGGGGACAAGCTTGTCAACCTAGAAGGGAAGCTTGAGACCACGAAGACCCAAAGGCTACATATCTCTTGCTTTTGTTGTGCTTTTTTTCTCATTGCTTCTTGTTAATTGTCATCATATTTGTGTATAATATGTGTAGAACCATGTGCGGAGCTCAGAGTATGACCATGTGATGTCAGCTGTCTCTTTCTACATGTATGTGGATTCTAGGGCTCAAGCCTAGAGAGTTAGAACTTTACCTGATCAGCCATTCCACTGGCCCCTGGTTAACTGTGGATGGATGGATAGATAGATAGATAGATAGATAGATAGATAGATAGATAGATAGATAGAGATATACCTATGATATTTAATTTATTATGCAAAATAAAAGATTAACAACAAAAACTAGTAATGACAGAAAAATTGTAACAGCATGCTATAATAGAAGCTGTGTCAAAAATTTCTTCTTACAACACTTTCACTAGAGAGATGGCTCAGAGGTTAAGAGCACTGACTGCTCTTCCAGAGGACCTGAGTTCAATTCCCAGCAACCACATGGTGGCTCACAGCCATCTGTAATGGGATCTGATGCCCTTTTCTGGTGTGTCAGCAACCAGAAGACATACATAAATAAATAAATCTTTAAAAAAAAAAAAAAAAAAAAAAAAGATGCGGTGCCTATGTGATCAGATGAAGCTGAGTGGATAATACAGGTAGAGTAACCTGGTAAAGATCACTGTAATATAAACAATGAGACAGGATGCCAGCAGAATAGATACCAAGACAGGTAGTATGGGTCTGCTGGATGCAGGGATAACTCATAGCCCCCGTGGGATAGAACCAGGCAGTAAGAAACATCATGATACTACTCAAAATGGTGCACAACTTAAAACTTTTTGTTATTTTTGGAAATTTCCATTTAATATGGTAGGGCCAAAATTGACTGAAACCCCAGAAAGTGGTGTCAGGGGTAATGAGGAGTCTATTGGTAATGTAATGGAGAGACTGAGACGGAGGTCCGTCTGCACTGTGTTTACGTGGTCAGCACAGGATCGCTCACCTCTGGGACCCTGAATCCCCTGCAGGCAAGTTTCCTAGCTCACTCACGCCCTTACTCACTAAAACTGCAGAGACAGGTTCTAGTTTGGGCACAGGTGACATAGATATGAGTGAGAGTCATCTTTACTCCAGAAACTCGCTCTAGCAGGGGAAGAGAGCACATTAGAGGCAGGGGGGGAAAGCTGTCCTTGAGCTTTGTTCTGAGTGAGGTGGAAGAAAATGACATCGTGAAGAACAGGCAGGGAGAGGTGGGCTGGGGGAGGCAGACGGATCAGGAAGGAGAAACACCAGGAAGAGCCTGTCTAAAAAAAGTTCTGTATTACTTTGAATAAGAAATTCCCCCAAACAAGCCCACTGAGTGACTCACACTTACTCCTGAAAGAATGGTGAGTCTGACTCAGCCTGCAGTATGTACAATCCCACAGAAAGGTTGTCGCTCTGCTCATTAGTTTGAAGCTGTAAACCACAAATGCCACCCCCGCTAATGGCTTCATGAAGTCGTGGAACAACTTCAAGCAAAGGTGACACCAGAAAAGCTCCTTACTTCCGTGAGCCATGACTTTGCCACCAAACTAAACCTGCAGCTTTAGGTCACTGAGAACAACAACAACAAAAAAGCCTAGATCTACAAAATGAAATGTCAAAAACCCTTCAAGACCCTGTCATGGAAGTCCTGAGAAAGACAGGAGTCAGGGCCAGCAAGGTTGAGACAGGGCAGCAACAGGGAAAAAAATTAACAAAGACACAGAGAGACAGAGGCAGGAGGATCAGCGGAGTTTGAAGCTACCCACGGCTACAGAGGAAAACTAGGAGGGGCTGGGGGGCACGTGTTGGAACGGGAGAGAAAAAGGAAAGGAAAGAGGAAGGAAGGAGAGAGACAGGGAGGAAGAAGTGAAAGGAGGAAAGAAAGTCAAGTAGTAACCTATGTCCCAGGGGCTCACCGGGCACAGTCTGTTCACTAATGCGCAGCCATATCTTACGTTCTAAGACCTTAGTGATGTCTGCAGAGCAAGCGGAACAGGAGCTACGGCTGGCTCATCCTTTAAAATTACATATGGGAGAGGTTTTAGTGAACTAATTCACTTTCCACGATGGAGAAAGGATATGATTTAACATATAATATATAAATGTATATAAATATAATGAAATGCATTATAGCAAATGGAATTTCTTTCTATGTTTTGGAGGGGTACATGGTTTTGGAGGCATTGGTTCTTTTGTTTGAAACAGGGTGTCACTATGTAGCCGAGTAGCCTGGCACTCACAATCATCCTGCCTCAGCTTCCAAATGATGACATTAGTGTGTGCCACCACACTCAGTGTGTAGTGTAAAATTCACACATTAAAATTATGCATTCCACTCACTGATAAGCGGATATTAGCCCAAAAGTTCAGAATGCCCAAGTTTCACTTAACAGTAACCGCTGGACTGAGAGTGAGGTCCCAGATGGAGGAGTTGGAGGAAGGTCTGAAGGAGCTGAGGGAATTTGCAGCCCCATGGAGGGAGCAAGACAGTCAATGGGCCTGACCCCCCCCCCAGTCCTCCTGGAGTTTGGACCACCAACCAAAGAATACACATTGATGGACTTATGGTTTGGACCACATATGTGGCAGAGGATGACCTCGATGGCCATCAGGGAGAGAGGAAAGGCCCTTGGACCTGAGGGTGTTAGAGGCCCCAGTAAAGGGGAATGTCAAGGTGGGAATATGGGGATGGGTGGACGGGGGTGGGGGGTGGTGGGAGGTGGAATTCCCTCCTAGAGGCGGGTTGGGGAGAGGACAGGGGGTATCCAAAGAGGAGACTCAGAAAAGGGGAAACATTGGAAATATACATAAAGTATCAAAAATAAAAAAGGAGAAAAAAAATTATGCATTCCAAAATATATTATAAGCCTAAAGTGTAATTCTTGAGGACATTCCGACGCTCTTCACACTAACTTAGGAGGCTCAGGCTGCCTATGCAGGGCCCGGGGTTGACACCCAAACACGGGCTTGTCTCATTCAAGGTTACTCCCAACAGCCTATTCCAGCCGCCTAGAGAAAGGCAGGAAAAGCCTCAGCGAAGCGCAAGGGTAACATGGTGATTCAAATGATAATGTGATAAGGGTTAGTCTTATGATTTGAGCACTCAGCCCAAGCTGCTTTTCTTATGATCCCAGTATCAGCTGACTAAAAACCACCCGGAACTTGATACATGTCCATTATTTAGCAATGGGAGTCTCTCGGAGAAATCGAAAATACTGGCAGGTTTTCTTCAACGTGACCCTGTTAGCTGAGGACTAATCTTAAAAAGCCAAACAATTATCCATACACTCTGTGCCAAAATCCAGGCCCTAAAAAAACATGCAAAAATATTCCCTAGTCCTGATTTTGTTTTGTTTGAGACAATCTTATCATGTAGCCTAGGCTGGCCTTGACTTCTCTATACAGTAGAAGAAGACTTTGACGTCCAGATCCTCCTGTCTAACATGAGATTAGACAGATCCTTCTCTCAAAAGCTGGGATGACAGGCACGTGCCACGATGTCCTATGTGGTGCTAGACCTTGAGCCCAAGGATTCACGTGTGCCAAGCGAGCATTCTGACAACTGAGCTACGTCTCCACACTGATTTTTTTAATAATAATATAGAAAAGAAAACAGCATGCCTCACACACTGTAATGTAAAAACTGCCTGATGGGCAGGAGTTGTGGCTCAGTTGGTAGAGTACTTGCCTAGCATGCACAAGGTCCTGGGTTCAATCTCCAGCACTGTGTATAACTACAAGGTAGAGGACCTTAGATCAGAAATCCAGGTCCATCCTCAGCTTCAACCTGAGTCTGAGCCTGAGCGCTACATGAAAGCCTTGTCTTAAAAAAGGAAGGGGGGGTAGCCTCATGAAGTCATTCAATATACATGTAAATGTGTGTGTATGTGTGTGTGTGTGTGTGTGTGTGTGTGTGTGTGCGCGCGCGCACGCACGAGTGTGAATGTGGAGTAATGGGGGAAAACAGACAAAATCTATCCCAAGATACGAGCCTCACCCACTTTCTTCTCCTATTCCCTTATCACTTCTCCCCCTGTTCAGACCTACCCTAAATCATCCACAAACATTTCATACAAAGCACATCTGAAAAGAGCTATGGTTACATCTGGCAGGAACACAGAGGTGTGAAGATGTTCACCCAGTTAGCCAGAATCAACACTCAGCTGTTCCCTGGAGGACAGCCCACACACCGGAACATGGAACACTACAGTACCTGTCTATCACAGGATGAGCCCAGCGGTCCTCTCAGCATGCTGTCTTCAATCCCTTAGCTAATGTTATCCTAAGAGGAGCTTCTCAGTTATCTCTGACTAAACAAAGCTTCAGCCTAGGAACTGAACCTGGATTCTGGTCTTTCTCTTCAAGAAATGGAATTGATCTTGGACAAGCCATTAGATCTACCCTACTGAGTCTCTAGCAGACCTGAGTCAAGGTTCGTCCAGTGGTTTCCTCCGGAGACACTCCGGTGGCCCTGCAAAACTGGATCTAGTTTTCTTTCTTTCTTCTTTTTTTTTTTTTTTTTTTTGAGACAGGGTTTCTCTGTGTAGCCCTGGCTGTCCTGGAACTCACTCTGTAAACCAAGCTGGCCTCGAACTCAGAAATCTGCCTGTCTCTGCCTCCCAAGTGCTGGGATTAAAGGCGTGTGCCACCACTGCCCAGCTAGATCTAGTTTTCTAACCTAACATGTTTATTTTAAAACTAAGAGGAAACAGTAAATCCATCCCATACACTCAGTATTAAATTTTACCCCAGTACGATCATTGCATAACATCGCTTTGCATAAATAAAACTTGGATGTTTTACTTCCTGTGTCATATGTCCTAGTAAACTTGTCCTGTGGAAGAGGAGGCTTGTGGCCCTGAACGAGCACATGTCTGACTGTAAGCTAGCACCATCCAGAAAGCTACACAAAACGGAACAGCAAATGCCAGGGACGCCACAGGGCATGCATTCAGGACATGGTCTCACAGTAGGCATGGCAAACACATCGAAAGCCAGTCTTACCATAGGAAATGGCATAAGGATTTTAAGGGGCTTTTTAATTTTTATTTCCATAATGAACTCATAATAAAAATATGTAGTTATATATGCATAACTACACACACACTTACACACACACACACACACACACACACACACACACACACACACACACACCACATGGGGTAGAGTCTCACTATGTAGCCCAGACTGACCTTGAACCTGTAGCACTCCTCCTGTCTTAGAAGTGCTGTGATAACAGGTGTAAATCACCACTCCTGACTCTCTCTTTCTCTCTCTTTTTCTTTATACAATGTTGTTGTTGTTGTTGTTGTTGTTGTTGTTGTATACTGGCAGGAGTCATAGAGTTCAGAGACCAACTTTGTTCTCCCCTTCCACATTTAAGTGGGTTCTCATATCAAAATCAGCATGCCAGGTTTGCTCAGCAAACACATTTACCCCCTGAGCCATCTCAGTATTAGGGACCGAACTGAAACCTTCAACATGCTAGGTGAATAAGCGTTCTATCACTGAGTTAGTCCGTGACGTGTAGATGTGTTTGCAAGCTTATTTGAGCACAGAGGCAGCTTGTTTTCAGCTTCCCCGGCAGAAGCAGAAAAAAACAAACTACGGAAAATATTTATGCAGTGAACTGAGAAAGATGCATTCAGCAAACAAAAAGGAAGCAGGTACTTTTCCTAGATCCCAGCTAGAGGGAACACACAAGGAGAGTTGACTATGGGAAGGTGGTACCATGCTAACTGTGTGGAAAAGACAAGCAGAACACCAGTCTTGGGGAGACTGAAGAAAAACCTACAATTTTCGGGAAGTCTGAACTATTTCAAAGTCACCAAAAAACACAGGCTTAGAAGAACAAAACCGTGGCCCATTTACAGGCACTATCTCAAAGAGTTGCCTATCAACACACTAAAGGAAGGAACTGCAAACAGGAAGCCAGTCAGCCCGGCCATGTCCCGCCCCTCCCTTCCTCTCTGCATGATGCTATCATTAGATTTACAGGGGAGGATGACAGGCTGCTCTTCTCTGAGAGCTGCTGAGTTACTGTTTCAATAAACATTTGATATAAACATCCCTGTTATTTCGAACCAACACTTTTCTTGACAATTTTTCCCTGCGTTTTAAATAACATGTGGAAGCTACAGGTTTAATGATAAGTTTAAGGCTGTTCAGAAATCATAATTCACAGATGTTAATAAAGTTAATAAAGAAAGGAAGAAACACGGTCTGTGAGAAGAGCAAAACAAATGCAGTTAGCCAACCAGGCTTCAATTAACACACGGACACTTACTTGAGCTACTTTTAACTAACATTGCTCTAACTGGCCATGGACTGCCAACCCCACTACGTATATCTCCAACACAACCCTTACACCTAAGGCTCAGGGAACATTATGAAAGAAGGGACAGAAAGACTGCACGAGCCAGAGGACCAGGGCATCTGCTATGAGATACGAGGCAGAAGTGGAGTTCAAAGCCAGCTCGGGCTACACAGAGAACTCTTGACCACATTGAGCTACGTAACACCCAGTCTCAAAAACAAAAGGAACTAGAATATCAAAAATAATGAGGAGATAAGTTTTTAGCAATTAATTTTCCAAAACTGAAAGGTTCTAACCCTGTAACTTAGCATATAGGAACAGAAAGGGGTTCTTGCTACAGAGCTTGGGCCTGAGGCCTGAGTTCAACCCCTGGAAGCCACTTGGTAGATGGAGAGGAGAGAACAAAGTCCCACCAGCTGTCCTCCAACCTCTATATTCAGGCTGCTGTGACACACACATCTACACACACACACACACACACACACACACACACACACACACACACGTCAATATAAAAATGTAATGCATGTACAAAATTTTAAATTCTACATAATGCCAACTGAATAAACTAGTTTAAGTACAACAGACCTTAAACTAGTTTAAGGTTCCACAGGCGTTAAACACTATACTTTTTAAAAAAAAAAAAGTAAGAAAGAACAAAAAAAATTAAAACCCTACTAATCTCACCTCCATCAATCTAAAGATTAAAAATCCATTTAAAAAAAAAAAAAAAAGAACATTTGAAACCATGCCTCAGCATTTAGGCGAAGAACAAGTACAACAACATATATAATTCAGAGAAATGTTTAATATGCTATAAAAAATAAATAGTAAGCAAACTGTACCATACTCTGTCGGTGGGGTCTGCTGAACAGCAAAACATTAAAACAGGCTCAGTGATAGCAGTTCAGACGAGCACATAACAACCACACGAAAGGAGACACATCAAAGCTACATTTTAAGCTTTTTCTTTTTGATTGAAAGAAGAAGAAAAAAGGGAGACCCTCACCCTCCTTGTTATATTACTCCTTCCTTAAACTCCCTCACCTCCAAGGTTTTCCCTTACGTGACACTGCCTTACCGACTCGGCCTGCTGGGGTCGCCACCCAATCCTCCCCTCACGCCATGCTTGGCCTCAGGTGCTCACAGTGACAGCAGAAGGCAGGAAACGTTCACCTTCAACTCTGAGCTGTGCGCCTGTCACATGGTGTCACGCCAAAGCATTTACTGGATGAATTCTCATTTCTCCAGGCTTCATACCTATTGCAAACTTTTCACAATTATTTATTGCTTGTGTATTCTCCATATTTGAAGCTGGGTTGGTTGGTTTGTTTGTTTGTTTGTTTATATCCTTTAGGACTCACCAAGGTTCACAGGAGCTAAATTTTACTAAAGTAATCAAGACCCGACTACTCATCTCACAAGAGAGATGTTCACGTGGTTTAAATAGAATCCTCCTTTAAACATGAAAATCACATCCTAGGAGTGAAAAAAAAAATGGAAAGAGCTCATACACATATCTGGAGAACTCTATGAAGTGGTAATTAGATTAACAACCACCTGATTGCTACTGAGCCACGGAAGGACTTATGCACACAAAGGGATAACCAGAAAGATAGGGCCTCTAAAGGAGGGAAGTGGCTGTCAGACATTCAAAGGGCCTAAGGGCCTGAGTCCAAAACAGGTAAGAGGAGAGGCAACTGACCCAGAAAACTGGGGAAGGCCACACAGCCCTCTCCCCCAGAACTGGCGGGATTTCTAAATGCTTAGAACACGATCACAATGTCACCTCTCTATACACAGCCCCCTCACCTTCAGGCGTCTACTGTGCACAGTGTCATTATCCCTGCTCCCAAAGATGAAAGGACGGGAGATTAAATAAGCAAAAGCTTGCTTGTGGCGTACACCCACTGAGTGGGTTCAAAGCTACCCCGTGGCTGTGCTGCGGTGGTTGCTTTCCAGCCAGATGGAGAATGACACCTCACCAATTAGAAGGTGACTTACTAGCACAATAAAACCATATTAATGGCCCTGTGTGTAGTGTACAAAATAAAAGGTAGACATGCATGGTTAGAAAGTCTATAAACCTCAGCCTGGTCATCCCCCAGTGCAGACATAATGTCTGGCTCAGGCTACACCCAGCTAATCTATAATGGAGATCTCCAGCAAGGCAAAGGGTTAAAGGTAAGCTAAGGAGGCTACAGTGTGCTTGTCACCTCTGTTTATGCATCCTCTGCATCTCTGAAAACTATTGGTTTCCTCTTGCTTACTACATAACTCAGACTGGCTGGTTTTGAACTCACTATGTAGCCCAGGCTGGACTCAAGTCCACAGTCCTCCTGTCTCAGCCTCCCAAATCCTGGCACCACCATGCCTATGTACCACCATAGCAAACCAAAACATCTTTATTGCTTAACTCTGAACTTAATTTTTAAACTAAAAGAAAAATCACATTATTATAACTTATATATGTTTGTAATACACACACACACACACACACACACACACACACACATCTCTACACCACTCCATCCCCATTTCTTCAGCCATTATGGCCTGAACCAAATTCTTCTTGGCATAACTGTCAAAGCCCTGTGAACTAAATAGAGTAACATAGAGCAAGAACTTGGTCTTGAGTTTCAGGGCAAGAGCTTCATTAATATAATTTTTAAAGATTTACACTTATTTTTATTTTATGTGTGTGAGTGCATGTAGGTCTGTGAGTCATATTCATGCAGTGTCCACAGAGGTCAGAAGAGAGTACCAGATATCCCCCCTCCCCCCCGAACTGGAATTACAGATAGTGAGCTTCCCTGTGGGGTCTGGGACTCAAACCCAGGTCCTCTGGAGGAGCAGTCAGGGGTCTTAACCACTGAGCCATCTCTCCAGCCCCTCATTAATATAATGTTGACAGCTACTTTCTTCAAGTCACATGAGCAATGTTTGGGTGCTCCGGTGATCTAGGCATCCTGATTCTTCAGCTGCCCCGAGTGCTCCACTGGAAAGAAGAGATCTCCTTCAAATGCAAGTCCTGCAATTCCAGGAGTGCATTGTCATAGCCTACAAAGTGAAGAGACCATACCAGTATGTGTCACTATGATCTCCAAGTAGCCACATGGATACAGCAGTCTGGCCTTAAGATCAGCTACAGAGTAATACTTTCTGTGGTTCTCCTAATGAACACGAGGCTTCTCTGTATTTTATCTCCTTTTTGATCCTTGTGACTGATCTAGAAGAAAGGGCTTTAAATAGACTCTCCATGCTTACAGATAAGGAAACAAACACAAAAGCTTCTAAGGCATACTGGAAATCACCGACAAGAGGAACTAAAAAGCCCTGCCTCTGGAAGGTAATCAATACCATGGAATCAGCTGCTTAAAAATGGTTCCAAGAGCTGGGATATACCTGTGCCGGTGGAATGCTTCCTAGCACACAAGACGTCCTTGGGTTCGATGTCCAGCCCTGCGCAAACTGGGTGGGGGCATGGTGGTGCATGATCCCAGGACTTGAGAGGCAGAGGAAGGAGGATCAGAAGTTCATAGTCACTTTGACTACACAGCTTATACTGATCACCCCAAGATATAGGAAACCCTGTTTTGTTTGGGGTTCTGTTGTTGTTTTTATGTCTCTAATTAAAAAGTCTTGTGTATTTTACCACAACAAAACAATTTGAAAAACGAAAATCTGTTTTCAAAGGAAATCATTCTTGTTTCTTATGCCAGCTATCACCTTTGATTCTGTATCCTTTGGCTCAACATGCACTCAGATATTCCGGGAAGAAAGAAGACATATATCACGTACACTTTTTATCCAACTTGATTCTTTACGGTGCTTTATTTATTCAGTGTATTTACAGGCATCTGCCTCACAGCCAGTATGATCCTAAACTGGATGTGTGGTACTCAGATATGCCAACACGGAAACAGCTGCTGCTCCTAGGACCTGCCCCTTCCACACTGGACATTCTAGGGTCTTCCATGTGCCCACCTCGCATCCAAGACCTACCCATGATTCAGTGCACCAGGAAGCTTCTAAGACTCTGCCACAGCCTTATGGCCAGCTTCCAACTCAACTAGCGAACGACTGGACCTAATCCCTCATTAAATATTTTATCATTCTCTAGACAGGGCACTGAGCAAAACAGATAAGGTCCTCACCCTTTGGTCTGGGAAAGAGATAATACACATATACTGTACAAGTACACAGAGTAACTTCAAAGACTGAGTGCCGTCCAGAAAATAAAACAGCAAGATGCCAGAGGTGAGGCCGGGAGCAGGGCGGAGTTTGGGGGAAAGGCTCTCCAAGACAGTAACTTCGGGGGAGAGGGTTGCAGACAGGCGTTTGAAGGTCTGAAGTAAGAATGTTCTAGATAAAAAGAGCAGAACTAGCAAGGCTTCTGGAGAGAAAAGGCGCACTATTTTCAGTTAGAAGGCCAGTACAATGGGAGGACTTGAGCACAGAGATCACGAGGCCACACGGGATCTGATCAGAAGACTCAGATGCCAAATAGAGTCAGCCTCCAGATTCAAACCAGGGTCATGATACAATCTCACTTTAAAGTTTTGGAAAGACCACCCTGACAATTGCCAGGCAAGTGAATTCAAAGGGAAACAAGGAATGTAGGAGAAAAATAGATGAAGCTACACAAGTGATCAAGGAAAAGACGGCAGAGTCTTGACCTAGGTAACAGCATGAAAAAGAAAGATGCATTCTGGTTCAGTGTGTGTTCCTGGAGTTAGAGCCAACCACACTTTTGATCACGTGTAATGTGGGAGAGGGTATTGGAGAAGTAAAATTACTACTAACTTCTGATTTGGTTCGTCAAGAGTAAGAGTAAAGTTTTCTGAAGGGAATGGCTACTGGGGAAATAAATCAGTTTGGGACAGAGGGCAATTTGTGATAATTTAGATATATAATGTGCCACTATCCTGATATTATCTAAACCTTATCAGTGAGAAAGCTAAAGCTTAGAAGACTTGTCTCAAAGTGTGAGCCACCAGCCATTGAACATGGCTGATGGCACATTTAAAAGAGAGCCATCAGCCGTCGGGCAGTAATAGCACACACCTTTGATCCGAGCACTTGGAAGGTGGCAGAGGCAGGTGGATCATTGTGAGTTCGAGGCCAGCCTGGTCTCCAATGTGAGTTTCAGGATAGTCAGGGATACACAGACAAACCCTGTCTTGAAAAACCAAAAGAGAGAGAGAGACACACACACAGAGAGACAGAGACAGAAAGTGAGAGAGACAGAGAGACAGAGACAGAGAGAGACAGGGAGAGAGAGAGACAGAGAGAGGGGGGGGGAATTGTCTTCACTCTTAGGGACAACTCTCTGAAAAAACACATATACCTGTTTTGTATCATAGGTTACATGGCTGCTCCCAAGTTAGAGGCCCTTTCATACCCAGAGAAGATTTATTTGTAAGAGAGAGACTTTCCCACCTAGCAACACTGAATATATAAGAACGTTAACTGACATGTGTAAGTCCTATTGCTATCTTATAAGAATTGTGTCAACAATTAAGCACATACAACAAGAAGCATTCGCTCTTGAAGAAATGACCACAATCCTAAATGTCATTGTTATGTAACAGTTTTGAAAGGAACTTTGCTGAGGAGCAAGTTTACAAAATCAGAAAGGTCAGCTGGGAAATGACCCATACAAGAAGGATGGCTTTCTACTCAGGACTGGGACCAGGTGTGAGACAAGCTCAAGCTGTGCTCAGCACTTCTTCTCCCGGGCCAGAGCTCCTCTTTCTCCCAGAGTTGCTTTAAAGTGACAGAAGCTCCTTCATTTGTTCTATCTCAGAGTATTTTCTCAGGAGCCCGATGCATGTGTAATACCTAGAATTCACTTCAAAATTCTAGAGTTAACTGGTGAAAAATTAAAGCTCACTCTAAACAAAACTGGAATGACAGGTGGGAAGGGAGGGAAGAAGGGAGAGAGGGAGAGAGGGAATGAGATAGGTAGAGGGAGGGGGAATAAAAGAGAGGGAGGGAGAGGGAGGGAGAGAGGTAACCTGACAGAGGTCCTTTATAACAAAGGACCTAAGAATAACATGCTCAAAAACATCACAGGGCTCCACAGGAAAGACATGCTTGGTTGATGGCTTGAGTCAAGAGATGAGTACAGGAGCTCTATACTGAATCACACTGTCAGTGAAGTATCAATTATGAGTGTGAGGTGCAAAATAGCACGCCTGCTTAATTCGGTTACTGTCACCTCACTAACTCTCCCCACCAACAGCTGGCTTTCCCTGTATGCTCTTCAGATTAGCAACAACAGCCTGCCTGCACAGCAAATCACCCTAGTATCCTTAAGACCTGACAGGAAATGGAGGGGTCACAGTATCCAATTCACCCATTTTACAACTTGGAAAATAAGTAAACGTTGAGAGAAAGGTGACCTGACCCCGTCAGCACAGAGCCCCTGCAGGATGAAAAAGCTGTGTTTTATTGATTCTTAGCTCCTTATACTGTACTGTGTAACAAGAAAGAAAGTGGGTCATAGATGACTCTGGGCCTTACAGAAGTGAAACAAACCAGGAAGTTAAAGTTCCGGAAGCAAGGCCCAGGCTTCCGGTGACTATCAGCTTGTCCGCTTCCCTGCCTGCAATCCCATGGCCGGCCAGCAGTCCTCCACCCGCCCCACCCCTGGAAACTTGCACTTGGCAGCAGAGTACCATGCCTTCCATCAAGGCCTGCAAAGAAGGCCTGGAAGGTCAGACAGCAGCAGGCTTCAGGCTTCAGAGACACCCTGGCCTTTCCTGGGAATGAGGGGAAATGTCAGCACCCTCCCTTCCTGTAAATCAGCTTATTCCTCAATAGGAATCACACAGAGCCCCCAAGAGCCAGACTAGGTTACAGGTACATGTGAGCCATGATGATTTCTGTCTTCTTTTGGCCCAGTCCCAGCATATGGAGAAATTTCCAGAAACTGTGGCCTGCTCACATAGAACTCGTATTGATGCATTTGCACTTTCAGAGAACAAAGCGTCTATACAAACTTACTCTTGTAAAGATTACACAGATTTACTGGGGAGGTTATAATATATGCATGGTTCATATTCCATTTTTTTATTGCAAACACTTGCATAGATGAATGCATGGATTGGTAAAAATAAATAAATAAATAACAATGATAACCCTCTCCTTTGCTGTCTAGAGCATCCTCTGTCTCCCACCCCCAGAAAAATAGCTTAGCAGGTTTTACATTTTCTATATTATATTTCACTCATACACATACGTTTTCCCTTCAGGTATGTCCCGGCTAGGTATAGAAGTTCTGTGCACTAAAATGCTGCTAACAGGAGAATCCGAGCTACACATAATCATTCCAAGAGTCTCTCACTAACTATCCAAAAATAAATCTACATCTAAACAAGACGGTTCATGCATGAAATCATAACACCAAGGAGACTGAGACAAGAAAACGACCTCAAATTTAAGACCAGCCTGGGCTACTCAGAAAGTTCCAGACCAGTAATACAGAGGACTCTGACTCAGAGCAAACAAAACAACATGATGATGATGATAGTGGTGGTGGTGGCGGTGGTGGAGGAGGAGGAGAGTAAGTACTCCAATGATGTTAGTCCACTTTAAGTTCCTAATTAGCTCCCAACCTACTAATAATGCATCCCTCCTGTCCCACTGGAATGTGGCCTGGGATCTCACAGTGTTAGCACTTCACCAACTCGATCCCAGAATAACTGCAAATAAAGTACTTACGGCATAAGCACCTATCAAGAATGCTGCGTTTGCTCTTTTCCGCTGGTCGAAAGAGGTGTAGTGCACTATTTTCTTTCTTGATAAACTGTATGACTGGAAGGAAAGAACAAAGCAGAGTGTGACCACTACAGAAAGTCAGGAGTTACCATCTTCTCTCAACTTCAGCAAGTGTAGCAGCAGTTCCTACAATGTAACACCTTTCAAGGCCAGCTTCTAGCTTCCTTGGTATTTGGGACATGCATGTTTGGAGCGAGGGGGTCCTACAGCTCACTTTCTTGGGTGTGGGAGGGGTTACTAGCTCCTTTTCTTCAATCCACCTGAATGTAAGAATTGACAATGTAACAAACATGACTGTCTCTGAGAATGGAGCTAACTGAACCACTGATTCTCCATCCACAGGAGCCATTTTGAATAATTTATTCCTGATCTTATGCGTATGGCTTAACCATTCTTCTTTATTCTCAGTATGACACTGATTCTTTACAGTTTAAGATATGTCAACCATCCTATTGTCTTCTTGAAAACTTTCATTTTCACAGACCAATAATAAAATTTTTTTCCTAGTATGTGCTCTAGTAACCCCCCTTTTAATTAGCGTAAAGAAAGTGATTAGTGGGAAAAGAAGAACCATCAAAAGGATATCAGTGAACATCATAATTCAACAGCCATGTATTCAATTTATGAGCTCAGTCATCAAGCACTTGTTATATGCCAGGCAATATGCAACATGCTCAAGTAATCCAAAATAAAACCAAATGGTTTGTTGAACACATGCTAAACATGAAAAGTAATAGATCTATTAAATTAAATCAAATTATTAGTCACAATTCAAATCTAGAGAACATGGGTGTGGCTCAATTAAACAGGGTTGCAAGACTATTACGGTATAGTGACAAATGGCTATTTAAATGTAGGCACATAAGACTGTACAGTTCCAGGGACTGTTTCTATAGTTTGGTAAATATAGGCATACAAATGCCTTTTAATATTATCTGTAAATTCATACTGAAAATACAAGTAGATTATTATACCCAGCACATTGAACACACCCAACCAAAAAAATCCACTGCCATGTTATTCTCAACAAGGAAAAGAAAGCAAAATCTAAGAGCCAAGGTAGAACATTTTAGCTTATGCATGAAAATGGAAGCTACGTGTACCCCAGCTAGAGACCAAGAGACATTCAAAGCCCTTTCAGACATGAATAACTGCAAATCACATGTTTTGAAAACAGTAACGTCCTTGTTAACTGACCTTTTGAAAGTTATTGTCTGACTCGGAGACAATCTGTTATTATTGATGACTTTTTTTCATATCAAGCAGAGAAAAAGAAGGGAGTTGTGTTTGATTCAATTCCGTCAAGTGTAATGTACAGAAATGATTTGAAGACTTCACAGCTATCATCAATGGTGTTCACACATGGCTTTTTGCTTTCTCGATTTTGATTTATTGAGTCTCTGAACAATTTTTTAAATTTAATTTTACTATTTGTGGATTAATTTGTTTGCCACTTCTTGTGCTTCACCAATAAGTTGGGGGTGTTCACTTGTTGTTTTGTTTTGTTTGACACAAGGTCTCTCCCTGGATGGCCTGGAACTCGATACATAGAACAGGCTAGCCTTGAACTCACACAGATCCATCTGCCTCTGCCTCCAGAGGGTTGACACGTGGAGGACCGAGGACAACGTTGTAGAGTCTATTCTCACCTTCCCCCATATTAATGCTGGGTCTCTTGCATTGTTTCTGCGGATATGCTGTGTACTCCAGGCTAGCTGATCCACAATCTTCCAGATAACTCTCCTGTCTCCATTTCCCATCTCACATAGGTACACTGAGATGACAGACGCATGGCCTTACATCCAGCTCTTTACATGGGCTCCAGGAGTGAAACCCAGTCATCGGGCTTGGGAGAATAGCACTTCTCTGTGTGAGCCACGTCCTTATAAGTTTTAACTATTTCAAAATATTTCCCACAGAAAGCTGCCAAGGGAAGCAAACTTGTGTTTGTTGCAAGCTTACAGCTGATTTACAGGGAACATTTGGCACACTTCTCCCTGCTCAGATGTTTCTGGACTTAATTTTCAGAGTTTGGGTCTCCAGAGCTCTACAGCTGAGAAGTGGTTTCTGTGTGGTGAAGCCTGGCCACTGGCCCCCGGGTCAGACTATGGGGAGTGGAGTTCTTGCCCAAGGGGTCAAAACCAACTCAAAGTGGATGACAGCAGAAAAGAATCTATAAACTGCAGCCTTGTCTAATGCCCCCTCACCTCAGTTGCGCTCCCTCCCTCAAGCTATCCTGCCTCATAGTGGCTGGCCCTAGTGACGTTGTCCATGGGGAAGACATCCTATCTCTGCATTGAAAAGTATTGGGGATAATAAAACATTTTGTAGCTATTTAGCTAATGTTTTATGTGATTCGGCTGATAAAACAAATCTTTAATGTTTTCTTTCAAATATAAAAAAAAAAAAAAAAAACACCATTTCAATAAAAACACACACTTGCCCTGTTATGCAATCCAAGCATCCTAAAAGGAACAGCACCATCCACTGGAGACACATCTACACATCTCTAAGGTTCTCCCATGAATATGATGCTTCATGTTGACAGGATCAAGAATCCTCAAGGAGACAAATCTCCAGATACGCCAGGGAGCATCCGTCCTGCGTGTGAGCAGCACCAGTCCATGCCCTGGGGGCCCACGGTGAATTCAACAGAAGAAAGAAAGCTAAGCCACAGCATTCACCTCTCTGCTGTTTGAACAGCCCTTCACACTCTTGCCACCAGGGCCTCCCCACCATAATGGACTGTGCCCTCAGACTGGGAGCCAAAATAAATCCTTCCTTCCTTCCTTCCTTCCTTCCTTCCTTCCTTCCTTCCTTCCTTCCTTCTTTCCTTCCATCCTTCCTCCCACCCGTTGTCCGTCTGTCCTTCAGTTGCTTGTTAGGTAGTTTGTCACAGCAACAGGACATGGGCCTCCCCTGCACTCTGGCCCATCTCCTTTGTGGTCTCCCAGGTAGGCCTGGCTCTTCAAGGAGAACATTTGCAAAGTCGTGGTCCTCCATCTTGCTTTCAGTAAGCTAACCCCATTCTTACAGATTATTTCTTTATATGAGATGTTCAGAGATCACAAAAAACACTGTACAACAGCAAAGCAAAGGTAAACACGGGTTAAGTCAAACCAGTCTTAAACACAAAAAGGAAGATGTCTCTGAAAGAATACTAAGCCCTTTAGCCAACTCTGCTGCACATGTCCATGACAGAACACTCGCTAGCCACTACCTATATATATATATATATATATATATATATATATATATATATATATATATATATATATATATCTTAGACTTCCATCTTCCAAACTGACATGTATTGCCTCCTGAACCCTCTCAAGCTAAGCAGACAAACAGCCCTAATAGCAGGAGCAAATATCTGTTGGGTAATTACTATATCTCATCATTTCCCAAAACAGCAGGAGCAATGCCAGAGGGGTCCGGTTTAACAGCACAGAGTGCTTTTCAAAGCAGAAGTCCCAAGCAAGGCTAA
This sequence comes from Uromys caudimaculatus, assembly GCA_028551405.1. Lineage (NCBI taxonomy): Eukaryota > Metazoa > Chordata > Mammalia > Rodentia > Muridae > Uromys > Uromys caudimaculatus. The sequence continues at coordinate 88,637,092 of CM052704.1, forward strand.
AATATAATAAGCATGCTGCATTTTACCAGAACATAAGCCAGGTACCAGGAAAGGCCTGCTGCAAACCCTTACACAGCCAAGTGTGGGAGGCAGGAAGAATCCAGATCTCTCTCACTGAGGCTGATAATTGGAGTAAACCTCAATTATAAGGCCTTAACAAGTCTTGTGGCTCAGAATTTATTAAATAAGTCCTGGGCTGAAAAGGTCAGCAGTATGAACCTTTTTTCAGAAATAAAAAAAATAAAATAAATTTAAACCTAAACTGCATTATATTTTATTATTATATTACTGTGTTCCACTGCATGCTTGCAGAAGACTGGTGTAGAGAGTCCTGGAGAGCTTAGAAGGCTCTGGTCGCCGGGCAGTGGTGGCGCACACATTTAATCCCAGCACTTGGGAGGCAGAGGCAGGTAGATTTCTGAGTTCGAGGCCAGCCTGGTCTACAGAGTGAGTTCCAGGACAGCCAGGGCTACACAGAGAAACCCTGTCTCAAAAAGCCAAAAAAAAAAAAAAAAAAAAAGAAGGCTCTGGCCACTGGGGCTGCCCAGAGTTTCTGATTCAGTGAAATAGAGTCTGAGAAATATACTAGACTACATCTATTGGTAAATTCTAGAAGAATGTTACACACAAATATGATGCTGCCCCTCCCCACGCCTTTGAAATGCTGTGATCCCGAAACACTATACATTTAATGAAACTGCCTCCTGAAAAGCACTGGAGCCCCTTGTAAAAGAATTCCAAGTCATGCTATCCCCCTTCTAAAAGCAATTACAGAAAAACATTTCCACAGTCTCCTGAGAAACGCTTATCACAATAAACCAACGCACCCACTACAGGAGAGAACACCTCAGAAACAAGGCCTTCAGTGGCCTCTTAATGAAGCCACTTTCAGCAGAGTTATTCCAGGCCTCAAAATTCAGATCCTCCCAGGGTTCTAGAACTTGGAGTGGGTCAGGTGACAAAAGAAAAAGCAGGTGCTCTCAAAGCACACGTAACTCAACCCTGCTCTTTCTGTGCAGGACCTGGGCATAGCACTGTCAGAGCCTTCCACGTCTGAAAGAAGCCCTGAATCCAAAATTCTGTGAGCATTTCCATCAGTCACAGATGCTGACCACAGATTTAAATGTGTCTTTAAAAAAAAAAAAAGTAGACTCACTGTGTATCCCTGGAACTTATTCTGTAAACTAAGACTGTCCTTGAACACACAGAGGCTCCTCTTGCCTCTGCCTCCCGAGTTCTGGGATTAAAGGTGCCTGACACTGTACTTTGCTCAAATTTAAAGGGCTGTTTGTTTGTTTGTTTGTTTATTTGTTTTAAGAGAATTTATCCATCACGGCATATCTACAGACAGAAGAGCAACCACTTTGGTTACCAGACTGAAAAAGTCCCAGCATTCCTATCAGCATGAATTGAGTTGCTGCTCCACAGACACTTTATGAGGGGAACCCTGTCTCTAGCCGATGTGTGATCTCAGTTTACAAATCTCTGATGCAAAATAGTGGCTAAGGATTCTTGCAAACAAGGGAACAACTACACAGGGATGGAAACAGGACACACACCATACAAGGACGGTTTCATGAGACAGTCAGCAGAAAAACATCCATCCATTTACATAGTCAAACCTGCAGAGACTTCCAGACCTGCTTCGCTTCCCAGAGCATCAAAGGTTTATGAGACAAATCTCAATAAGTACGTAGTGTATCATCAAATATATTTAATGGTGCTTGTCAAGCAGGGAAAGTAACACTGTGACAGACTGACGAGGGGACGGTGCCACGCGCACATTTTCTGTCTTTGAATGAAAAGCTATGGGAAAGGTTGCATTCAGGCACAGTAATATAGGACAGACAAGCCATGGTCTCTCAGAGGTAGGAGGAAAGGAAGGCATGCTACCATGGGGACAGCACAGACTAGCCTTAGAGGACAGTGACATACACAGATCATGCACTTGTTCCGTTTAGATCAGGAAACCACAGACCATGTAACCAACAGCAAAATGGGGTGCAAGTAAGTGCAAAGCTAAAAGAAACGGAGTTCCTGGGTCACGTGACAGCTCCTGGGCTCTTTAGCAACCTCTCCATAAAGTTGCTCACCATGCTAGAAGTAAAATACGGAGCCGTTTGGCTAGGATAGTATGTCTAATTAAGCTATGCAAGTCAGTCCGACTGGAGTATGACACCAGCACAGCCAGGTTAATATACTCCTTAATAAGAAACACAGCCCGTGCACAGCAAGCAGGTGTTGCCAGGGACCGTGCCAAATTAAGGAGATCACAGCGCAGGGACCATGGTGGCCAAGGCATCATTCTCTTACTGGTGACTCGGTTAGCCCAGTAATGGCCATGACAATGAGCACCTCAACAGCAATCAGGGGTCACTGCCAAAGCAATAAAGTGAACATGTCTTCCAGGGAGCAGCCAGGACTGCCCTGTTTACCTCAAGCCTTCTCAGGAAAGGGACATTCTTGAACATTTTCTTTGGCTGTACAAAATAAAATGTGGTTCATATTTTGTTTGGAGCTAAGATAAAAACAGGTTGTTTTTTTTTTTATTATTATTATTTTAAAAGAAAACAACTGCCTCTTTATAGTCTATGTTTTGTTTCAAACTCAGTAGATTGCATTAATAAATGGCACATTTAGTTAAAAAAAAAAAAAACACTCATAATTAGTTCTCAGTAGGCAAAGAGGCAGGAAAATAAGGAGTTCAAGACGATCTTCAGCTGTGCAGTAAACTCCAGGCCACCTAGCCTGGGTTACCAGAGACACTGTCTCCAAAGGGTGTGTGGGTGTGTATGTGTGTGGGTGTGGGTGTGTGTGTGGGGGGGGGGGTGATAATTCTGATCAAACAGTTAAAGGCACTTGAGAATCTCTGAAGAGGACCCTCCTGCCTGAGCATTTCTGAATGCACACAAAGCATCCACGGCTAAATGTTCTAAATGGGCTCGTTCCCTTGAGTTACAGTCCCACTACCTCTTCAAACTACATGAACTGTCTCCAGAATGCAGCTGGGTTCTCTTCTCCCCACTCCCATCAATCTGAGACAGAAGAAGACTGTGTGAGGAGATCTCGACGTGGTTCTATAGTCATAGGAAGAGGGTGTCTGTCATTACATCAAAAGAGTTCTTGTGTACAACGACCCAGAGTGTGGCGGCTGCCTGGGTTCCAGGATAGAATGACTGCTCCTGGCCATTCAGCCACAGGGGCGTTCCCAGAACCCAGCCCCTGCCAGGCCCCTCGGGGCTTTAATGCAATCCTTTCTTCCAGGATGTCCAGTCTTGCGTTTTTTTGTGTGCTGGAAAGGTAATGGGGATGCCTTGTAAATGGCTCTGAATATTCTTTGAATCCTTTCAAAATGGTCCAAGATTACAGTAATTGTCCTGTCAGCTCGTAGCTGCAGCTGTTTTTTTGTTTTTTTTTTTTTTTTAAGTTGCTGCCCTAGAAAAGGGCTCCTTTTTTTCTAACTTTTTTAGCCCAAGCTGAAAGTTTCTGTTTCTCTGAGGAAAAGTAAAATCGATATGTAACAACGTGCCAACTCTATTAAGAAAAGTTTGTTCAGTCGTATTACTTTTTATTAAATCTTCATGTTTTTCAATTAGCTGTGAGGGTTTTTTTTTTTTAACTGATTAAAATTGGAGAAAGTATTGTTTATTTTTTAATGAACTGCCACTTTTGTCTCCTGCTACAGCCTTGAAGCATTTATGCTGTGGCTCAGTGTTCTTAGCGTTCATTACCTGAGCCAAGGATACCTTTGAGAACTAATAAGGAGCTGTGAATCTTCTCAGACACCAAAGTGCCCTTGTAATTTCAGGATTTATAGATCTCTTGAAATTACGGGATAAGCATTCCCGCCACCGTCTGTCAGTCACGGATGACACGTTGCACTAAGTAACACAAGTGGTTTGTCAGTTGTACTCCTGCCTCTGAGATCAAGTTTCTCCTCTCTGGTCGCTGCTTCTTCACAGGAAGAATTGATCAGAACCAGCAAACCCTGACCTACGATTGTGTAACTCCTTAGCAACAATTTGTCAACCGGTTTTAAAATGAGCAGATGTTTTTGTTGCTGGTGAACATAATGCTTTTTTGTGGGGGGCACTTGAAACAAATATTTAATAAATAATTTTTCCATTCCGGCCAACGTAATTAAAACTAAAGTCACTGGGAATCAAATGTGCCTGGACGCATCAAAAGAAAAAAAAAATCAGTAAATTTGCAATAAATCATCATCTCTAAGCACTGTTCTTGGCGGGGGGGGGGGGGGGGAACACATGACATTTAAGAAATGAGAAACTTAGGGACTCACAGCAAAAATTATCTATGGACCTCAGGCATAAAGGAAGGGGAAAAAAATCATAAAATCTTAACTTGAAGGAAAAAAAATTTCCAAACTAGAAAACATGTGCCTAAAGCAGTGTTAAAATAATGATGATGGTGATAATAATAATAATAATAATTGTGAATGTTTAAAAAAAATCACACAAGAAGAATTCTAACAAGAAGTTATTAACTAAAATAATGCTAAGAGGAAGGAGAGCAAGATGGCTCAGCAGGTAAAGGTACTTGCCACTAAGCCTGGCAACTTGAGTTTGATCCCCAGGAAGCACATAATGGAAGAGAACTGACTCCTGTAAGATTGTCCTCTGACCTCCGCACACACATCATAGCAAGCATCACACACACACACACACACACACACACACACACACACACACACATACACACACACACATAAACACACGAACAATAAAGAATGAAGCCAGATCAATCTGACAGGCCATAGTGGCAAATCAAATAAATCATCGAGGAAAAGTACAAGGCAAGAAGACTGAGGTTCCCAGGAAATCAGCACATGATATCATCCGAGAAGAAGGCATGGTAGCAAGGCGCTCCTGCCCCAATCAAGATGAGGAACCAGGGAGAGCAAAGGAGAGGCATCAGTCAGGTACCCATGCTCTGGGAGGTGGAGAGATTGCAAGTATTGAGATGCTGCCAGCAGAGTGACGCATATGTAACAAGAAAAGTAGTCTCCAAACAGGAGAGCAAAGAGTCTAAAGATCCTGGAGAGAACACAGCCAGGATGGCAGCCACAGCCGCTGGAAAGGTAGAAAGGTCCAGAAACAACTGGGACAATGAGCACAGAGGGCTGCTACCCCAAAGGCCCCGTAACCAGGGCAAAGGTGAGATCATGAACAATGACACCAGCTCTGACTTCTCCTGGGACGCTGAGCAGGTCACACATGTCCTAAGCCTCCTATCTCGCCCTGTGATCTCTTCACAGCTATCACTTAGATTCCTAAAAGTATGCTGACCTGCTTCCCCATAGGAAATGACAGCACTCGGGTTGAAGCAGGTATTTAAAAACTCCCTGAGAGAACTCTTAGATTTCCTATCTGAATCTACAGATGAGACATTAGGAGGGCGATTTGGCATCACAGCTTAATTTTAAAATGTGGTGTTTCTTCTGGAACTGACTGTGGAGAACAGGCCTCAAACTCATAGATAGCCACCTGCCTCTGCCTCACAAGCGCTGGAGTTAAAGGTGTGCACCACCATGCCTGGCTAGAATTCTTACTTTATTGACAAAAAGCAGATTCCACAAATCCAGAGCAATTCTGGCTTTGGATTGGTAAAGTAAACCTTTGTCTCCTGATACAGAGATTCCATTTGATATGGTTTAATGAAAGAGCCCACCACTTATTAACACAGGGGTTTTGAAAAGTCAGTCCTTCAGAAAGCTACAGCGTCCCATTTTATCAAAGCTCAAAATGTCCTTCCAGGCATATGTAGCTGATTACTGATCACTGGAATAAACCAAGGGGGCTGTCTGAACCTTAATGAACTTTCATAGTGATGGAAGGAAGTTTTGGAAATGAAAGGAAATTTGAACAAGTCTTTATACACATTTACCAAAACTGTTAAGTATAGAATATGGTAGAGAAAAAAAAAAAACAATTCAATCCATCTACCCACTATAGTAGAACACTAAGTTAGATGCATAACCTCATCTTCCTAATAATGATTTCTTTCTCTTTGGTAACTCCAGATAGTATTTAGGTCACATATGGTTACTTGTAATACAAGGTTCATGCCAACTACATGGTACTGTAACTAGGAAATAGGAGCTTGAGAGATGGCTTAGTGGGTAAAATCATTTGCCATACAAGTACAAGGACCTGAGCTTGGATCCAAAGCACCCATGTAAAAGTGGGAGATGGGATGGCTACCTACTGGTGACCCCAGACCTAGAGGACAAAGAAAGGTAGATCCCAGAAACTTACTGATTACACAGACTAGCCAAGAGTAAGCTCAAGGTTCAGTGAGAGATTCTGTCTCAAGGGAATATGGTAGAGAGTGACAGAGGATGTCCAAGGTCTTCCGCTAGTGCCCACACACCTCCATACCACACATATGTACACACGCACACACACACACACACACACACGAGAGAGAGAGAGAGAGAGAGAGAGAGAGAGAGAGAGAGAGCGCTCCCAAGGGTAAGGCTCGAGCATTGACTAATGATCCTCTCATTATTAGTTCGGTCATTTAAAATTCATTTTATATTAAAAAGATGATTTATTTCTTTGGAATCATAAAAATATCTATTTTTCTAAACTACAAATAATAGCTGCTTGGCTCTTGTTTACTTCAATGAATTTACAACGTCATTTTCAAGTCAGATAATACTGCATGCTTTAATTCCTAAATGAGTTGAGTGTGATAGTTTTTTGTGTGTTATGTAATTATTAACTGAAATGTCATTGTATGACCATATAACACGTTGAGGTAGATGGTAAAAATCTGTAAATGTATAAAGCATACAATATATTCTACAGGAAATGCTCTGCCAGACTATATTTATGTCTATGTTCAGCCAAAAACCAAAGGCAATCACTTAGCAGCTATGTGTATAAGACACTGTACTGTAGAACAGCCACACTATCCAACATAGAGAATAAGACACTGAGCTTTACAAGTCTGTGGTTAGCTTACAAGCATATATTGTGGTGTACTGTTTTCCAAACTGAAACATCCAAGAGGCCCACTTATAAACTGGAAGAAAATACAAATATTGGTTTTCATTTAGTGAACTTAATAATCCTAGTAATATAAATGTTACTTTTCTTATACACTCAGAGTTTAAAAGGGAAAAGTCCACATGACAAAATCCATCCGTACATACAGAGAATGAGAAGGATCTCACGTAATATAAACACTGTAGGCTAATACTGAACACCTGCCAACATTCTGTCGTGGCAGGTAATTCATGGGTCTTACTTGGTTATTAACTCTACAAAGATGATGGCTAACAAATATGCAAACTTTTCCATTTGGACCAAACAAAACCTGGTTATACTCCTGATGAGACCCTTCCGTCATCGCCCCAGAACAGCATCTACAAGCAGATGTGAAGGCTTTTGAAAAATTACCCTATGAAGGAATTTGATAGAGACTCATTAGCAATCTGAAAGGCTGTGCCCCTCTCTTAGATCACGATTGCAGTGACTTCACTCGGCTCGTATTGCGGTTGTCCTGAAGAAAGAATGAGGTTGACATGTCCTTTGTGGTATAATACAGAGGATCGATTTCAACTTCTGGGTGAGCTTTCACAAATTTCTAAAGAACTAAACCACCCGATTAAATCCCATGTGTGTGAAACCGTCCCACTGGGCAGGTTTTCTGGCTTAAACATTTTCATTCCAAGACATAAACACATCTAGAATACTCACTTTTAGTTTCTTGTTTAGTTTACAGCAGTATCTGTACACCATTGCCAAGTTCAGAGGTCCAAAATCTGCATAGAAACTGAGATATATACATATATAAAATAGCATTTAGTACAAGCGCAGTTTTCAGTAATATAGATGCTCGCTTTTAATTTCACCATTTGATTTCTGTAATCAAATTCCAATCATCTTCAGGAAGGTTCCGTGCCAGACCAGGAAACTCAGCTCCACCCTTCTACTCTACAGTTCTTCTAAACAATTTCTTAACATACAACTATTTGGGCAAATTTGAGTTTTAAGTCCTACTATGCCATTTAGGTGAAAGAACTGAAAAGCAGCCAAGGGGATGAGGAGTGTGGATTCGCTCATAGGAACTACACGCTCCTGCCTTTACTTCTTCAATGACTCCATCGTGAAGCTCGAGAACTCTAATTCCAAGCCTTCCCCTCAAACATCCTCAGTCTTCATGGATCATATGTGCAGTGGTCCTTTTTTTCCTGTCTGTTCTTAAATTTCCTGTATTATAAGACATATTGGCCCTTCTTCCACTCCCCCGCCTCTCCAGAATACAGTCACTAACCTGTATGCAAATCTCTCTTATCCACTGTCAGATCGGTAACTCAGTGGGGAGGGAATGAGAACCACATACAGACAGATACCTAACTGCATTGCTGAGGGTAACACTGTTTTTATAGCCGAGGTCGGGTTTTTTGGAAGCAGCATGTCTTTAGCTTCAGCTGGACACACCTTGCAACAGGCCTTCAACACCCCAGTGTGCCCACAAGCCACCATTCCTTCAAAATAGCCCTGAGCTTTTCTGAGTCACTGAGCACGAAACCTTTCAAACACAGTAGAGCAAAACCAGTTCTTTTATCAAATGAATTACCACTCTCATCATGCCCTTTCCCTTCCTGTTCCCTTTCCAGCATGGAGAAGCCAAGCTCCCCTTCGTCCTAGCCATGTTCTGGTGGCCTGCTCAGTCCCCTTCCCAACGGCAGGGCATCTCATCCACCTCACTTCCTCCGATTCTGAGCGGCCCCTCACTACTCAAGGATGATTCTACCAACCGGCAACCAAAGCTTAACACGCATGCTCTCATCCCCCAGCTGATTTTGTCCCCTAACAGACCCCCTTCGGGATCTCCATTCCACAAGACGCATCCACCCCTTAACCTCCAACCCCTTCCCCCACTCCTAATACAACCCTCCGCTCACATCGGGCCTCCTACCTAGAACACTCGCCCCTCTTGTCACTCTGCGTCCTCAAGATGGCCTTAAAATGCAACCTCCACAAAGCCCTTCCTGTCACATGAGGGGGCCCCAACCAAGCTTTGCTCCAAGTCCTCAAAACCTACCACTTCAGTGACTCTATCAAAGTACACGTAACATCAGATATTACGGAGAATTTTACAGGTCGATTCTGCCTCATCAACTGCAACGTGAGCTTCCCCATCAAGAACCCTATTTCTTTAACCCTTACATACTCGGAAGAATGTCCTAGGTGCGGCGCAACAAAAACCGAAGCATCATGGAGAAACGCTCATTAGTACTCTAAATTCAACCCAGCCTGGAGCACAAATGTATTAAATACCACCAAGGTTGAAAAAAAAAAGAAAACACCCTCTTAATGAGGAAGACATTTCATTTTTTTTTCTGCCACCCAAATCACATATGTCACTCCAACTACAAGTCGGCCAATACCTACTGGCCTTTACATGGGTATGTTTTAGAACTTATTATAGCACAAAAATTGGCCGCTTTTGTACATAGCATTCATGGAAAAGATAACACAAAATGGCCCAAAAAGAGACTTGTAATGATTTGAAGTGAAAAGTGCCTTATTTACTTCTAAAGTTCCCAGTATGGTGTTAACTTATTTCTAAAGTTTCCAGTGTGATGCAAGGCTATAAATATAAACATGAACCCACTGAAAACCACCAAAATGAGAGCTGGGGGGTGTGATTGGCACAGCACACACTTAGCATGCACAAGGCCTGGGTTCAACCCCCAGCGCCAGGGAAGGAAATGAGAACAAACTTAAGTATTAACAGCTACCTAACCTCACTGCTTAGGGCAACACTTTTTACAGGAAAGATTTTCTTGTTCTTGGGTTTCTTAGAAACAGTGCTTCTTAACAAACATACCTTGGCTGGTTTGTTTGTTTGTTTGTTTGTTTGTTTGTTTGTTTTTCTATTAGAACATGCATATTGACCATTAAATATGGAAATTTGAATTTTGGCCATTATCTCAGCTTTTGAAATTCATGCTGAGCAAACTTCAAAAAAGTACAAATCGGAACTAAAGAGGTAATGGTTTAGAGGCTGCTCTTCCGAAGGACCAGGGTTCAATTCCCAGCCCCACGTGGGTGCTCACAACCTCCTGTAAGTTTAGTCCCAGGAAATCCAATGCTCTTTTCTGGACTCCATGCATTTTGCACATACAGAGCACACAGACATGCATGCAAACAAAATACCTCTGCACATAAAAAAATACATATAAAAGCAAAAAAATAAGAAAAAGAGCACAAAAAAACTAAGTCATGTAATTCCAACTCCATTCTAAACACTATGTATCAACTTCAACCTCATAGTCAAAGCTGCACAGTTTAACAGTGAAGCCTATTATATGAATTCACTTTTGGAGGCAGGGTTAATGAGCAGGACTATTTTACCAAGTTCTAGGAAGGGAGATGAATATCCTCCAATAACACAAAGTCAAGTCAACCAAATGCAGACCGCATCATTACAACGATCTACACATTCTCCAACATGGCACGTAAATGTAAGCTACTTAAAATGACAAATGAAACTTTCACTTTTCATACCTGAAAACTGAAGACATTTCTCATTAAAATGACTCAAAAGCCACATGAGGCGAATGGCCACAGAACTGGCCTATAAGAAGCAATAATGGACAATGTCCATCAAGATGAAAAGGTCATGGAAGCAAAACTAGCTGCCATAAATAAAGGAATTGTTAAGCAACAAAAAAATAGGTACTGTCCCAAAAAATAAGGGAGAGAAGCAACTCAAAAAGGCATCCCTAGCCGGACAGTGGTGGCACACACCTTTAATCCCAGCACGGGATCTCTGTGAGTTCAATGCCAGCCTGGTCTACAGAGAAAGTTCTAGGACAACCAAGACTACACAGAGAAACCCTCTTGAGGGGGGTAGGGAGTATCCCTTTGCTAGCCCCTGAAATAACAAACACACATACACAGACTCACCCACACAATGTATTTTTTTAAGAAAAAATCTGAAAGTAGACTTCCTTGAACTTGTAGTCCAAACACTGACCAGTGCCTTCTTCCATTCTGCCAAATTCCAGCAAAATATCTCGACTCAAAGGCA
>CM052704.1:88648261-88666123 GCA_028551405.1 Uromys caudimaculatus
AGAAGAAAGGCTGTGTCCTTCTCAGAGGACCATGGAGGACCCAAGCACAGAGAAAACACTTCCCAGGGTGACCTGGATTTACAGCACCCACAGTGTAACCAGTGCATCCTGATTGTCTCAAAAGATTTACAAAGCTGATGGCTGATGGCTGATGGTTCGGTTTTTCTAGTGAACTGTAATTTACGTGAGTCTGTCCCTAAGGAGCTCATTGTTTAAAGCACCACGATACCTAATTCTACACATTAGAAGCTTCCTGCAAAACTGTTCAACCCCTCAGCAAAAAGAAACGCAACTTTACAAGCACTGCCTAGGCCTGCCAGGAAATTTATGGCCACCCATTCTGAGCAAGATGCTACACATTAACATATTAATCAAAGACATACTTCTTTTAAAATAGGATGCCTTAGGCTGTAAGAGTGTAAGGCATGCCAATACTTTGGTTTTCATGTGTGCAGTATGAGTGTGTGTGTGTGTGTGTGTGTGTGTGTGTGTGTGTGTGTGTGTGTGTGTGTGTGTGGTGTGTGGTGTGTAGCTGCATGTGTGCCACCTATGAATGTGGAGATCTGAGGCCCCAAGGCCAACCTTTGGGTGTTGGTCCTCACCCCTCTTTGTTTGAAAATCTCTTTGTGCCTATGTGAGAATGACTAGCTGGCCCAGGAGCTTCTGGAGAGTACCCTGTCTCCTCCTACCATCTCCCAGTAGGGTCATGCTGGAATTACAAACTCTGGTGCCGCAGCACTGGGCACTTCTGGGAGTCCTAGCAATGGAAACTCAGGTTATCAGATAAGCCTTTTACCCACTGGCCCATCTCCCCAGCCCATCTTTAAATTTTTTTTTTTGTTGTCCTTGTTGTTGTTTTTTGGGGGGGGTTGTTTGTTTGTTTTGTTGTTAAGAGCATTGTTGATACCAGCTAATGTTTGCCTTATTATTGATGCTTCCCTCCAACCAGAAGATGGTTTTGATCCTGATGCAAATTCATAACGTCTACATTTTCAGAAGATCCTAACTGCTTGGTACACACTAGCCTAAGACTCTGGGGAACAAGTCGGCGTGCCTGCTCATGCCTTAGAGCACAACTTGCCACAGTTACAGATGCCAGTGGCTGAGCACCTACCAAGTTTCCTGTGTACAGGACAGCCTGAAAAAGAACGAAAGGCCTCTTGATACCAAGGATTCCAGTATCTATTGAAAACATGGCATCCCTAGGCTGGTGTCTCAGTCTCAGGATTGACTCCTGTCCCGGACACATCCTTTCAGGAAATCCCAGCTGCTCACACACAGTAAAGGACCTTCTCCACTTAGCACTTTCTTTAGCCCTAGGCACAGGCAGGCAGGGTTGTGTAAAAGCCTTCAGCTGTCACTTCTGTAAAATGAGTGACTATGTAGCATCCAGCTCTGTATTTCATGTCTTTCCACTCTGAAGCAAAGTCAGTGAAGGGAAAGTCCCTTCCAAGACTCCAATTAACAAAAGCAAGAGGCAGCTTCTTCGGGAGTGTTCTGCTAGGATTAAAATTCACTCCCACAGCAGTATTCTCAAACCATGTCAGTTAACTCTTTTATTCACGGGCAGCAATCTACAGGGAGCGGACTGGGCAGCCAGGCTATTCCCATAGCTTTGGCAGAGACAATGAGGACTGATCCAGCGTACATAAGAGGCTAACTCTCACCTTTTTGAAAGCAGTTCCTGAAATCAGGACCTGAAAAGGGAAAACTGCTCTAAACCCAGTGGCAATGATCTGTTACCACTCAAAGCCCCTGGAGTTAAAACCCGCACCCTCCACCTTGCCTCCAAGGACCCAGGGCTGTAGCTCCTATCTTCTCTCTTTGGGGACTTATTTTGCAACATTTCCTCACCTTATTACCAGCAAGCTCAAGCCACAGGAATGTCTGAGTTCCTGCTTTGGATCTTCATATGCTACTCCTCAGCCCTGGTGAACACATACTCCTACTTTAGGTCTCAGTGCAATTACCCTTCCTCAGAGAATTCTCTTCTCATCTCCACCTCTTTGGCTGCTCTCCAAATGTGCCTATTCCACAGGCCCTGTTTCTATCCTTTAAAGAACTAAAGGTCTTTTGGGGGCTGAGGACGTGGCTCGTTTGGTAAAGTGCTTACCGGGCATGCACACGGTCCTGGCATTCATCCCCAGAATTGCACAAAATGGGATGTAGTGGCAAATACCAGGTCATTTTCAGCTCCATAGTAAGTGCAAGGCTAGCCTGGGATAGATCAAAGCCTTATCAAAAAAGAAAAATGCTAGAGTTCTCGCCTCCTTCAGAGGGCTCCAATAGTCTACTTTTAACACTTAACTAGTATACTGACTAAAACCCACTGCAGGACAAGCTCCGTGAAACAGGCTGAGCTAATATCAGTTCCTAGGCATCCGAGCACCTAGTGCAGGGATGGCTGAGTGAATAAATAAATAATTGGTTCATTTGAAAAATAAAGCAAAAGAAAACACTCTGCATTTCTAAACATTCTAAACTGTTCCAGGCTAAGTGTGACTAGAGAGGGGTGACAGACGTGTCACACTTTATAAGCTGTGGGTACAAAGCAGGGTTAAGGGGTTGGAGAGATGGCTCAGTGGTTAGGAGCACTTACTGATATTCCGGAAGACCCTGGGTGACTCACAATGGCCTAACTCCAGATCCAAGAGACCCAATGCTCTTCCAGCTTCCAGTGTATCAGCACTCACGTCAGACACACACAGAGACATTCATGTACTTAAAAATATTTTTTCAAAAGCCTGAAGTAACCAGAGAGTAAGGGCCTGAGAGTGAAGAAGACTAGGCAGCCCTCTTAGATGAGAAGAGCTGGAGCACATCACAGCCCTCTCCCACCACCCCACCTTCATTACTGGTGTGCTCCAAATGCAGCCTGCTCCATAAATAACCTCAGCCCAGAGGCGCTCACCCCACTATTCACCACTGTCCTTTCTAAAAGGTCATCTTCAATTCAGTCTGAGAGGTTTCCCCCAGCTTAAATGTCCCAGAGTGTTTACTTTGCTTTCCCAGAGCTGCAGGCCTGTGTTCCATAAGCAAAGGGGAACCTAGTCCAATGCTGGCACTGGGGAAAGAGTGGGCAAAGCCACGAAGGCACCATCTTACAAAGGCACCACACACAGCTTCTCAAGCAGGCTTTTCTGCCCTTCTTTAATCTCACAATCAGCAAATAAGATATTTTTAATAATTTTAGATCTACTTTGCTGCTCTGAATCAATGATTTGATTTTTCACAACTAATGCAAATGCTATATGAATTCCTTATCCTTTAAAGGTAAAGAAGTCTATATGGTAAGAAATCAGCTACAGGCACTAAGGAGATGGCTCAGTTTAGTGCCCGCTGTGCTAGCATCAGGACCTGAGTTTGGATCCTCAACACCATTGTAAAAGCCAGGTATGGTTTCATGCACCAGCAACCCCGGCACTGAAAAGACTGCCAGATGAAACCCAGGAGCTTGCGTGCCAGCCAGTCTTGCCAAATCAGTGAGAGATCCTGTCTCAGAAAAAAAAAAAAAAATGAGGAGCAACCGAAGAAGATACTTGATGTTCAGTAGGCCTACCACACAAACACACTACACAACACACACACACACATCTGCATACACATGAACAAGTACACACATAAAACACTCATATGCACACATCAATAAGTATTAGAAAGAAATCAGTTATGCTAAGATCCCAACTCAGAAATCTCACCAATCTGCAATCCAAGTGAGCGCGATTCATAAGTAAGCCAAAAAACAAAGTTGGATTGTTTCTTTTTAAAGCTTTCTATGAACCCGTGCATGCCCTTCAGTCATGTTTATAAGTCTCACACAAAGTCTAGCCTTGTTTCAGACTCAACGTTCAGAAAACAACTTTTCTGGTGCCTCCTCCCACTGCATGCTTAGGCTCACAGCAGATCACAGTGCAAATGGTGGTCAGAAGCAGGTGCACTGACCCAACAGCAAGCAGGACCAAGAAAGTGCTCAACTCAAGGCCAGATGTGGCCATGCAGAGTCACCCCAGAACTTGGAGGCTGCAGAGGAGGATCATCACAAGCTCAGGGCAGTGTGGGCTACAGAGCAAGACCCTGTCTAAAGAAAAAGAGAGAAAGAAGGAAGAGAGGAGTACAAGTGGGAGGGAGAAAGGGAACGGGGGAAAGAAAAACTCAATGTGTGGATGTTATCAATAAAAATTAACCAAATGGCACCAAGAGAAGACAAAATGTTAACTAACAGAAGCCATTTTGTATACCAGAAAAGTGAGTGCGTGTGTGTGTGTGTGTGTGTGTGTGTGTGTGTATGAGAGAGGAGAGAGAGAGAGAGAGAGAGAGAGAGAGACTATGTACAGATGCATGCCATAACACATATGTGGAAATAAGAGGACACCTTGTGATCCTCGTCACGTGAATCCCAGAGAATGAGCTCACTGAGATGGAATAAGAACCTTTACCCTCTGAGCTATCTCATGTGACCAGGCACTTTCATCTTTAGAAAGTCTTAGACCTGAATCAGAGAACTGTTTAGTCAATGTATTTGTAATCACATAATTATGGTCAACCCAGCCATTAAGACAGAAGCACAGGTTCATTTTAGCAAAGTCTAAGGGTATATGGTATTTCAGATAAGATTTTTGTAGGTTGAAGATACAGTTTGGTGGGAGAGCACTCGCCTAGCATAGATGAAGCCATGAGTTGGTCACCAGTTCCTCCACAATACACACATGGATCTTTCCAATTCTTTGTATCAGGTACCTTAGTGAACTGTTAACTTCCTAGATGGAAGGAAATAAAGGAACTCCTTCCATATGTTAATGAAAGAGACCAATTTGAAAAAAATAAAAGCACCTTTCATCAATCACTGAAGAAAATCATATTTTATAACAAAAGTAAACCAAACTAGCAAATTCTTCCATTTATCAACAAGATATGAAAATGGTGAAAACCAAAATACCAACTTTATGAATAATAGGAAGACTTCCTTTTATAAAACTATAGTTCGGGAGCTGCAGAGATGGTCCAAGTGAAGGTGCTAGCCACAAAAGCCTGAGCTCAACCCTGGAATCCATGAAAAGACAGAATGAGATCCTCTGACCGTCATGTTTGCATCGTGGTATGTACACACACACACACACACACAGTAAATGTAAAACTAAAGTTCAATACAAATGTTTGTATGAGACAAGCTCTGTAGCCTAGGCTGAACTCAAACATACAGAAATCCTCCTGCCTCAGATTCACTAGGATTATAGGCAGGAGCCACTACCTTCAGCAAACACAAACATTTCTTATGGAGGAATCTATCACCAACCACAAGTAGTTGTGGTTATTTATCAGATGTCATTTACCCGGGTTGTCAAGGATTTCACCCAGAACAACAGAACTTGAAAAGCTCCACCCAACAAACAATTCTTTGGTGGTCCTGGGAGTATTGGGTTATCAAAAAAACAAAAACAAAAACTTTATTCTTCATTAAATTGAAATTAGAGACTAAAAAATCCTAAACAATAAATTCCACAATTAAATGTACAAAATCCAGCTCAAACCATAACTCCAGAGAACTTGAGATCAGCTGTCCCACACAATTCCCCAGACTTTAAAGCAGTAGCTGGCTAAGTATCCTGGTCAGGCGTTGTCTATTTTCTGCTTGAAGACCACAAGAGTCAAAGACTCCATTACAACGAACCCTTTTTCACTTCCACTTTCCCACCTAACAACACAAAACAGAACCTCAAGCACGAGATAGGTCACTCCTCCTTCAGACTTAAAACACATAAACCTACTTAATCTGTGGCTTTCTCCCAGTCATCCAAGGTAAAGAAATTTGTATCTCAAACATTCCTCCTCTCAAACTATGGGACACTTGTGCTCAAAGCCCTGATCAGGTCCTTTCCAATCATCAGTAAGCCCAACGGGTGGAGTCCAGGATGCCACAGACCAGGCAACCATCCTCACCTGTGACTGCTCTCCTCCAAACAGGCTCTCACTCTTCCTAAGCACACCTTTCTTAGGACTCTGCTTGAAATAAATCTCTCTTCCTCCTTCCCTCCCTCTCTTCCTCCTCCTTCCCTCCCTCCCTTCCTCCCTCCCTCCCTTCCTCCCTCCCTCCCTCCCTCCCTCATGCATTCAACTTGTATTTCGGGGGCACCACCCCTATGCCAAGCACAATGCTAGGTGTTGAGATATGACAGTGACCAAGAACTGGCAGTACAGACATCATAAGATGCCCTGTGCTCTAAACATCACCCCATGAAGAAGTCTTTCAATGACAGAAGACTGTGTTAGGAGCAGCATGCACTAACCTCCATTCCTCATTTACCTGTGTTTATCTAATGCTCTGCCACTAACTCTCACACCATTTCCATCTCAGTGGTGTTCTCTTGCACAGCAATCTTCAGCCACTTACAAATTTCAAGTTGTTCTATTTTACACCTCATTTTTAAAAATGTGTCCAGTCCCCCCCCACACACACACACACAAAGTTGTTTTGAGCTGTGGCTAACTAAGCCATTTACGTTGGGCTTGGGAATGTGTTTATGAACTTACAAATGAGAACATCTGATGTCTTAGGAGTCTACTTCAAACAAAATAATGAAACCGCCCTGGGGTGACCTGGCACAGAGCACCGGCTCCCACATTCCACTTGGATCACTCTCTCATGCTGCCTGATAGAAGAACCCCTGTAAGAAGACTCCTGAGCTCTTCAGTTTAGCTGTGTGTGTTTGCCAGTTATCTCAAGCAAGCTGAAAAAAAAAAAAAAACTGAGTAACGATTTATCACTGTGAAGATCAAAGTCCAACTATACACTGCCAAAGCCTAAGAGGTCAAAGCGCAAAATATTTAAACAAATATGAAAGTAAAATTGTATTTAAACAAATATGAAAGTAAAATTGGACGATAGTGGATCACATAGTTAAGAATGGAGTGTGAAGTTGAGCACAGTGACTCACATCTGTAATCTTTGCACCCGAGCGGCTCACACAGGAGGATTACCAAGAATGCAAGACTAGCCTAGGCTACTTAGTGAGCTGAAGGCCAGCCTGTGTACAAAGTAAGACCTTGTCTCAGCAAACCAAAAAAAGAAAAAATGGAGCCCTGTGAGGGCTGAGTGTAGATCAGTGTTAGAGAACTTTCCTGGCATGGATGAGATCCTGGGTTTGATTCCCTGGTAATGCAGGAGGAGGAGGAAGAAAGAGGCAAAGGGGGAAGAGGAAGAAGAAAAACGAAGAAGGAAGAGGAAGAGGAGAAGAATTGACTGTAAATGTATATCGATAAGTGCACAGCCTCAAAATGCATGCCATAGGGTAACATTGTGTCCTCGGGTACGTACATAGCCAAGTAAATGCCTACAATGTATGTGTTCAGAAGATGTGAAAAGCAAAATTCTGCTGGGCACAATGCGCCCGCCATGCAAGAGTGGCATGAAGGTTATGGGTTAACCAGCTGCTTTTGGATTAGACTTGAGACCTGCTCCACAGAACGGATGAACAGACAGACAGATAACCACACAGACAGACAGAGATGGCACAAAAATGAGGTTGTTGGGAGTGACTGAAAAGAATGGAAAGAAGGTGAAGGTTCCTGGGGAGAGTGGAAAAGAGGAATTGGAGTACATATGAGTATGAAATTGTCAAAGATATTCTATTATTTTAAAAACAAATATCTGAACCATACTGAGGGTTTGCCTTGGTTGGTTGTTAGTTGGTGTTTTGAGACAGGGTATCATACATCCCAGACTGACTTTGAACTCCTGACCCTCCTCCTGCCTCCACTACCTAGTACTGTGTCACCTAGTAAACCTGTGCCACCATTCCAGGTTTACATAATGCCAGAAATTGAGCCCAGTACTGCAACACTATAAGTTGAGCTACATCTCCAGCTCGTTTTGTTTTTTAAGGCATGCTCTCACTATGTAACACAACCTAGCCTTGAACTCAAGGATCCACCACTCTCAGCATCCCAAGTAGGAGTCACCACACCCAGCTAAGAGTGTTCATTCTTTAATCTTCTATTCTAGTGCTGGGGATTAAGCCCAGGACCTTGTACATGCCAAGAAAATACTCTCCCAATGAGCTACAGCCCCAACCAAGACTGCTCATTCTTAACTGTTGCAGAATTTTTGATCACACTATGAACCCCAAGATTGTGTTATTTACTGAAAATACCTGTTTCTAGTTGTGATGTGGCTCAGCCCTTAGCACATATCTTTAATCCCTCTGGCTGGAATGCAGACACACCCTTACTTCAATCCCAAACAATGAAGGTAAAGTTAGTTTGTAGAAGGAAGCAGCCATGTGTGAAAGTGATGTCTAATTGAGGGGCAGACAAAGTGATGAAACAGAGATAGATTTGACAAAATAGGCTATGCCCAGCTTTCATGAGAAGAGAGAGGAAAGGGAAGCTACTTGAGGGGCAGTGAAGGGGGGGAGGAGAAGGCAGTTTTATTGGAACAATGATATAGAGGCAGGTTGCAGAAAGAGAACAAGCTAGACACAGGTGAAGACAGAATGAGACAGAATGAGAAGGAGCCAGAAGATTAGAACAGATTGCCAAAGTTAGTATGAGGCCAAGCAGAGCCAGTCAGGAGAAGCTAAAAGTAGTTAGATTCAATCAGTGAGGTTGGAGGGAGTTTGAGCCAGGACAGCTGAGCTGAACCAGCCAGCCATTGCTCAGAAAGAGCTAGAAAGGGTGAGCTTATTCAGAGGTTAAGTCTCAGAGACTGAAAACATTCTAGGCCTAGATAAGATTGTACAAAGGCTAGAAACTTCCAGGACTAGGTCTAGGTTAGCAGATGGAGGCAGTAATACTCGGAGATGACAATTACATCAGGGAAAAAAATATTTTTATACTTAATAAGTAAAAATACTTGGTGACATTTCTTGGCTCCACCAAAGAAACTCCAGCCAGTCTCAGCATCTTTATTTAGTACTCTGTCATGAAATGTTAGTACCTTTCTTCTGAAAATCCCAAGGACAGAAGAAATGGGAAAGCATATGATTGACAGCAGAGATAGTGCACTGTCCTTCTCAGCAAACTGGTTTTCCACACCACTGGCATCCAATCCCGACACCCAAGATGACTGGCCATTGGGTGCACACAAGGCTCTGACAATTAGCACATCTGATTTTGCTAACTCTTGAGCCAAAAAAACATGAGCCAAGTGATTAAAAGTTAGCCTCTATTTGGATGACAGGGTCCGCCGACTCCAACACCAAAGAATTAGCCATTCTAGAGAAGAGCATGCTGTCGGTAGTTCTGTCCAACACAGATAAATCTTTGAAAGGCTCCAGCTACAGAAATGCTTTTTGAAAATAAAGGCAGTTTTATTGGGACAGTAAATACTTTGTTTTTACTCTGGTCTATGAAAACATGCATAGCCCAAAATATTATTTATTTATTTATTTATTTATTTATTTATTTATTTACTTACTTACTTATTTGGGTTTTTTGTTATTTTCATTTTTGTTTTATTTTGGGTTTTGTTTGTTTTTTAATTTTTCAAGACAAGTTTTCAGCCAGGCAGTGGTGGTACACGCCTTTAACCCCAGCACTTGGGAGGCAGAGGCAGGTGGATTTCTGAGTTCAAGGCCAGCCTGGTCTACAGAGTGAGTTCCAGGACAGCCAGGGCTACACAGAGAAACCCTGTCTCGAAAAAACAAAACAAAAAACAAAAACAAACAAACAAACAAAACAAAACAAAAAGACAAGTTTTCTCTGTGTAGCCCTGCTGTTCTGGAACTTGCTACGTAGACCAGGCTGGCCTCGTACTCAGAAATCCACCCTCTGCCTCCTGAGTGCTGGGATTAAAGGCTTTAAAGTGTAAGGTCTTATCATCTATGTTTTATTAAATGTCTCTGACCTTCATAGAAATAGTTCTGTTAAGAACCAAGTAAGAGTCCAGCCATGATGGTGCAAGCCTTTAATGCTAGTACTCAAGAGACAGAGACAGAGCAGGCAGACTTTTCTGTGCACTCAAGGCCAACCTGGTCTAAATACTGAGTTCCAGGCCAGCTAGAGATACAAAATGAGATCAGATAGAGAGACAGAGACAGAGAAGAAATTTTCAAATTTTCAGTCTCAATTGGGTGTAGTGGCACACACTTTTAATCCCAGCACTCAGGAGGCAGAGACAGGTGGATCGCTGAGAGTTCGTGGCCAGCCTGGTCTACATAATGAGTTCCAGGACAGCCAGAGCTACCATAGTAAGACCCTGTCTCAAAAAAACAAGAAACAGCAACAACAAAAATTCAGCCTCATAGCCTGGCCTCATGAAGCCAGTTAGTTAAATTTGTTCCCCGGGCTTTTCAGAAGGTCATTATTTCAGTCAGAGTTCTACCATCTTTTAATAACTCGACAACCTTCTGTACAAACACAGCTGTATCCAGACTAAACATGCTCTCATACTTAAAGAGCCCAGTTAATAGTTTCTCAGATGATCATTTACTCAGAAAGGTGACATTTCATTGGGGCACTCAGCAAATAATTATAGCTACCAGGCTATATGAGGTCCCATGTGACAATGTATATAGACACACTCCCTTCTTTGGAGAAGTGCACATTAGGGTGTCTGCCCTCAGGACATGCTCCACAGATAGAACCCAGGTTACCACACAGGGTCCCAGGGACTCTTCAGACCATCTCGTTCTATCTTTGCAAGAAGTGAAGCCAGAGAGAAAATCATCCATAGCTTCCTCCTTCCTCCCTCCCTTCCTCCCTCCCTTCCTTCCCTCCTTCCTTCCTTCTTTCCTTCAGGATCTTTGCCTTCTGATTGGCTACTTATTTACAGCTTCTTCCTTATTCTCCTTACCCTGAAAAACCTTGATCTCTTCCTCCTCAGAAACTGCCTCAATCTTTAATCCTCTCCTTAGGTAAACTCTCAGCTGGGCATGGTGACACACATTTAATCCCAGCAATCAGAAGGTCAAAGCAGTCAGGATCTCTGAGAGTTCAAGGCCAGCCTGGTCTACAAAGTGAGCTCCAGGACAGCCAAGGCTACACAGACACAGTATACGCTCTTCAAATGGTCACTTACATTTCTCAAATTCATCCTGACCAAGACAGAATGCCTGATCATCCCACCAAAGCAAACTGTCTACGTCTTTCCTTGTTTTGGCTTATGACACCCTCAGGCCCACTGTGAAGGGGCTATCCCAAGAACTGCTTGGTTTCCTTCCTTCAGCGTCTTATCAACTACCCACATATGGATTCAGATCCTGCCTTTTTTCCATCAGCATTGACACACGTGAGTTCAGTGCCTTACTCTTTCCCCCTGAACATCCCAAAGTTTGTGTGTGGCTTCTTATATCCTCTCCAATGGGCCATAAATGATGCTTTTTCATTATTTTTTGGATGGAGAGTGGATAGTACCTCTGGATCTAGATGGTATCTTTTCAAATTCTAGCTCTGTTACTTATTTCAGTGGCACTGGGCAAAGTACCCAACTTCACCGTTCCTGTTGGCATCATTGTACCAAAGGATCCAGCACAGAGGCTAATGCTCTATACATTTCTGCCGTTATTTGCAATTAGCATGAATCTAGCCATGCCATCTCTGTCCCAGAGCCTTCTAAGAGGCTCAAGGCATGCCAGGCTAACCGCACGTTCCTCGCTGTGGCATTCAGTCTGTCCCCAGTTGGCCTCCCAGTGTCATATTCCACACCTCTCCCATGTGACCTGTATACACACCAGGCAAAGTGGGCGACTTACTATAAGCTAAACACACTGCCCTAGCCTCCGCCCTGCTCCTCACTTCTTTCCTCTCACATCCATATCCATGGACACCTGTCCATCCTTCAAGCCGACCTTAATGCCTCCACAGAGCCTTCTATGAACGTCTCTGCTGGACACGTCTCCACCCTTCCATAAGTACTCCTACTACACAGGTGAAGCTTCTCCTGGGCAACTTTGTTCCCTTATTAACAGTCCTCTTAGTCATCCACCGTATTGGTTTGGAGCTCCTTGAAACCTTGAAAGACACATGTACATTCATCATGCTACGCTCTGTACCATAGACCACAGTGTGATTTGCCGGGATAACGAAAAGATGAGTTTGTGCGGGTAAGCAGGACCATCATGGCTGCCATGGCGTGCTATGGCACATCACACTAGGGAAGTACATGCTCTGTTCAGGCTGAGTCTTGATCATTTCTTTTCTCTCTCTATAGCCCAAGCTGGTTTGCAAGTCAGTATGTAACACAGACTCACCTCCAACTAGCAACTCTCCTGCCTCAGTCTCTCAGGTGATGACAGGTATAAGCCACCATTCCCAGATGTTTTTTTTTTCCCCTTAAGAAAGGGTTTCACTATGTGGCTCTAACTGGTCTGAACTCTCTGTGTAGAAAAGGCTGCCCTCAGACTCACAGGGATCCACCTGCCTCTACCTTTGCTCCAAATACGCTAGAATTAAAGAGATGTACACCATACTCAGCTTCTTGCCATTTCAAGTTCACATCCAAACTCACAAAGGGAACCAGATGGCCTCTCTAGCAAGTCTGTCCTTAGAAGACACCAGGAACATGGTGCAAAAAAAAAAAAAAAAAAAAAAAAAGGCATATAACTTGTACCCTAAAGTACAAATATTAAAATCACATAAAATTTTCATTGTTTTTAAGATGCCATTGTGCACTGTGTTTAGTTGATTAACTGTAAAGTTTTCCTAAGTCTACTATCTAGCAATCCCAAGGGAAGTGATTCAGACCTCAATAACTGGAGCTTGTTCAAGTGCATATTAATAAACCCTAGCTCTTTAGTCACTGCAGAGTGAACATAATAGTGTATACACACAGTTCCTACCCTCAGGCACACAAAGATCCCTAGGCCCTCAGCTCACAGACAGAAAGACAAGACGGTGCCCAACAATAGAGTGTCCACTCAATACACACTGAAGGTGGTGACATCATCCAGGTGCCCAGGGTCAGGGAACTGGCTGCTTAGAAGTCCATTCTCTAGGCGTGGAGCTGTAATCTGACACCAGGGATTCAGACCTCTCTGTGCCTCAACAGCTCCAGGCATTCATGGACAGCAGCAAAAGGCTCTTTCATGCCCACTGTCTCTTTAGGCTTTCGGGAAGCACCCTCCTCCCAGCACTAAGAGAAATGTCCTGAAGACATCAGTTCCAAGACCCCCTAGGACCATGTAACAATTAAGGATCAGATAAAATACAGGCTTTTCAAGGTCCAGAATATTATTCCTCTTCCAAGGCCCAGTGGTACCCATAAATCCTGAAGCTGAATTACCAATGAACTCTCTAACAGAGTAAACCCTAGAACGCTTTCTATGGTTCATCTCATTATGCTCATTTGACTGCCCACTTAATTAGGATGGTAACAAAATAAAAGTAAATGTCGAAATTAGAGTATACGAGGCTTGTCTGAAAGACCAGCTCTTTTAGTAAACAAATATAAGTCAATCCCGCCTTTCTATTCCCGTTGACTGCTTTCATCGAAAGGAAATATGTCTCTCCAATTAATGTTTTACTCTGCCTAAAATATTCAAATAACCTTTTCCTTTACATCCATGGCCTTTCAGAGCTCAGTTCCTGGTTCTGAGTTTTCACTCTCAGATCCTAATCCATCAGAGGGGAACAAAAACGAAAAGACAATCTTCTACTACTCAACCAATAATACCATCAAGTCAACTCAACCACACTGGAAATCTCCCACATAGACGCAACTTGGATCCAGTTCCCCACACTTCTGCGTCCTACTTTCCTGAAAACTGGCTGCACAAACAAAAACATCCTTCCAAACAACAGAAGCCTTGTGCACCTGTAGTACACACACTGACTGCCCTGTACCCTGTGGGTGCCCCATAAATACCTAGTGACTGATTCACAGGCCAATTACAGGTCTGGTGATGACACGGGGTGTGACCGCCTGGCGCTACTCTGGGAAGTGTGAGGAACCCAGAACTGCTGTGGGAGTAGGAAGAATTAATCTGTGGAATTCTAAAAGGACTGCAGTGTTGACAGGTCCAAACTATGTACATTTTGTCTGCATCCCTCCCCAAGCCATAGAAAGCTAGTAATGCCTCCTGAACTCTTTGGGAAAAGTAAATAAGCCTGCTTATCAAAGAACCAATAAGCTAAATAATTCGGGGGGGGGTGCTAAAAAAAAAAAAAAAAGAGGGAAACTTACTTTTCATAGACCAGCTCCTCGTCGATGGAGAAATAGTGGATATTTATTGTGCTTTTTGGTCTATTCCTTAAAGTAGCAAAATATAATCGATCTGAAAGACAAGTTTAAAAGACAGAACATGAGAAGCGGAGAAGTGAGGCTGAGAGTGCGGATCGTGCACAAAGGATTAATAATTGCTACACATCATTTTTTTTGTTTTTGTTTGTTTTTCGAGACAGGGTTTCTCTGTGTAGCCCTGGCTGTCCTGCAACTCACTCTGTAGACCAGGCTGGCCTCGAACTCAGAAATCCACCTGCCTCTGCCTCCCAAGTGCAGGGATTAAAGGCGTGCGCCACCGCTACATCATTTAAAGACCCTTTAACAAGTGGGGTTCTTGGAGAAACAGGATCTTCCAGAACGCTACAGAGCCCCAAAAGCACAACTTGCCAAGAGGCTAGAAGAGGACCCAGCAGGGGGCAGAGCATCTTCGGAGTTTCCTCACCCCCTGGTTGCGTGCGGGTGCAGACAGGAGCTGTGGGTACCCGCAAAACTGGAGACACAAGTTTGGTTCGGAAATCTCCAGACCTCAGCTGCGGCGGTATGGGAAGAGAGGCGAGCTTCTACCCCTGCAGCTTAGCAGTCTTCAAGAGGAAGGAAGGAAAGGCAAGGGGGTGTGGTTGGGGGTGGGGGGGTGTCCCGAAAGCACGGGCCAGCCACCGAGGGGTAGAGGATTAGCAGATGGAGGATTAAAACCAGCAGGATCCCCACCAAGATAGGTTTGCTGGAGGATCCCAAGCAGAGAAGCCTGCACTGTCCGGGTACGAGGAAGCTGCAGAGGGAACGAGAACGCGAAAAAGAAGCCGGAAGCAGGGGGTCCTCCGGGAGTTGAGTGGCGAGAAGGGGCCCAAGCGCAGAGCCTCAGTACTGAGGGACACAGGGACCGAAGAGAAACCCAGGGTAGAGGCTTGGGACAAAGGGGTGAGCCTTGAGGAGTTATGGGGGGAGTGGCGTGGAAGGGCCGGAGGATGCCGGGCGGCTGCTCCTCACCTTTCATGAACTCGCAAGCCCCGATTAGTTCCCCTGACTCCGCTGCCATCTTAAGCGAGATCCGCACGGGGGAGGGCTGGGTCGTGGCCAGCTGAGGTCACCCGCCCCCGGGGGCTTCCCCACTGCCCAAGAGCTGGGAGCTCGCGGTCCCAATCACCGAGCCTGCCTGAGGGAGGAGGCGGGCGCCCAAGGCGGAGGCAGCTGCAGGGTCAGCGCGTAGGTAGCCCCGGGGACATTCCGTGGGGAACCGAACCCGCTGGGCGCGGGACGCACACGCCCCGGGCTGTAACCGCTGTGATCCGGACTCGGTGGCGGCGGCGGCTGCTGCTGTGGCTCGAGCTGCAGCTCCTTCTGCTCGCGCTGCACCGTCTCCGCCAAACCTGGACAGTGCACACCAGCTCGCAAGGCCGGGCAAAGTCTTCCCCCGGCTCCCAAAGTGATCATGGAGGACAAGACGTTTGGCCCGGATCGCGCCCGTGGCCACTCGTGCGGCAGCGGGCAGGACTCCGGAGGTGTCCGCGGGGCTAGTAGCAGCTGCTCAGACTCCTCCTTCGCCACCTCCTTTCAGCAGCAACTCTCCCTCCCTCTCCTCCTCCTCCTCCTCTTAGGTCCGCCCCCAGACCTGCCTCCCCGCCCTCCCTCGTCCCCCTCCACTTTCACGGCTCCGCGGCCATCCCTTAAAGGGACAGCTCGGCTCCTTTCTCTGAGCCGGCCTCAGGTCGCAGTTACCAGGCGCCCCGCGGGTCACTAGGAGCCGGTTGCTAAGGCTTTGTTGCCTTTCATCAATTGCTACACAGGAAACTTGGCCCTCGGCGTGGGTGGGGGTGGGGGAATGTCAGGCGTGGCCACAAACTTATGAATGAAAAAGAATGGGTTGAGAGGAGTGGATGCCTCCCAGGAAGCTGTTGCAGCCTGGCGGTCTGAGATGCTGTCTCCACTATCCCTTTCTGCATCGGCTAGCTCTTCTTCCACACCAGATTTTTCTTGTCTCTCTTCAAGCTCTTTCTCTCCGACTCCACTCACTTTCTTCTAAACTCTTGCTTGCTTGCTTGCTTGCTTGCTTGCGCACACACACACACACACACACACACAGACAGGCACGCGCGCGCGCGCACACACACACACACACACACACACACACTGCAAAACCTCAGATCTTCTCCATGTCGGGTCATACCGCTAGCTATCTTTCCACCAACCCCTATTCTCACCACTGTCGGATCTGTGTCTTTATAACCAGATTTCAAGGGAAGCGATACCTCCTAGCTCCAGAGTACACGGACTGATGCCCTCCAAGTATTAGAGTCTGCTCTCACTTAGGCTTTGTTCTCAAGGGGGAAAAAAAAGTTCCCATCCAGTTCTCCAAGTCCTGTCATTTTGGCCACAGGTGTGAATGCAAAATCATACCAGAAATGTAAGGCTCTAGTCTCGGACTGTAGGCTATCCTGGGCGATGGGAGAAAAGGGAAAGGATCACTTGTCCACAAGTGAAATGAACAGATTTCTTTAGTCTTGGCTGGAGCGCTTCAAGGAAGTACAAAGGTTCCTCTCTAGGAGGCCCCGGACTTGTTCTGCAACGTTCTGATCCAGTTTGAACAACTTTAACGCTGAGCCCCAGGGACGTAATTAGTGGTCAGCCCTTCCCTTACGAAAATGGCGCTACTGAACCACTATCCCCAGAGCATGCGCTCTGAGTGGTTTCTTCTTGAAACGGGTTTGTGCAAGCATTTGGTTCTCAGTTGCTTGTTGACCTCTAGGGACAGAGGGGGCGCTCGAGCGAAGTGCCAACTAAAACGACTTGGAACACTGACGCCAGGGAGGCAACTCAACTCACGAATCTTAGGACATTATTCTGCTCCGCTGGCTTTCCAGAAAGCTAAACAAGCACAAAACTGTAAGTGGATACTACTTTGATATACAGGAAAGTTATTCAGAGCAGCTCAGTAATTCTAGCCAAACACATCATTGGTAAGGTATTTAAAAACACAGCCTCTCCTTACATATAAAAGTTAACCCCTTAATCACATTCATGGAAAGCCAGGAGTTGCTAAGAGCTAGGCACAACAGCCTCGTTTCGTATTTGGAAAAAGGGAAAAGTAGAAGAAAAAGAAACAGACTTTAAAACTGTAAAAATCATGAAAGTTGTAATGGGACATGAACCCTTTTGAAGTGTATTACATATTCTAAGAGTTGTAAGAGAGAGTAGTTTGTTTCCTGAAAATGATCCTACATTGCCTTTCCTGTAATTCTCCTTAGAGATTTTGGACATGAGGTATGAATTGTGACCTAACAAAAGTCCTTAAAAGAAATGAAAATGGGGGCTGGAGAGATGACACAGCAGTTAAGAATGCTTCCTGATCTACCAGAGGACCCAAATTCAGCTCCAGGCATCCATGTTAGGAGGCTCACAATTGCCTTTAAGTGCGGCCTCAGAGCATCCAACACTCTTCTGGACAAAACATCACCCACGTGGCATATACTCATGTAGACACACACACATAAGAATAAATTCTCCAAGTAAAAGTGGTCCTGAGTTTGTGGCTCTTCCCTATGGTCCCAGCATATGAGTTCTTCATGAGTTGGAAGTCAGTCTGGATTACTGTGAGATAAGATGCTGTCTCAAGCCAAAATTTAAATGAAAAAATTTTCCCTTAGCATATTTACTATTTATTATGATAATTATTTTTGCTGTAGTTTTTGGTTTTTGAGACAGGGTTTCTC
>CM052704.1:88666223-88706531 GCA_028551405.1 Uromys caudimaculatus
GCCTCTGCCTCTGCCTCTGCCTCTGCCTCTGCCTCTGCCTCTGCCTCTGCCTCTGCCTCTGCCTCTGCCTCTGCCTCTGCCTCTGCCTCTGCCTCTGCCTCTGCCTCTGCCTCTGCCTCTGCCTCTGCCTCTGCCTCTGCCTCGAGTACTGGAATTAAAGATATGTGCCACCTCCATACAGCTGACCACATTCTTTAATATTTTGTTGCGTGTAATATCAGTAAAATAGGACCTCTCTAAATCATGCTATTTTTAAAAAATCCTTAAGAAAAATATACACCAGTGTGCACACAGCACATACACACCAAGATCCTAACGACATCACAAAACACATTATTGTCTCAGTTATCATGGGTCAAAGTTCCTACTGTTGTAGCCTCCCCCAATAAAGGCATGCTTACAGCCCATGGAAGAAGGCAAGACTGGAAACTTCTTCCCAATCACCCAACTTAAACAAACAGAAGAAATTGGCTTTTACTTCAGCCAGCAGTAAAGAATGGCATATCAGACATGAAAATAGTAAGAGATTTACAATGTCTCATCACTGTAGAAAAGGAAGGTGGTATGCTTCTGGATTTAGCAGAAAGGGAAAGGGTGAACACATGTTTAACTCTGCATCTCTAACTTGCATACTGCTTGGGCAGCCTTGCATTCCATGCAGGGTGCATGCATGCACTCCTAGAGAATATACTGCCAGAAGCAACTTTAAATTATGCCTTTAAACTTCCTGTGCAAGCGCTCCTCTCAAGGCTACCCAAGATTCCTCTCACTCTACACACAGCCACTCTTCAAAAATACAAAGCAGCTCTTTACTGCATCCTAGAACTCCACAGATGAAATCCCTCACCTTCCTCAACCTTTCCTTCTGCTCCATCCATCTGGCCTCCATCCTTTCTAATCCAGTCCTCACCAGTTTGCCCAATTTCTTATGAGTTGTGTCCCAGAATGGAATGCAGGCCAATGCTGAGCTGATGTGACTAGTTATGTGTGGGAACAAGGAGGACACTTTTTTTTTCTTTTTGGGTAAGTGATGGAAGACTTGGGTGGGACCAAGAGCCATGGAAACCATGAAAGAACTCAGTTTTATCATTTAACAGTCAAATAAAAAGGGAAATATTCTTTTGTTGGAAGAGGTCAAGGAACAATGAACTCAGGATAGTCAAAGGCTTGACGGCTGTGACGTTTGCATAGCCTGAGTTTTAATTACTACCATTAGAAATATTTCATGAAAATGTACTTGTTCTGTCAGTAGTGATATTATCTAAATCTAGAAGAAATATGGAATATATGATGGCTGCTTCTTACAAATTACTTTTAGATTATGAAACAAAGCCTCAAACTATAGCTTAAATTCGCTACAATTAAATTTGACTAAATGCTTTGATAATCACCTGTATGATATGAAAACCAACATAAAGCACCTTTACCAAAATACATAAGCAAGACTGAGCATGTTCCTCAGCAGAGCACTAGCCTAGCATTTTGAAGCCCTAAACTTCAATCTCTAGTACCTCAAAAGATAATTATATAAATAAAAATAAAATACATAGACAAAAATATTGTTATAACAGAACTAAAAAAACTGAAAATGTCTAGTGTGGCTCATAAAATATCTGGCCACATGGCTGGAAAGGTGGCTCAGTGGTTAAGAGCATTCACTGCTCTTCCAGAGGACCTGAGTCTGGCTCCTAACACCCATGTCAGAGGCCTGCAGCCATTATCTGTAACTCAGGCCCAGAGGATCTGACATCCTCTTCTGGACTCCAAGGGTACCTGGACTCATGTGCAAACACACACACACACACACACACACACACACACACACACACACCACACACACTTTAAAATAAATCTTTAAAAAAAAAAATACCTGCCCACAAAGATCTTAGTATGGCTCAGCCATGTTCTGCATCACAATAATGCCTGTTTAAGGATTCCAAACTGGAACCAAAGAACCAGAAGGAATGTGGAAGATTAGTCAGTTCCATTTTCAAACACAATGTATAAAGTCCAAGAGATTTAGCAGACACCAGATCCGGGAAGAGATGCAGGATGGTGGAGGAACGCTAAGGACTTCCATGATACATTGTGCAGCATGGCTCCTCTTGAGGCATACAGACCACTTCAAATCACCTCACAGCATGGGAGCCAGGGTAATGCTCAGAACAACACAGTTGATAAACGTTGCTTCTCTCTCACACACACACACACACACACACACACACACACACACACACACACACACCTTTCATCCCCTGCCCCAATTCTCCCTTTATTAAACCTAAAGCTCTTTTAGTAACCTCAAGATGGAGTTGGGGGTCACTGAACCTCCTACATCTTTACTTCCCAATGTAGCAACATTGATTAAATCTCCATGATCTGACTTTTTTATTAAGAGAAAAAAATAATTAGCCAGGCATGGTGGTTCAAACCTATAGACATAGCATTTGGCCAGAAGGATCAGGAATTCAAGCCCATCCATGGCTACATGAGACACTGCCTCAAAAAACAAAAATCAAATAAAATCCAATGACATGGGTTGGATCCCCAGAACCTACATACCTACATGCTGGGGGAAGAGCATGGATTTCCATAGGTTATCCTCTGAACTTTTACATGCATACAGTAAGTAGCACTGGCACACACACACACACACACACACACACACACACGCACGCACACACACACACACACTAAGATAGGTAGATAGATAGATAGATAGATAGGTAGATAGATAGATAGATAGATAGATAGATAGATAGATAGATAGATAGATAGATAGATAAGTATATATAGCTTAATGAACATTAATTTTAACAGTGGTCATCTTCTCGTTGACTAATGCAACCAATAAGAAATAGTGGCCTTCTGGAGAGTAAAAGGAAGCTTCATGGTCATGTGAATATGTTTAGTAGCGTTCTAATTATTGGCAAGTTCACATTCTCAAGTAAGCCAACAACTTAACCACCTTTTCTGTGTTTTGTAAAATGTATCTACCTATTATGACTTGTCATTCATACTCTCATTACAGAAGAAATGTAAAAGCAAAGACAGGTGTAGTGGATCATGCCTGTAAGCCCAGCACTTAGGAGTCTAAGGCTTTAGGATTTTGTGGAGCTCAAAACCAACCTCGGCTACATAGTGAATACCAGCCCAGGCTACTCTAAATAAATTTGTGAGCAAATGAATAAACAAATATTTTAAAGCAATTTTTCTCTTAAATATGTAATATAATGTTACTCAAATAACTCCTCACCCAAACATGACCGCCTGCCCTGCCCCCCATCACCAGGCTGGGCAGCATCACTAGGGAGCCGTAGTTTGAATTTCACTCCTAAATCATTATTTAATACATCTCTAATATACTTAACATATTTCTACCAGGAAAATAATAATAATCAAAGAATCAAAATCTAGGCACAGTTGCAGATGTCTGTAATCCCAACACTCGGAGTAAATTCAAAAGGATCCAGATTCAAGGCCATCTTCACCTACAGAGTAAATTCAAGGCCAGTTTGGATGACCTGAGACCGTTTCAAGAAAACAAAGCAAAAAGATAAGGAAACCGAGCAGAACAATGTAAACCTCAGGTTTCTTTCCACCTGCCTATGAAATCAATACGGTTATTTCTGCATTTTTAAAGAAGAGGAAATGGATTCAAAGTAGCTACTCAACAAACCTATCAAAAACGAATATTTAAAGTGAATAACTTAAATGTGAGCCATCTGGGTACATAAAATAGTGGGGAAACGCTGTGCTTATAACAGAAACCTGAATTTCAGGCATATCTTGATAGCCAGTGTGTGCCTTGTTTTGGACCCAATATTCTCTGCTACTAAACAGGGCTTTATACTAATTTCTAATTCATAGTAATAGCAGAACTAAAGATGTTACATTGTATGGCTATAGCATACAAACAACAACAAACACTGTTAAAGACCAAGAAATACAAACCTGCTTTTAAAGTTCAGTTTCCGTAAGCCTCCTATGATTAAATCTATTTGGGTGTAGATAAGGTTACTTTGTTTCCTCTCAAGACCATGAAGTGAGAAGTACACATACTTGCAGAGAAGTTCTTTTTATCCCCTGGTGAGGTTACAAAGCTTTGGTTTCTTACTGTTTGTGGCCATAGGCTCTTCCTCTAGGGCATGATCCAGGCTAAGGCCCCATTCAGGCTTCCCCGGGACTTTGCTAAACTTTCCTTTTCTGACTCACTTTCCTCCGATCATTCTGTTCCAAAAGCCTGGGGCTCACATGTTGTCTCCTTCAGTTCCTCTGGTGACCCTTCACCCACATCTGTAATGATGTGTTTTCTGGTACTGTAATCCTATGTAGAAATTCCAAGAAAAATGATATTGCCAGGGAACTAACAGGAGATCTATTTCTCCAACAACAACAACAACAACAACAACAACAACAAAAACCTATTATATTATTATTACAGATTTCTTTCTTTTTTTTTTTTTTTTTTTTTTGGAGACAGGGTTTCTCTGTGTAGCCCTGGCTGTCCTGGAACTGACTCTGTAGACCAGGCTGGCCTCGAACTCAGAAATCCGCCTGCCTCTGCCTCCCAAGTGCTGGGATTAAAGGCGTGCGCCACTACTGTCCGGCTGTGAACAGATTTCTGATAGTTGACTTATCACTGACAATACATTTAATTGTATCTATTCTCAAGGATGGAAAAGGCAACTTTATATCTTCAGTTTGACCAAACTTTCCCAAGCAAGCTTATTCTTCAAATTATATGTAACCTAATGCCCGGAGGTGGTGGCGCACATCTTTAATCCCAGCGCTCAGGAGGCAGAGGCAGATGGATCTTTGTGAGTTCAAGGCCAGTCTCATCTACAGAGAGAATTCCAGGACAGCTGGAGCTACACAGAGAAAGGATTACTCATAGTTGTTAATAAATGTTTAAATAATATAGTGTACACACAAGCAAAACAATTTCTACTTATTCCCCCTTTTTTCTTTTTTCTTTGGAACAGCATCAATGTTCTTTCTTACATATTTTGGCATTCAGTCAGCAAATACTTACTACCTTCTATTGTCTAGCCCTGTGCTAGGTGTTGGGAACGCACTGGAGAAGAAATCTGAGCTCCTGGTCTTTAAGAATTTACATTCTGGGGAAGGTTGTGGACAGGCAATTGAACTCCCTATCAAGAGATGGGATAAGGTAAAGTAAGAACACAGTAGGAAGCTTTGGTGAGGTAAAGCAATACTGCACAGTGAGTAAAGGGTCCCCACAGAATCTGCACAAGAGACCTAGAGGCGAAATGGGAGTTAGGCAGGTCTATGTGATGAGGCTGCTGGGGGGAAAGGTGTGGAAGATGGAAAGAAAGAGCAAGGGGGTGGCAAGCTGAGGGAAAAGTATGCACTTGGTCTGGGAAGCAATCAAAACGCAGGTTCAGTATCTGCTCAGACTCACTGGGCGCCAACACAGGATAAAAAGTGGAGGGCGAGAAGGACTATGGTAAGCTGGATTAAAACTTCAGACTTGCAGTTGGAGAAATGGCTTAGTGGTTCAGAGTGCATGCTGCCCTTGCTGAGGCCCAGAGCTCTGTTTCCAGCGCCCACTTTGGGAGGCTCACATTACCTGTGACTCCAGTGCTAAGCGATTCAATGCCTGTGGTCTCCGGCAGCACTTGTGACCCATATCTACACACACACACACACACACACACACACACACACACACACACATGCACGCACACTAAAAAATAAAATAAATCTAAGCAACAACAAAAAAACCCACTTTGGGGCTAGAGAAATGGCTCAATGGTCAGGAACCAGATCTGCTCTTACAAAGGACCCAAGTACAGTTCCCAGCACCCACTGGTTGGCTTATAACAGCCTGGAACTCTAACTCCAGGGATCCAACACTCCCTTCCACAGCTACCTGCACTCACATGCTTACACCCACAGATAGACACACACATACACATACATATAACTTTTTAAAAAATCTTCTTAAAAAAAAACCACCCAGATCTTATTCAGAAGGCAACAGACACCATTGTGAACTATATCAGGTGAGAAAGGTGTCATTGGTGGGGATCTGAAACTTCCCACAGGAGTCTTCACAGTAATCATTAAAGTAAACGGGTCAATGAATAATCCTCAAGGAAGCAATTATAGCAGGAATGTGGACCAAGGGCCATTGAAAACAATCTTTCATTCAGTTTAATTTCTTGTCTCTAGCTGTCTAAAGACAACAGAACTTGGTGAGTTTTTACAGAATATATGTAAATCCATAACAAGAAAAGTTGTCTGACATCCTGAGCACTCATTTTCTTTTCTCTTTATTTTTGAGACAGGGTTTCTCTGTGTAGCCAGCTGTCTTGGAACTCCCTCTGTAGACCAGACTGGCCTTGAACTCTGCCAGTCTCTGTTTCCCAAGTGCTGGGATTCAAGGAGTATGCCACCACATCCAGCATCTGAACTTTTGTTTTTATAAATAGAAAAATGTAGATATGTGTAGTGGCTATTTCTGATTGTCAACTTGACTATTTCTGGAGTGAACTACAATCCAGAATTAGAAGGCTCACCCGTGATCCAGATCTTGAGGCTGGAAGACACAAGTTTCTGACTTGGATCTTGGCATGGAGATCTTGAGGCATAGTGGCCATGAAAAGCTTAGGCCCAGGCAAAGTAATCCTAGAAGACTGAGGCAAGGAGATCTCTGAGTTCAAGGTCAGCCTGGGACAAAGCAAGTCCCAGATCCAAGCGTGGTGGTATACACCTTTAATCTGGGCCACAGCTTCTGCTGGAGACCTACATAAGGACATTGGAAGAAGGAAGAATCGCCCTTCTTCGCCTGGGTGCCTTGTGGGACTGAGCAACAGCTAGATCCTTGGACTTTCATTCACAGCTGCTGCTGAATTGCTGGGGAGTTGGACTACAGACTGTAAGTCATCAACAAATTCCCTTACTATATAGAAACCACCCATAACTTCTGTGACTCTAAAGAACCATGACTAATACAATATGATAGCATATATTTCTTCTAAACATTGACTATTTTTTAGTAAAAAGCAAATATTAAAAAATAGAACATATAAGAGTTACTCTATTAAAATAGAAATACAAAAGTATCATGGGATGTATGAGAAATTGATTTCTGAAGACTGGCCAGAAATGGCCAGAAAGTCTAATAATTAATTAATTAATTATACAACCCCCACCACACCCCCCAAAAAACCCTTTCAGGGCTGAAGAGGTGGCTCAGCAGTCAATGCTCAGATCCTACATCTGGCAGCCCACAACTGTAACTCCAGCTCAAGGAAGACCCAATACCTCTGGCTTCTGTGGGTGCTGGCACATACTCACACTACACACAATTTCAAAAAAGAAACAAAAACAAATCTTTTTTAAAGACAACTTATCGAAATCACTAATTAACATCGGAAGCATGCCCACACAACCCCCTAGGCTCCTGAAAGGCTTTGGTTGAGAAGAGCCACGCTGCATACCATGTGCCTTGGAGTCCCAGGACACCAGTCCTACCTGCTCATCTCCTCATGAGAGAAGAAAGGCATTCCTCTGTTGCAGACACAGTTCCTATGTGCCATGGACCAGGTTTGTTGAATGAAACCTTTCTTGATGGCCATCAATAGTGTACCTATTCACATTATCCCTGGGGATTTTGTCTGACCTTTGCCCTCCAGTGCTATGCCTCTCAATATGTTCTTGAAACATTGTGTGTGTGTGTGTGTGTGTGTGTGTGTGTGTGTGTGTTTTCTTAGGTTTTGACTTTACTTAGATGTGTCTTTACTGGGTTTTAAACCCAAAGCTCTGTCAGTGCAAAAAGCCAAGCACTCTTTCATTGACCTGTGTCTGCCAGCCTCTGAGAGCATCGTTATCATAACTACCACCACCTGCCTCCCATCTGCCACATCCACAGAGAAAGTCTGATGAAACTCCAGACTCAACCCTCTCCCAACACTTGAACAGCTCCGGGACACTGCCTATCCACAATGACTCTCTCTCCTCCAAATTCTCCAGTTCTGTGCATAGTTTATTCATCTGGTTGCTCAAAACAACTCCAAGCTAAGAGCTGCTCTCATTTATCCCCCACAGCCAGTTACTTCGTATGACTCGCCTGCTCTGTCGGCAGAATGCATCCTGAGTCCTGCAATGTCCATCTCCAGGGCAACATCACGCCTTCCCCTAGATTGCTGCAATAGCAAACACTGTAAAACTTAGCCTTTTGTTTAGATCTTGAGGATCCAAAGACTTGGGTCCAGTTGGAATCTTTCCCTGTTGTATTGTTCAAATGTAGGCCAAGTTGGTCTTAAGTGCAGTCAGAGCTTCCCCTCACAGTGCTAGGAAGTTGTTCTCCAGGTCTCTATCTGCCTCCTCTACCTTGTCCCACTCACTCTTTCCCGACTCTGAATGTTAGGGCCTTGGAACCAGGCTGGGATGCTTGGCTAGGACATAGCTTGCTGTGGTTGGACCAGGAAAGTGCAGGTAAGGCTGGAAATGAGACAAGGACTAGATTGCAAAATCATCTAATATGCCACTCAAAAGCACTGGCCCTTGATGCTCCCAGCAATAGTAGTCACGGAAAGCTTCTAAACAGTGGAAGTCATATAACTAGGCGGCAATTGTTGGTGCAGTAAACAAAAATCAGTAAAAAGATTCTAAGCAAAAAATAAGAATCCTGGGAAAGAAGTAAAGATAAACAACTAGATATTGATAGCATAAAGTCTAAACTTACAGTAATTAGCTGATGTTCAGCACACATTTTTCCTTTTCTTCCTCTCCCTTTCTCTGTCTCTGTGTCTCTCTGCCTCTGTCTCTCTGTGTCTGTCTCTGTATCTCTGTCTCTCTCTGTTTGCCTGTATGTATGTGTGTGTCTCTGTTTGCATGTGCATGTGTACATGCATGCGCGCACATGTGCGTGCGTGCGTGCGTGCGTGCGTGTGTGTGTGTGTGTGTGTGTGTGTGTGTGTGTGTGTGTGTTTGAATATAGGCACATGGGAACTTGTATGCCAAGGCATGTATGTAGCGGTCATCTGAAAACCATGGCTGTCAGTCTCTCTTTCTACCTTGTTTAAGACAGGGTTTCTTTGTTATTTTTTCATTATGTATCCAGACGAGGTGGGCCTCCCGCTTTCAGAGATTCTCTGTCTCTACTGCTCAACTCCCTTTAGGAGTGCTAGGATTACAGACGTGCACTACCATGTCCATTTTCCATGTAGATCCTGAGGATTAAACATGGGTCCTTACACTTGCATGATAAGTAATGGACCACAGTTCTTTTTGTCAACAACCTTTTTGGTGAATGCTGGTGTGAGATGATTACAGAAGAAGCTCTACTGGGAGCTCCAAGTTCCAAGTAAAATCTTCAGAATAGACCCTTGCCTCTTGATACTCAGTATGGACAACCCACTAGCGAAAAGATTTAGAAGAGCTCACTGATGACAAAGTCAAACAAAGATTTATATTTCAACTTCAGAGGCACTGATATTTCTGTTGTGAAAAGTTGTGTAATATATGTGTGTGTCATTTTTCTCATTGTAGCAACCTGACAAAAGCAACTTAAGGAAAGAGTTGGAACACTCCGGAGGAGGACCAGGGGAGGAAGTGGACAAGTAGAACTAGAAGTGGGTAAAGTGGTGGGGAAGGGCTAAGTTAACTTGGCAGCTCAGCGTGAAAGTGCAACCCATCATGACAGGAAGTATATGGGGCCAATGTGTGAAACACCTGATAACACTGTGTCTGTAGTCAGGAGCAAGATGCCCTCTGACCTGCACATCTGTGCCATGCTGTACATTGGCACACACATACAGTAGGTGTGTGAGAGAGAGAGAAAGAGAGAGAGAGAGAGAGAGAGAGAGAGAGAGAGAGAGAGAGAGAGAATGAATTTTGGGGTTTTTTTGTTTGTTTTTGTTCTCCCCCCCCCCCATAGATAATTTTAAGGAGCCAATATTTCTAGGACCACCAAAGAATTGTATGTCGGGTGAGGCTTTTCAAGTTCTGTCGTTCTGTTAAAATGTGTTTAATCCTAGCTGGGCAGTGGTGGCGCACGCCTTTAATCTCAGCACTTGGGAGGCAGAGACAGGTGGATTTCTGAGTTCAAGGCCAGCCTGGTCTACAGAGTAAGTTCCAGGACAGCCAGGGCTACACAGAGAAACCCTGTCTCGAAAAAAAAAAAAAAAAAAAACCTGTGTTTAATCCTTGCCTCTGAGGGCACTGCATATATGTGGTATACAAACATACATGCAGGCAAACAAATACACATAGAATAAAAGTAAATCCTTTTTAAATTTAATTTTAAAATTATTAAATATCATTATCTAAGAAACAAAAGCACTTAAAACGATGACTAAAGGTGACATACTCAAATGGCAGTGTCAGAACAGTTAACTATGGATGATTTGCTTATTATGTGCTATTTTAACGTTTGTTGCTTTATGATTTCAGGTTTTTCTAGGGCTGGAGTTATAGCTCAGTGGTTGAGCATTTGTCGAGCATACATGAATCTGTGGGTCAATCCCACAGTGGAAATAAAAACTTAGAACTAACAACATCTCTGATTTTGGTTTTGTTGTTACTTTATAAGATAGGATCTTACTCTATAGCCCAAGCCAATCTGGAATTTGCTATGTAGCCAAAGCTAGCTTTGAACTTTGTTGATCCTCCATCCTCAGCCTCCTGAATATTGGGATTACAGGTGATGTCTTTGTTTTTAGAAAAACTTGGACACCACCCCATTTCTCTCTGATACCTCTCTAAAACTTGATTTTAAAAAACACCTTTGAATAAATTTTATGAACATTTCATTTATGAACTTAATTGAAGATTTAATATATAATTATAAAAGTAAAATCTCACATTTCATTCAAAGGGCGATTCATCTTTACCAAGCCATAGAAATAGCTGTTTGGGACAGACTGGTACAGATTATGTGCCTTTTTATATTTATTTTAGAGTTTCTTCTAAGTTTTTTTAAAATATAAATTGTTACATTTTAAGGTCCATTTTATTTATTTTTTTTAATTAATTAATTTATTTATTTATTTATTATATGTAAGTACACTGTAGTTGTCTTCAGACACCCCAGAAGAGGGCATCAGATCTCATTACGGATGGTTGTGAGCCATCATGTGGTTGCTGGGATTTGAACTCATGACCTTCGGAAGAGCAGTCGGTGCTCTTAACCACTGAGCCATCTCTCCAGCCCCGGTCCATTTTATCTTTAATGGTGGATCTGTGTGTGGGTGTCTGCACATTAGTACAGGTGTCCGTCAAGGGCAGAGGCACCGGGTTCCTTGGAGTTGGATTATAGATGTTGTAAGGCTCCAGATGTGGGTGCTGGAGCTTGGTCCTCTGCAACGGAGCACAAGGTCTTTACCACCGAACATCCCTCTCATTCCTCTCAGAATGTCGTTTAAAAAAATCAAAATTAGGACATCGGTGAGTATTCAAAAAGCATTTTAATATGCTCCAAAATGAAGGGCCATGCCCTTGCAAGACTCCATTTCTGTATGACATTTACAGCTCATCGCAAACAGATGCTGAGTCTCAGATGTGAGGAGCACCACTCTGTTATAAGGCACTGGAAACCTCACTTGGTTACTTGGCCAAACTCATCAGCACTTCCTCTTTCCATTATGTCAAATTCACCCCCCTTCCCCATAGGTTCTGCTGAAAGCAGAGGTGGGAGAGTTATGTGTTGAAATCAGCCTAGGCTACATAGTGAAAGCATGCCTTAAAAGCAGAGAGAGAGAGAGAGAGAGAGAGAGAGAGAGAGAGAGAGAGAGAGAGAGAGAGAGAGAGAGAGGAAGAGAGAGAGAGGGAGAGAGAGATTCACCAGCTCACCAGTGTCCAAATGTATAAATCGCTATGGTGGATGTGATCTATTAAAAATTAAAGACATCAATGAGCCAAGGATAACCCACAGAACTGTGAACCTTTACCACTGAATGGCAATGCCATCTTCTAAAGCAGAGCCATGGAGTGTCCTTGGAAGAACTAGGGCCTCCAATTGTGGTTTGTGTTATGTAGAATTTGAAGCATCTACTGGACAATGAGGTGGAGACATCTGTGAAGCACTTGGGTTATAGACTGATGCTCAGGACAGCTGAACTGGATCGACTGGTCAATGGAGACTCTCCAGAGACA
This sequence comes from Uromys caudimaculatus, assembly GCA_028551405.1. NCBI lineage: Eukaryota > Metazoa > Chordata > Mammalia > Rodentia > Muridae > Uromys > Uromys caudimaculatus. The sequence goes on from CM052704.1 coordinate 88,678,350, forward strand.
CAACATACATTTCAGAAAATAGAGAGGTGGGAACATGGCTTCAGGAGACAGACTGTAGACGACTGAGTGTTCATCCCTCCACCTAGTAGTAGGAACTCAGGCAAGGTGCTGACATCTTGGCATCTTGGTTGCCTGGTCCACAAGGTGGGAACAACAGTGCCCACCTGACTACATCAGGAAGATGAAACCATTTTTGCTAGAACACAGCAAATATGGTAGACGTCATTTTTATGTCTTTCAAATAAGTGTCAAGAAAGAATATACAGAATCAGACTTCTTTTCAAACAGCAGAATTTGTAATGGAGAAGAGCTAAGAGAAACATGAGTAAACCTTCCAGTTTCTCTTGCTTTTAGTTATGTGGCTTTGGTTGGTTGGTTAGCTGGTTTGGTTTCCTCTTTGTTTTGAATTTAAGTGGGGTCTCATGTAGCACAGGCTGGCCTCTAATTTGCTGTGCACTATAGCTGGCTTCCAACTCCTGCCCTTCTTGTCCGCACGCTCACTCACTCTTTCTCTCATCACCAATTTGAAAGGCCCTGTATTTCAACACTAGATCCACAATAACTTTACTGGAAATGACCAATTGGATGCACAGTGCACTGGCTGGTTTTGTGTCAACTTGACACAAGCTGGAGTTATCACAGAGAAAGAAGTTTTCGTTGAGAAAATGCCTCCATGATGTTTGTGCAGGAATAGAAACCCTGACTAAGACAAATTGGTACCAGCGAAGTGGGGTATTCCTGTGACAACCTGACCATGTTTTGGGGAGGACTGTGGAAGGACTTTGGAACTTTGAGCTAGAAGAGCCATTGGGATGTTAAGAGCTCTGTGGAATGTTCTGTAGGAGCTTGGAAGATAATGTTGAGAACAGTGCAGAAGATGGAGGCCTGGCTTGTGAAATTTCAGAGGGAAGATTAAAGACTTATCAGGGCCATTGCTAGTTTGATTTAAGATTCTGTGGTTTTGGTTAGCTGGGGCTGAAGAAATCAGCTGTGATTAACAAGATACCAGAACTACTAAAGCAAAACCATTGCATTGCTGGGACTATTGATGCTGGTTATCTGGAGTTAAGAAATTAGTGGTGATTAAGAAGAGACCAGTATCATTGGGGTGAAATCTTCTAGAAGTGTTTTCTGAGAGCACAGAGGCTGTGTTCCAGAGATAGCCAGGGAACCTTGTGCTGTAGCAGGACTTGGTAATGTGTAAGAGTCACCCAGGTGGTACTGGTTTAGAAGGCATGAAGGAGCAGCTGAAGCCTGGGCACTGTGAGAGTCCTGGAAGGCCATTGGTGAAGGTGCAAACTCAGTTGCAATTGACAGCCCAGGATTGAAGGGGTCATGCAAAGGAGGTGAGACTTGGCACCATCAAGAGCACCTATGAGAGGCTATTGATAAACCTAGTTGCAGCAGAAGGCAGCAGTGTTTTGGAGATACCAGTACCATGAGATGACCACCAAGAACAGCAGTAGCAGTGGAGTACAGGCATCTGGAGCCTAGGAGACAAGGTGTGTGCTACAAAGGGCAGAGCTGGAGAAGTGACTCAAGCCCTTGGAGGAATCCAGAAGATCGTGAGTGGATCCCAGACGGTTGGAGTTTGATTTTGCTTTTGATTGTGACTGTGGCCTGATATTTTTCTCTCTTGAAGAAAGACAGTATTTTAGTGGAGCCCACAGTTAAGAGACTTTGAATTTTTAAAAGACTTTGAATTTTAAGAGATTGGATATTTAAAAGGAACTGAAATGTTAATATGTAAGAATTTGCAAAGACTATGGGACTTTTAAAGTTATTTAGATATTGGGGATGAATAAGAAAGTAAGGGTCGAGGTTTATTGGTGATGTGTTTGTGTGTCAAGTTGACAAGGGGTCAATTGTACTGGCTAGTTTTGTGTGTCAATTTGACACAAGCTGGAGTTATCACAGTGAAAGGAGTTTCAGTTGAGAAAATGCCTCCATGAGATCTGGCGGTAAGGCATTTTCTCAATTAGTGATCAAGGGGGGCGGGCCACTCGTGAGTGGTACCATCTGTGGGCTGGTAGTCTTGGGCTCTATAAGAAAGCCAGATGAGCAAGCCAGGAGAAATAAGCAACAGTAAGCAGCATTCTTCCATGGCCTCTGCATCAGCTCCTGCTTCCTGCCCTGCTTGAGTTCCAGTCCTGACTTCCTCTGGTGATGAACAGCAGCATGGAAGTGTAAGCTCAATAAACCCTTTCCTCCCCAACTTGCATCTTGGTCATGATGTTTGTGCAGGAATAGAAACCCTGACTAAGGCTGGGCAGTGATGGCGCACGCCTTTAATCCCAGCCTTTGGGAGGCAGAAGCAGCAGATTTCTGAGTTCGAGGCCAGCCTGGTCGACAGAGTGAGTTCCAGGACAGCCAGGGCTACACAGAGAAACCCTGTCTCAAAAAACCAAAAAAAAAAAAAAAAAAAAGAAAGAAAAGAAAAGAAAAAAGAAACCCTGACTAAGACACACAGGGTATGTGGAAATGGCTCCTAAGTTGCTTGGAGGCCACTTAGCTCCAGCTGAGGCTACTGTCCCTTCACCTGAGCCCCAGTGTCTTCTGGGTAACCTTTTGACTTTCTGTGACCTAAACCCGCATGCTCCCTTGATACACTGCTGTTTTCAGCACACAGTCAGTCCCACGGAAAGCAGCATAAGCTCTCTGCTAATAACTTCGCTTTTTCTTACTTTCAATTTTCTTTTCCCAACAGCTCAGGAACCCGTTTCTCTTCTTTTCTTTTTTAATTTTTACTAATTATTCTGGTATGTGTGCATGTGATATGTGTGGGGCACTCATGCCATGATGCACATATGTGCAAGTCAGAAGACAGCACCGATGAAGTCAGTTTTCTCCTTCTATTTTTACATGAACTCCAGAGATTGAACTCGGTTTCCAGGCCTGTGCAGCAAGCTCCTCTGCCCACTGAGCCCTATCCTAAGCCCTAGCCCTTAGGAGACAAGGTCAAATCTTTCCTCATCTCCATATGATTGATGCTTTAGAATTAAACTCTCTTTTGCAGAGCTTGCCATGTCATGATTGGCACACTGAACTGGCTTACTGTCTGGCAACCATGTCAACTTTTTAAAATGTGGTAAAGAAAGAATGGAGGAGAAACTTCCACCAGATTTTCTTCTCTCAGGAACCACTTTTGAGTTTAACAGTTGTACAGGGGAGCTACATGTTTAGCAGCAATAAAAGGAGATACCAAGTATTCTTCATATCCGTATATGTCTATGAAATCTACTTTAATAGTGAAAAAATACCACATTGAGGAAAAGCTAGTCTCTCAAAGACAATTTTAAAGCCTACTCTTGACTAGAAAATAATGTCTCTTTCATGGATTCCTGGTTGAATAATTAATATTCTAATTAGTATCCTAAAAAGGAATCACCCAAAATCCCTGAACATTACTGTCAAATTAATAGTTTCCTCAGACTTTACATAATTAGACACTGCTGACTTAAAATTAATATGTGTGGCATATTAATAATTAATAACACTTTCCCTTCATCCTTATAGCTGACAATGCTCATAGTACACTAATGCCTAAAAGCTGGAGAAAGAAGCATGTTTGTAAGAGGACTTGTGTTCCGGTGTTCCCTGCTTCTTCACGCCTAGAACTTCTAACAGATGCATCAGGGCTGCCCCACACCAAGCACTTCTGCCAACATCAACTGGGTGTCCTGTCATTCAGCCTAATTCTGACAGTGTCTACCTGGAGTTATAAATCCCACAAATCAAGGACAGCCTACCTCACTTCAGACATCAGCCGAAAGACTCGGGCTGTCACCCACACTTCTTACTGACCAGCTAGCTAGTCGGCAAGGGTCCTTTCAGTCTCTCCTCATGCTCAATCATAGGATTCAGGAGGACATTTCTTACCATCACCCGTGTACTATAAAGGACTCACGTCAGGAACAGCCCACTGAAGAGAGGCATAAGAAAAGGTGTGGACAGAGCGCAGAGATTTCATGCTCTCTGGGTCTGCCACCCTCCCAGCACCCCCAAATGTTCACCCATGTGGATGCTCTCTGAATCCCATGTTTATTTTATTAATAGAGGGATTCTATTGTTCTATCAATAGTTGATAAATCACTAGGCACTGGCGATTCAGTTCATTCTGCAGCCTATCCTTTCTTCTCAGAGGGGTAAGGCTCAAGTGGTTGCTTCCTCTAGCAGTCATCTACTGTCAGAAAATTATCTAGGGTTACCCCAGCAACATAAACACAGGAGTCTCAACCACTTTATGAATTACAAAAGATGTTCCTATTACCCTATCAGTGAGGAAATTTTAAGAATCTTGGACATTCTGTGTCCAGAACTTGGAACAAAGACATCTAGGTTTTATTGCTACAGATAGAAAGAAGCCTCGGAATTGTTAGCAAAAAAAAGTGTTGTAACCTTGCCATTTTGTAATGCACTGAGTGAACTTGCTCCCTCCTCCAAAGTATTTGTTAATAAAACTTCAAGCACAAATTTTTTGCGTCCTCTAAACCGTAAGTTAGCATTTACTACAAGGGATCAATTAATCAGGAACAGCTAGCCAGAGAGAGGAATCAGGAAGCTATGGAGAAGCAAAGAATGTCCACACCTTCTCTGGTACCCCACCCTCCCAGAACATCAGACCACAGGGCGTCACTAAACTTTAGATGATATTTAACCATGTAGAGTCTTAACTTAGGTTCCCCTGAAACAAAGATTCAAGTACTCGAAATGTGTTGGGGCATTACGTGGAGCAGCAACATCTAGAGAGGGGAAAGGCCAGGACGGAAGAAAAGGCAATCAATAGAGGATGTTGTCTTCAAGCCTAGAAACCGTTGTGAACAACAAACTTATTTCCGTAGATACACTGCATAATGGTATAAACTACTACTTTAACTCCAAATGCCTCCTCTTCCCCAAAATCAGATTTATCTACCAGCCCCCACCACCCACTGGTTGAGAACTGCAATAACCGCACCCTGGGATGTTATCCTGGCACTTCCTTTTGTTGCTTGCATGTCAGATTCAAAAAAGAAAAATTAACCCCAGGCATAGAGAGAGACACATATTGGCAAGCCAGAAGGGGCAGTGCATTGTACCAAAGATAACAGAGAGGTATGAGAATATAGCTGAATTTGTTGAATACATGAGACCCCCAGATTCAAATCCCAACACCAGAAAAAAATATCAACAATTATACTAAGCATCTCTGGATTGGGGTGATATCTCAGCTGGAAAGTGTTGCTGCTCAAGTGCCCACCATCTCCAAATCCAGTTTCCAGGACCCATGTAAATAGCCAGGTGCAGTAGCACACTTATAATCCCTGTGCTAGTAACGCCAAGAAGGATCACTGGGGCTTGCTGGCCAGCCAGCCAAACCTAATCTACAGGCCCAGGTCCTATGAATGACCCTATAAGAAAAACAACAAAACAAGGTAGACAGGAGGAGGGACACCCAGGTTGTCCACTGGTCTTCACATGCATCTGGGTATATACACACTCTGTGTGTGTGTGTGTGTGTGTGTGTGTGTGTGTGTGTGTGTGTGTGTGTGTGTGTGTGTGTGTCCAGATGCTCTCAACTCATCTTCCCTTGCACACAGTGCACTCAGATTGCTGTACCACGTCACATCATAGCCATCCTAGGGGCAGTCATCCCTGGCCCCCGCTAATCCCCCATAATTCTTCATTCTTCATTTTATATGACTTCCAAGCAACACTGAACTCCTTTGTTCTCTCGCCTTCCAAGCGCCCTTTCTTGGAGTCCACTAAATCTCATCCCTCCGTTCTCTAAAACAGGAGCACCCAGAGCTCAGAGTGTGTGTGTTTCCACCTCAGCCACTTCCTTTTTTATGACCTCATCTTGTCCTGTGGCTTTTGACTATGATCTGTATGCAGCCTTACAATTTTTTCCTCCAAGCCCCAAACTTCTGGTGTTAAAAATAAAAGCTTAATCCCTGTACTATCACCATCTCCTTTGATTGACATTGTGCCTTTCCAGTTCCTTGGGCCTTAGATCTTGGATTTATCCTTGACACCCCCCTTTCTATCACATGACACATTGAGTCTGAAGCATCCCTGCAACCTGTACCTTAAATATATATGCAGAGCTAGAAATAGTAGCTCACACCCATAATCTCAGCTCCTGGGAGGTAGAGGCAAGAGGATCAGAGTTCAAGGTCAACCTTAGCTACTAAGGGTCTTAGTTACTTTTCTATTGCTGTGATAAAATACCATTACCAAGACAACTTAGAGAAGAAAGTTTATTCTGGGCTTATGGCTTCAGGGGGTAGAGTCCATGAAAGCTAAGCAAAGGAATAATTGAGAGCTCACATCTTGAGACACAACCATGAAACAGAGAAAGAGAGAGAGACAGAGAGACAGAGACAGAGAGAGAGAGAGAGAGAGAGAGAACATGATGAACACTGGGGATCTTTCAAAACTTCAAAGCCCACCCCTAGTGACTCATCTTCTCCAACAAGGCCACACCCCCTAATCCATATATGAGCCTATGGGGTGGGGTGGGCCAGTCTCATTCAAACCACCACAGTAAATGGGAGGTGAGTTTGTGCTGCAAGAAACTCTGTTCCTCAAACAAAAACATATTCATAATTGGGATGGTTCTCCAACCATTATTACATCAAAGCCACTACAATCTCTAAATAACCACAGCAAGTCTCTAGCTAGCTTCCCTCAGGGCAACCATGGGCATCCTTCCAGAGTCCTGCCAAGCTTTATAGAGTCCTTTAATAGTATTCCAAGTCATTCAGAAGAAAAGTCAATACGACTGCAGCGTAAGGCTCTGCAGTACCTCTCAGCATCATCTAGCCCCGACTGCCTGCCTCTGTTGCTCGTCTCTCCAGCCATATTGGTCCTTGCAGTTTCTTGAACATTCTAGCCATTCCTCCCTCGGCTTCTTACCTCAATGCTCCCTTGCCGGGGCTCGCTCACTCACCTCTTGTAGGTCTTTAGTGAAATGTCACCTTCTCAATGAGGCCTCTCCTATATGCTTCTAAAGTCAGAAGTTATGCCCACACTCCCAGAATGATCTCCCTCCTAACACTTGTGTCTCTAAAACACTGGGCGTTTTACCTAATTTATTTTGTTCATTATAAGTCTTTCCCACTGGATTATATTCAGCAAGAGTTTCTGCTGATTCTGCTCGCTGCTGTGTCTCTGGAGCCTAATACCAAATATGTCAGAGTGAAAGATGAAAGCCAAATTTCGAAGAAGCTTGGGTGGGAAAGGGGTACTGAGGTGGGGCCATGAGAGCAATGAAAAAACAAGGGAGTGGTTTGTGTGGTTTTGTTTAAGGCTGGTATCTTTGTAGATGGAAAAAGAAGTAGCCAGTTGAATTGAGACGACAGCAGGAGAGTCTGAATGATCGAAACAAATGAAAAGGGGAGACGTGTGGTGGTTCACGTTTGCTATCCCGTCACTTGGCAAATGCAGAGACAGAAAGACCAAGTGTTCAAGGTCATCTTCAACTATACATTGAATTCTAGGAGACCCTTGGCTAATAAGACTAGCTCTCAGAAGAAACAAAGGAGGGGGAGGGGAGGAGAGGGATAGGGTGGGGAAGAGGGCAAGGCTTATTTTGAGGTTTGTGTCCAGGGTTGGTTGGCCATGGCCAGGCAGCACATTCCAGTGCAAAGCTTACTTAAGTGAAGCCAGCTACTGATCGCCTCATAGTGACCAAGAAGCAGAGAAAAAGGGACTGAGTCCCAGTCTCCCCTTCAAGGGCACACTCCCCCTATGACTTAGCTTCCTTCCATTAGGACAGTCTCATATCACCACCAACTGCATATGGCTGACTAAGCCTTTACTGTGCAGCCATGGGGGACATTTAAAATGGAAGCCACTATATGGAATCCAAGGACAAAGCCAGCCATGAAAGGTTGAGCAGGTTGGGAATAGAAATAAGATCTGGTGATATCTCTGGATTAACTATCATATGACCAAAGAAGTTTCCTTTCCTTTGAGCCCTTTGGAATTTCATTGTGTATAGCTAGATATGTTGAGGGGCCTCGTGTACACAGATTTACTGTTTTAATCACTTCTGAAAACTCTCTGCAGAGTACCTGTGGGATCCCAGGAGCCATACTTCTTTAACTTTTTATTGGTTCTTTGTGAATTTCACATCATGCACCCCAATCTCACTCATCTCCCCCTTCCCTTGTACCTGCCCTCCACCCTTGCAACCTCCCCCACGATAGAGGAAAAGAAAATGTTGTGGAAGCTATAGTGTGTCACAGTGGGTTCCACAGTACACCTTTTGTCCACACTTCTTTGCTTGAAATACTCATTGCTATGAGTCGTTGGTCTGGTGTGAGGCCTCTGGCTTCTACTACTCTACCAATACTGGATCCTCACTGGGACTCTCCTCTGATTTTCTGTTGTTGCCCTGTGTCATGGAGATCCTGTAGTTTTGGATCTGTAGAGCTGGCTGCTTCACGTACTCCAGAAGTTCAGCTATGGGGTAGATGTTGGAGGCCAACTCAAAACCCTAGATCTGGGCTTGAGAGGTGGTGCGCCTACCAGCTTTCCTGATCTCATAGCCTCACCAGCCAACCCCACAACCAGAGCCAGCTCTACCCTCTTCCTCTGATGAAGTGTGGAGCTCGCTCTAAAGTGTTGTAGTTGGAGCTGGTGAGAGACATGGTCAGTTCTACTCTTATGACCCCAGGGGCAGATCTCCCACCTGCCATGTATGTCTAGGGACGGAGAAAGAGGAGGGTATCTCCCCTTTGTCTACACAGGAGGCCAGGCCAGCTCTCCTCCTCCTCACCTGCTGCTTCACTTGGGAAGAGCAGACCCTGTACCTCACCTGGGCAGCACAGTAAAGCCAGCCCTGAACGTGGGGATTTCAGTTGATCTGGCCCCAAAGGCATGAGTATGGGAGTATGGCCCTGTAGCTTGTCTTCGGTAGGGTGGTGATGGCAAGAAAGAGTTGCCCTTACTTTCCTTTTGCCTCAAGCCCCAACAGGGTCATGAAAGCAGGAGAGCTGTCCTTGTCCCTCATATGCTACACACTTGGGAAAGCAGGCTCTGCACCTCACCTGGGCAGCAGAGTAGAGATGACCCTGTTGGCAGGGGCACAGTCAAGCTGGCCTTGAGCATGGGTGAGCTACACCCCCCCCCCCCAGCTTGTCTGCCATGAGGCAGAGTGGGCAAAAGAGAGATGCTCTCCACAACCCTCATCCCTTGCTACCTATGGCAGGCAGGAGAGCTGGCCCTGGGACCCACAGTTCTTAACAAGCACTTGGAGAGCTTATTTTGCACACAGTCTCCTAGAAAATAAGAAAGTGAAAAGACCATTCTGAGGTGCTGCAGAGGTTGGAAATTAAAATGTTAATTGACATTAATTTCAAAAATAAGTTTCAAATCACTTCTTTGTACCAGACATTGTTCCTGATAATGGGAGTAAAGCAGTAAACAGTGCACACACACGCACACGCACACACACACACGCACACATGCACGCACTCCTGTACCTAAGGAGCTTACATTTCAGGTGTGGTACATAACCAGGGAAAGGGGAAAGCAAGAAACAAATACAAAACCCAGTGGGTGGAGTCAAGGACTGTGTAAAAGAAGAAAGTTGGGTTTTTAAGACACAGGGCAAAGGGGTGCTTTCAAAACAGGGGTATACATGGGAATCTCTCTCACAAAACACAGAAGCATGCTGTGCAGATATTTGGGGAAAGATTTGTCTGGGTGGAGGAACCATCAAACGCTGACGGGTGAGGTGTGAGTGTTCTGTCACACTGGGTCAATCCTCATCTCTGTTTCATAAAACTTTATCAACTGCTCTCTCTGGAGGTGTTCATCCTACATGGGCTGTGTCAAGACATCTGAGCCTGTTACTGCCATCCCCTCAAGACTGAGCCATGTCTTTTATGTATAAATCTTCAAAAAAAATGTATTATATAAAAAGCGAGACATATAAGGTAAGTGAGCAACCCAGAGTTGGTAGTTCTCAAGATGCAAGGAAGAAAACCTGGCTTTAAAGAGTAGAAACTTAGGTCTAGGATGCAACCTGATTAGATGGTTCCTTAGCATGCAAGAGGCCCTGGAGCTGGATCACATGCACTGTAAAAAAGCAAGTATGGTGATTCATATGGCTGTAATCCCAACATTCTGTAGATGGAGACAGACGGGCCACAACCTTAAGGCTATCCTCAGCTACATAGTGAGGTCAACCTGAGCTATATGAAATCTTTCTTTAAAGGGGGGGGGGGGGGGAGGTGGATAGAAGTTATAGCATTAACATGTATAATCCCAGCATTCAGGAAGTATTGCTTGCTGTGTGTTTGAGACAGTGTTGTAATTCTCAGGCCAATATTCTGTATAGAGTGAGACTCTGGTCCTCCAAGCACAGAGAGGGGAGCTGAGGAGGTGGCTCGGTGGGTAAAGAGCTCGCCATGCATGCATATGGACCTGAGTTTGAAATTTCAGGCATCAATTTAAAAGCCAGACACTGCATGTCTGTGACCACCCTGTGAGATGGGGTAGGGATAGGTAGATCCCAGGATTCCACTGGCCAGTGAGTGTAGCAGAAACAGCAAGCTTCAGGTGTGCACACATGCTCACACACAGGAAAACAAAAAGAAAATTCTGCAGAATTAGAACTCAAACACATTACTTCTGTGATGAAACTTTCTGCATTAAAATTAATTTCCCCTTTATGCACCTCTTAGTGGAAACAAGCCAAGGTGGGAAGTATTGGAATCAAGCTGAGCTGTCTAACACTAGGAAAATGTTTTCAAAGGAGTGTCAGGGCAGGGATGTTGCACACATGGGCTCACAACAGCTGTGGCTGTACGCACAAGACCTGCACAAGATCCAGCATAGCAAAACCCCAACATGGATGGGGACGGGTTCCTGATGTCCCACCCCACGCTAAGAAGCTCTTGGTAACATGGCGGCTGAGGGAGGAGAGGACGGTATCTTCAGGAATATGGCCCCAGCAAGGCCACAATCGGTAGTACACGCACACACATACAATCAACACTACGTGGACTCAGTGGTGGTGGGGGGGAATGAAGGTGAAAGGGAAGAGAAGTGTGGGTGATCGGGGAGGAAATGAAGGAGAGGGAAGGAAGGGATGATGGGTAATCAAAGCATTGCCTGGAGTAATGAAGTTCTCAATAACTTTTATAACAACAGATAGATTTCATAAAACATAGTATTAGCTATTTGGAAAGGATGGCCAGTTTTCTGGGATAATTTCTTACTTTCACAGCTGCGATAAAATTCAGCTGAGGAAAATTAGAGGCACCCTGTCAGCCACATGAGCCCCCACTGTCTGCTCACACTGCTCTTTCTGTTACCTCTCTGCATGCCTTCAGCTAAACAAACCCCAGTCCAAGGACAGTTACCCTCAGGAGAACCTTGACCATGTGTCAGCCCCTGCATTCAAGCCCTTGCATTCTTAGCTGTATGACTGACCTGCATTGCTTCATGGAAGCTACGCTTGTCTCCTGTATAAAATGGGAACAAATAAAAAAGCTGTCAGGCCCAGGATTGAGAGAACATTCCAGGTACAGGTTGCAGTCTGCTAATGCTACCTACTATGTTCACTCGGTAGGGCTCTAAATGCTTGTGGTATCAAGAAGGGCTGTAAGCAATGTGAGAGGGGGTTTTAGAATAAGGTCAGTTAACAGCAGCACCTCGGCAAAACTTTCTGAAGGCTCTAGAATGTAGAACTATAGTGCTGACCTAAACTAGTGGCAAGCCTTGGACTTTTAAAGAATATTTAACTTTTCCATAACTTCTAAAGGATGGAAGAATCACACACACACACACACACACACACACACACCAAACATCACACACACACACATTACACAAAAACATACCCCATATACCACAAACACCACACATCTCATACACATCACACACACACACACACACACACACACACACACCCTTGGGCAGACATCTACTGTGCAGTGAATTCAAGGAAGTCAGAAGTGAAGTGGCTCCTGTGAGACACACTGAATTTCATGGGGGAAAGTGACGCACTAGTGTTGATGACACACAGGACAAGGGGGTGCTCACCCACAAAAATATCCGCACCTGTCAACCTCCCCTTCCTAAGAAAGGTCAGCATCGTTGACATTTAACCCACTAGACACTGTTGTCGGCCATGCACTTAAAGGAGTTTTAACTCGCGGACAACCAAACATATGAATTCTAGTTGAGCTTTTATTTCTAAAACTGCCTCAGTATTAAAGCCGTCCACATGCACACATATCTCAAAAGTCTAAAAAATGAAACAGCCAAACCAATGGGCTATTTTAACACGAGCTATTTCAAAAACTCACTGGGAGCAAGCGAGACAGCATTCCTCACACTGACCTGCGATCTGTGGGGCCCATACTTCTTCCTCTTCATAGAGATATCCCCCTGGGCTGTGCGGACCCCACATATTCTGAGTCACCTTTTCATTCTTCTGGGTGGCACAAGCCTGTTGTATTCAGGTGAGAAGACAGAGGAATTCTCCCCTATCACATGGGCAGAGGTGGTGTTTGGTTACCTTCTATCAGCTAGATTATGGGGTTAAGGAACTTGATCAGTTTACAGTCTGGGAGTGTTCAGCCACCGTAATACAAGCAAGGGGCTGCATGACAGCACACTCACGCTCTGTATCAGGAGACACCAAAAGTTGACAAAGAATGTGGTCTGATCCTAGGTTCTTTTTTAAATCATTATTGCCCAGGAGTTGTTGGTAAAACAGAAGTGGAGAGAGAGAGAGAGAGAGAGAGAGAGAGAGAGAGAGAGAGAGAGAGAGAGAGAGAAGAGTACCAAGTCGCGATGTCTAAGGAAATGCAGGCGGACTGGCTGTGTGGGAGCCTGTCAGCCTCCATCTGCTATTTATAGCACTGCTGTTTACCCCACATCAACACAGGCATCTCTGAATTGGAGATGACTAACAGTTTGGGTTGATTTGGTTTAATTAGACTGGATTAATATGGCCACTGTACAGTTGTGGGGGAGGACCATCAATTAATCATCTAAACTAGATGTTGATGTTTTCAAGTGTAAAACACTCTTTCCCCAAATTTGGATTGAATTTATGCACTTATATGCCAGCCTCTTTTCCCTCAGATTCCTACCAGAAGCCTGGAGCCCACACAAGCTCACAAAGGCAACTACTAATGAGCTGAAGGGAGAGGTCCACATTTGAGTTAAAGGTGTCACTTGTGGTGACAAATGAGGAGACACAATTCCCGGGCTGACAGAAAGACCTCTACCACTAGCAATGAGACCTTGTGCAAGGCTTCTCATTTCTCTTTTAGTTGCTTGTCTCTTTAGCGGTGGCAGGCATTGAACGCAGAGCTACATGCATGTGAGGCAAGCGCTCCACCACTGAGCTATCACCCCAGCCCTTGCACGGGTTCTTTATTTTGTCATTAAAATTTAATTTCGACATGGAAAAATGTGAATGAAGACCCCCCCCAGCCATAAATTATGTAGATGAGTTTCCCACATTTGTGGAATGCAAGGGTCAGCACATTTGGAATGCACTGGGTAAGTCTTCCCCTGGGAAAACTTCCGCTATCTTGCTATCTCCCCTGCTAGGTTAGTATTTGTGTGTGTTCCTTTACTCCACCAAACTTATCTCACCTCTAAAATCAAGCTGAAAATGATGCCTACCCCTTAGGGCTTTCAGAGTTAAATGATATAATTAGTTGAAATAATTACCATAATGCCTGCCACAGCCTGAGCAGTAAATGCCAGATTATTATTGGAGATAGCAATAGGTATTAGGCTAAAGGAAGCTGTTTGGCTCTTGCTCTAATGAACACATTTAAATTGGTGGATAAAGTAGCAAGGGGTTTTAAACTTCACCCTTGCACATGTTGGGTGAGCATCCTACCATTGAGCTACTGCCCCAGTCCTGTGTCCTATCATTTGGTATCAATAATTCTTCATTGGGGGGGCTGTCCTGTGTACTGTAGGATGGCTATTGGTATCCCCGACTTATAGCCATCATATCACCTCTTCACAACAGAAACAAAGCATCTTCAGACACTGTAAAGGATCTCAGACCCCAGGAGCAACCCAGTTTGAGAATCTCTATAGAAAATAATTAGTAATTGCCTTGAAGAACACATCAGCTTTTCACATCCATCTTTCTAATTACCTAGTTAGCTTTTTCCTTTCTATAGCTAAATAATAAATTGCACACCAAAATGTGTTTTTAAATTACTTCTTCCTTTATCACTAATACAATACTATGAAGAAAAACAGTACCTGTGACGCTTGCTTCCATGAACTCCTCAGTGTCAGGCACATAACAGAGAAATGGATAGATGGGTACACATTTGAGCATTTTTCAGATGGATGGACAGACAGACGGATAAACAGTATCATATTAGATTCAGCTGTCAACTTGACACAGACCTGAAGTCATCTGGGAACTTCAACTGAAGAATTCACCAGATTAGATTGACCCTTGTCATGAGTTATTTTCTTAGCTGCCAATTGAGGCCAGAAGGTCCAGCTTACTTCTAGCAATGCCATCTCTAGGCAGGTGAGCCTGGCCCCTATAAGAAAAATGACTAAGCAAACCAGAGGGAGCAAGCTAGTGAGCAGCATCCCTCCGTGGTCTCTATTTCAGTTCCTACCTGGAGGTTCCTGCCTTGAGTTCCTCCCTTGGCTTCCCTCAGTGATGGAAATGTAATATGAATTCCTCCTCAAGTTGCTTTTCAGTCATAGTGTTTATCAAAGCAACAAAAAGGCAACTAGGGCAGATGGATACACATTTGAGCATTTTTCAGATGTGTGTATGTGTGTATGTATGTGTGTGCATGTATATGTGTGTGTATACATAGATGGGTTGGGTGAATATACCTTTGAGTATTTTCACTCTGTTAAACCACTGTAGTCAGCATTTGAGTTTCTCTTTGACTTCAGTCTACTCATGAAAGAGATAAGTCTGACTGCACACCTACTCACAGACACAAAGAAACATGGTAAGCTGGCCTAGCACAGCAGAACAGGGAAAGGACAGCAAGCCAGGAGCCCCCAGCTACAGACCTTCAGGGTAAGGAGCCAGAGGCTAAACACAGGTTGTCTCCAGGAAACTGGGTCAAGGTCTTAGCTAGGGTCAGAACAAGAAAGGAGTAGGGACTGGGAACAGGAAGTTGCCCAGAAAACTCCCACAGTCAGGCAGATGGGCATCTGGCTGTTCCAGACCATGTGTGATATGATCAAGATGGAATGAGACGCGTTGTCTGAATTAACCCTGCCAACTTAGCATCTCTTACAGTTTAGCCAAAATTGTCCCAGTTGGAGATAAACAGGATAAATAAAACTTTTCCTTTCTTAATGACCCATTAATTGAATTAATTGATTTCGTTATGTGAAGCACAACATAAGCACACAACAAAATAACACAGGATTTGTGTCCTTCAGCAGACACTTATCAAGTGAACATCACTTGGGCTATTTCCATATGAACCAGAGACTGATGCAACCGTGCCAGGTGATTGCATGAGGTTTCCAAAGCCCACAAGTGAGGGTTCTTAAATCCCTAGTCACTGCTGCGGAGATACAAGTTGGTAAACAAACACAGGTCTCCTGAGTCACGTCATGGACACTCACTGTTTCCTTCATACCTAAAATACAGCTTAATCATTCACTCATTTTTTATTATTCAATTAAGACATTTCCTTTTCATTTTATGCCCATTATTAGGAAAATTTTTGTAGAAACTGTGATACTACTAAAACATATAGCTTCTTACGAGAAGTTTCTTCCAGGGGTGATGTATCAGGCAAGGCTCACTAAGAAGCTGAGTGTTTGGAAAGGGTGGGAGGGGGGAGGAGAAATGGATGCACACATATCAGGTCTCCCTGTTCTCTTTCGCCCAGAATCCTAGCCCAGTCTTGAAACTTAAGTCAAGGAGTTCGCTTAAGTTCTACTTTTATGCCTGGCCATGACTTTCTACGCTGCTTCTTATTGCTCTGGGCCTGATTTATAGGTTACTATCTTAAAGTCTGTGTTTATTATTATAAGTGACCTCACATACTTATGATGAGGCAAGATCTGAATGAAAATGAAATAAAACAATGATCAAAACATTTTACATGATCCTGTAAAAAGAGAGAGAGAGAGAGAGAGAGAGAGAGAGAGAGAGAGAGAGAGAGAAAAGAGACAAGATCAGTCTATGTCAAATACTATATTAGAAAGAAGCATTCGGAAGCTCACAGTAATGTTCATTCAGATGTTCGTTTCTTTGCTTGTTTTAAGTTTGAGAGCTTTTTGATTTTGAGACTTGCTGATAAAAAAACAAAACAAAAAAACCCCGCAGCACTCAACTAGAGAAGTAACCCAATGGTAGAGCATTTCCCAAGTGTTCCCAAAAGCCGGGCTTTGCTTACCAGCCTTGAACCAGCAAAGCAAGTGAACACTCTTTGGAAGGTAAATGTGCAAAGTTTTATCACTGAGCAGCTTCCTGGGTACCCGCTCGCCTGTGCAGGACTGTGTATGAGAAGGTGCTATGAGGAAAGATACAGGAAAGGCAGGTAAGGTAAAGTCAGGGCCAGCCTCACTTTACAATCTACAGACAGGACTCTGAAGCCCCAGGGTATGTTTTATCATTTCTTCATCAAACGTGGAAACCATCCACTTCCACCCTCCTGAAGGGATAACTCCAGCAATGGAGCTTTACTCTGCAAGAAAAGCCTTCAGCCAGAGTGCAGCCACCCTTCAAATCATCCTAGCATGATATAAAGCAAACATTTCATTATTCGGCCTAAATCAGCATCCGATGCCAAAATGTAGGTGGAGTCATTGACATAATCATATTGTTACTAAAAATATTATCCCTAGGGTTGAAGATGACTCATGGGGGTGTGGAACTAGAGACACAACTCAGTGGTTAAGAAGACATACTGCTCTTCCAAAGGACAAGAATTCTGTTCCCAGCACCCACATCCGGCAACTCACAACTGTCCAGTGGTGGTTTGAATATGTATGTCTCCCACAGACTCATGTGTCTAAATGTTTGGCCCATAGGAAATGGCACTATTAGGAGGTGTGGCCTTGTTGGAGGAATTGTGTCACTGGAAGTAAACTGAGTCTCCTATTCTCAAGCTAAGCCAGCGTGGCACACAGTTTCCTTCTGCTGCCTTCAGATCAAGATGTAGAACTCTTAGCTCCTTCTCCAACAGTATGTCTGCCTGAACGCTGCCATGCTTCCCATGATGATAATGGACTGGACCTCTAAAACTGTAAGCCAGCCCCAGTTAAATGTTGTCCTCTATGAGAGCTGCCTTGGAGCTGGGCAGTGGTGGTCCACACCTTTAATCCCAGCACTTGGGAGGCAGAGACAGGCAGATTTCTGAGTCTGAGGACAGCCTGGTCTACAGAGTGAGTTCTAGGACAGCCAGGGCTACACAGAGAAACCCTGTCTCGAAAAACCAAAAGAAAGAAAGAAAGAAAGAAAGAAAGAAAGAAAGAAAGAAAGAAAGAAAGAAAGAAAGAAAGAAAGAAAGAAAGAGTTGCCTTGGTCACAGTGTCTGTTCACAGCAATAAAACCCTAACTAAGACATGAGAGTACTTCCAGCTCCAGGGGATCCAAAACCTCTTCTGTAGCTGTGAACATCTGCATTTGCATGCACATACCCATTCAGAGACACACAAGTATATGCTTAAATTAAACAAATTTAAGTTTATTCTTTAAGAAAATATTATCCCTAATAAACTCTAAATTGTCATGCGTCTGCTGATGCCACCTGATTGCCATCCTTTGAACACTGTAGTGTCTGTTCTATGGACAAGTACAGAGGGCCATGCCCAAATATGCCTATTTGAAAGGAATGAGTATTCCCTGGTATCTGGCTGAAATCAGTTGAATAAACACGGTTTGGGTTTCTTCCCTTTTCAAGGTCATCTGTACGGTGAGATATATATATATATATATATATATCTTTGAACCTCAGAAACACAAAGTTGAGGGTGATAGCCAAACTCATCATTTTGGCTTCTTTACAGTGACTGTGGTGGAAAGGGACAACAGACTTAGCCCTGGAAAGAAAAGAGAAAAGTAAGGTTAAATAGAATTCAACATGCAAATAAGATGCTGGAACAGGAAGTGGAAAGGGGTGGGATTAACTACTCCTAGCTCTTGATTTTGCCCAGCCGCAGTCCTGGTTTCTTTTTCTTTTCTTTTCTTTTCTTTTTTTTTGGTTTTCTGAGACAGGGTTTCTCTGTGTAGCCCTGGCTGTCCTGGAACTCGCTCTGTAGACCAGGCTGGCCTCGAACTCAGAAATCCACCTGCCTCTGCCTCTCAAGTGCTGAGATTAAAGGCGTGCACCACCACTGCCCGGCCAGTCCTGGTTTCTTAATTTCTCCTTTTCTGGAAGTAGCTAGTTAGTCTGTGGGGCAGTGATCTGTGACAGGCAATCTGGCACCTGGTTGAGCATAGGCGTAAAATCTGGGTGACCCAACAGAACAATCCACAAGGGACTGGAAAACGTTATGCCAACGCTCCTGGGAGGTTTTTGGCTCCAGTCATGGTCATGTACTACCCCTCCTCAGGTAGAGTGTGGCCACAAAGCTCCAAACCATCCCCATGTTAATGAGACACCTAGAGGCTTAGCCACACCCCTTCCCAGTTAATATATCTGCCTCGCATCTCCCAGAGACCACTAGGTACAGTTCCATCCACGCCACTCTCCACACGATGACAATAAACGTCTTAGAATTATGGACTGTCTCTTCATCTGCACCCACCGTGGGAAGCGAGGGATCTGGCCCTCCATTAAGGAGCCGTGTCTAATCTCTCACCTAGGGCTTCCCAGTGCTCCCAGACGGTACCCATTCACCCAAGCCTAAGCAGCTAGCCCAGTACCCCAAGCCACCAAAACCCGGTCTCGGCAGGAACCCCAGCTGTGCTCCAGCTAGCCTGTCAGGGCACCCTGCAGCGACTCTGCAACTGCGGTGCCCCGGGCTAGAGAACCCACGGAGCCGGCTGCCGAGTGTTCCCAGGAATGGGCCCCTCCCCCATCCAGGGACAGGGCCCTCAAAGGCTTCCCACAGCCCTCACCTGCCCGTCAGACCGTGTGGGAAGACACTTGGCCACTTCCCGAGTGTCTCTGTCCGACCCAGAGCTGCAGTGCCCAGGACAGACACTCGGGGCTTCTTTCCACCATGCCAGGTTTGTTCCCACATTAGTCTTAACATTGATCAATACTAAAATCTTCATTGCTGATCTCTGCTAATGTCTAATAAGATCCTCCCCAGCTTCCACCTGCATTTGAATGAGTTCTTTCTGCAAAGTCTATGCCAACCCAATGCTGTTACCTTTCTCAGCCACTTCAGTGATTCCATTCCTTGTAGCTCTGCTTTTTTTTTTTTTTAATATTTGCTTTATTTTTAATTGGGGTATGGGGAGGGTATATGTGGGTACAGGTGCCTTTAATGGCCAGAAGAAGGCATTGGGTCCTTGGAGCAGTTGTGAGCCACCCAACATGGGTGCTGGGAACCTGCCTTGGATCCTCTACCAGAGTGGTCTGGTCCCTAAGCCACTGAGCCACATCTCAAGTTCTTTTTTTTCTCCATGAATCCATATATTCCTCTTCTCTCAAGATGCATGCTCCACCTGCATCATCCTCCCATTCTTTTGCCCTGCTGGTGTAAGACCTTGACCGTGACCTTGCCTATGGTTGGCTCTCCCAAATCTCCATGTTTACCAATTGTAGTGACCACACGAGCAAGCCAATGAACTCAGCTGTCTACCACTATAAAATTTCTTTCAGGGAGCATTTCTCAGGGCAATGAAATTACTCCCCCCTACGAGTGTGCTCTTTTGAGAAGAAACTACCTTCAATGACTCCTGACCAAGGGTAGCCATGCTAGGGGACTCCCCAGTGACTTCAAGGTTTATTCTTCCTTCACAGGGAAGAAAAAACAATGCTCAACTTCTTACAGGACACACTGACAATTTACTTCTAACATTTCGGTAATTTCATACAACTGTGATGTAGCAAAGGGGAATTTAAAAAAAAAAAAAAAACCTAGAGTATCAGAAATGTGTCAGTATCTATGCTATAAAGTCAAACCAAAAATATCACTAGATGACTCTTTTCTATTAGAGCATCAGTTATGACTGACATAGTCCATTGCCTAGAAGCTCTGTGGGGCCTTTTATACAACTCAGCCCTGGCTTTTTTTTTTTTTTCCTCTGAGCATTTAATCTTACCATTCCAGAACTGGGACAGTCAGTACACATTCCACAGGGATGCTGTCACCAAGTTCCAAGGCTGAGAGTGGGCTTTTGTCTCTCCAGCTATTCTATCTGCTGCCCTCAAAAACAAAAAGCAAACCAAAACAAACAAAACAGGCTATAAAATAAATTCTGAGGTTTTCCTATTAACATTACAGAGCTGAAAGGAACCAAAGCAAATATGTAGAAGATTTCAAAGATAAGGAAACCCCAAAGCTTCCCAAAAGGCAACAATCTTCTCTGACTCTGTCCCTGGGACGGAAACTAAAATGGATTCCTCCTTTTCCATTCGCTCTGTGTGGGGTTTTGTTTGTTTGTTTTTGTTTGGTTGAGATAAGGTTCCGTTCTCTAGCATAGACTAGCCCAGGGACTCACTTTATAGCTGTATGCCTCCTGCCTCAGCCTGCCACAGTGCCCAGCCTTCTTTTCTTTATAGAGGTGATTCTACCAAACTTCCTGCTTAAAAGAGGCAAGTGAGCTGGCTCAAGCCCCATAATGTTATTATCCAGATTATTAACTTAAATCAAGGCAGAACAACAGGTGACACTCCCTTTATTAAATCTTCACAACTTTCTACAATAATCAGGGGAGGGAAAATGGCTGAAGGAATGGATTCATGTTGCTGCACAAAAATAATGGCCTGAGTTCAAATCTCAGCACCCTAACAAAAAGCCAAGCATGGTAACAGGGACACCTGAGATCCCAGCTTCATGGGAGATGCTCTGGGGTTTCCTGGCTGCCAGCCTAGCTCTAGGCTCTGTGAGAGACCCTGTCTCAAAAGAGTGAGATGCTATGAGATGGAGCAGGACATGTGATACCATTTGGTCTTCATATGAGGACAGGTGCACACATCACACACATATGCACATATACTGTTAGCATTCTGTCTAAACTCCACCCCACAGTTACCTGGCAACAGCCAGGTATGCTCCTCCTTACAGTTACCTGGCAACAGCCAGGTATGCTCCTCCCCATAGTTAGCTGGTAACAGCCAGGTGTGCTTCTCCCCACAGTTGCCTGACAACAGCCAGGTGGGCCTGGCCCACTATAAAAGGGGCTACTTGCCCCTCCTCTCCTCTTATCTCTTATCTCTTGCTTCTCTCTCTGGCTTCTCTTATCTCTTACCTCTCCCCATTTTCTTCCCACTCTCTCCTCATGGTCATGGCCGGCCTCTCCACTTCTCTACTCTCTCCCCCTCTCTGCCTTTCTCTGCCTCTACTATCCTCTTAACTCCCCTCCCCATGCCCTGAATAAACTCTATTCTATGCTATACTGTCTTGTGTCTGGTCCCTCAGGGGGAAGGGATGCCTCGGCCTGGGCCCACTGAGGCACACCCTTCCCCCACACCTTCATAGAACATATATATATATATATTTATATTTTTATAGGCACACCCTTCTCCCACACCTACCTACCCCACACCTTCATAGAACATATATATCTCTTTATCTTTTTATAAACACATCATGTACCAAATGTACACACACACACACACACACACACACACACACACACACACACAAAGAGTAATCATCTCATAGTAGTACTCAATACATTGGTATTAACGAATCAGCAATGCTCATGGAAATGAGGGCCAGAGAGATGGCTCTGAGGTTGAGCACTTGCTGTTCTGCAGAGGACCTGAGTATTAATTCTCAGTGCTTCCCTCAGGAGGATCACAAGCACCTGTAAGAAGATCCTTGACTCCATGGATTCCACAGCATCTGTAGTCACATGTGCACACCCTCATGGACGGTGACAGCAGTGAGCAAGCCCTCTTTCTCACAGCTTTGACTTCTGCACAGTCTTGGCCAACTTCTTCAACTACATCCAAAACTGCGGAGCTGGCCCCACAAAAAAGTAAAAGTCTCTAGGTATGCCTAGACCAAATACACTCCTGAGAGTTTTATTTGCTAAGAGCACCATGGTCATGCACAGGCATTGCCCCAAGAGCAGTAGAGAAATGCAAAGAGGTGAGTAGTCTCGCCATCTTTGGCAATGTAGTCAAGTGTTCGGGGTGGTTTGGTGCCCACTGTCTGGATTTGAAATTTGATTCACTGGGAATAAGTTTGTTTCTCCATTTCTACATCTGTTATAATTGATTGGAGTGAGGATTACATAAATAAACAAATATGTCAAATACTGAGAACAGTGCCTAGTGCAAAGTACTTGAAATTGTTACTAGCTCCATTAACATTAGGTTTACAGGGTAACTTCCTCTCCTTCATCTTTCTTTTTTTTTTTTTAAGGCAAAGTCTCATTCTAAACTGGCCTCAAGCTTCCTATACAGTGGACAATGATCTCAAACTCCCGATCCTCCTACCTCCAACTCCTGAGTGCTGAGATCACAGACATGTGCCACCATGCCTGGTATACTTGGTGCTCCAAATATG
Organism: Uromys caudimaculatus; assembly: GCA_028551405.1. NCBI lineage: Eukaryota > Metazoa > Chordata > Mammalia > Rodentia > Muridae > Uromys > Uromys caudimaculatus. Next base: position 88,700,961 of record CM052704.1, read on the forward strand.
GAGCACATAAGGCAAGTCCTAAAACAACTGAGCTCCAACCCCAGCTCAGGACCCTGTTCAAAGGACTTATTGCCTAATCATTCTCAAAGTATTTCACCCTGAGAAGTGATTAATAATTTTGAAGTTACAAAAAAATACAATGGCTTCTTCTTGATTATAATCCTTCCAAAGGTACTAAATACTAGTTGCAGACTTCTTCTTCTTCTTCTTCTCCTTCTTCTTCTTCTTCTTCTTCTTCTTCTTCTTCTTCTTCTTCTTCTTCTTCTTCTTCTTCTTCCTCTTCTTCTTCCTCTTCCTCCTCTTCCTCCTCCTCCTCCTCCTCCTCCTCCTCCTCTTCCTCTTCCTCCTCCTTCTCCTCCTCCTCCTTTTTTGTATTTTATTTTATGTGTCTGAGTATTTTGCCTGCTTGTCTATGTGCTGTGTATATGAAGTGCACACGGAGGCCAGAAGAGGGTGTCAAATTCCCTGGAACTGTTCTTCGGTTGTTGGTGCTGGAAATCAAGCCTGGGTCCTCAGAAAGCGCAGCCAATTGTACTCTTAGTTACTGAGCCATCTCTACAGGCCCATAGTTACACATTTCCTTAAAAGAATGGGACCAGACAGTGGTGGTGCACACTATTAATCCGAGAACTTGGGAGTCAGAGGCAGGTGGATCTCAGTGAGTTCCAGCCTGGTCTACAAAGTGAGTTCAGGACAGCCAGTACTAGCTCAAAAAAAAAAAACTAATAATAATAATAGTAGGAGAAATAATAATAATAATAATAATAAAATTAATAAAAAGCGAAAAGAAAGAAGAGTAGGTGAAAGAGAGGAGGAGGAAGAGGGAAGGAGGAAGGGAGCTGAGAATGAGAAAAAAGAGAAGAAATTACCCTTGACTCACAGCTGAGTTCTACTTTGATTCTTTATTTTCCCAGTGCCATCTGTCCTGTCCCCAAGATCTAAGAATTTATTAAGCATTTAAAGTTCAGTGTTGTGGTACACATACCTGCTTCAAGGCACCTATCTCACAGAAAATGAGCACTTCACATCAAAGTTACTCAACATGTAATTGTTGAGTGGATGAATGAAAATAATTGGTTCTACTCAGAGATAACATATAATCTAGGAGACAGTGTATAATTAAGGACTGAGATCTACAGTTCATTAGAAATTCAGAGAAAACTAGAGATGGGGCTGGAAAGCTCGGAAAGGTTACTTAGAGAAAGGTTGACTTGGGTTATAATAAATGTGAAGGACTTGCAAAAGGCAAAATGAGACAGGGGAGGGCTAAAGCAAAGGGAGAGTGGGAACAAAGCTGTGGAGACAGGAAGGAGATTGGCATTTCCTATGAGGGAAGAGATGGCATGACAACAGAGAAGTTGTGCAGTCTCATAATGAGACTCTCAAGAGCTAGGTATGGCCAGGCATGGAGACATATGCCTTTAATCTCAGCACTCTGGAAGTAGAGCTGTGAGCCTGGTCTACATAGCACAGTCATGATTATGCAGAGAAACCCTGTCTCAAAACACACACACACACAAGACAAATATAATATAAACCCCTCACTCAGTAGCCATTGGGTCATCAAAAGCTGTGTACAAGATTAGTCTGAATCTGGCTTGGCCAAATGAAGAAAAAGAGGCATTATCAAGAAGAGGTTATGCTGGAGCTGAAGAGATGGCTCAGTACATAAAGGCACTTGCTGCCAAACTTGACTGCCTAAATTTAATCCCTGAGACCCACATGATGGAAGAAGAAAAGTCTTGCAAATTACTCTCATCTACATCCCATGCCATACATATACACACAAATAAAAGTTGAAATCAAATAAGTATAAAAGTGTATTAAATACTATGCTGTCCACCTAACCACCAGTGACCAGGGCTCAGTCTACTAGAGTGACTGAGAAGAGGAGACTATGAAGGGGCTGGAGAGGTAGCTCAATTGTTAGAACATTTACCTAACTTGTACAAAGTCCCACGTTCAGGCCCCAGCATCACATAAACATGGCACTATGTCACATATCTGCAGTCCCAACACCCAAGGGTTACAGGCACCCCTGGATACACCACAAATGGCCAGCCTGGAATATAAGAGACCTAGTCTCCAAAATAATTAAATATAAAACAAAATAAAAACTGGAAGGAGTTGATTAGTTAATTATGTTTTGAACTTAAGAACTTTTTCCCACTGCATAAATATACTTCAGTGCACTCAGAGCATCTTCTCTACATCAACGCCCACTGTGTGCTCTGAATCTTTCAAGTCCAAAGACACTCACCTTGTCTTATACTCAGAATCTAACCACATCATGGCACCTCATGTTTCTTAGGTCAAAACAAAACAATAACCAAAAAAAAAAAAAAAACAGACAGAGAGGAAAAACAAACTCAGAGTGGGTAGTGGAGGAAGGGCAAAATCTAAGTTTATTCAAATTGAATTTAAGGTGAAACAGTAAGACTTAGCTTTTGAGTTGATGACTGAAAATATAGTAGGCAGAAGTGCCCCTGAAAATCAGGAACCAGTCAACTGAATAGTTCTCTTAGGGACTCATGATGCCTTTGTTGACATAAAATGAAGATAAGTTTTTATGTTCTTTGCTATTATGAAGGACTGCTGACTTAGTCTGGGTTTTTATTGCTGTGATAAAACACCATGACCAAAACCAACTTGGGGAGGAAAGGGTTTATTTGGCTTACACTTCCATATCACTGTTCATCGTTGAAGGAAGACAGGACAGAAACTCAAACATGGCAGGAACCAGGAGACTGGGACTGATGCAGAGACCATGGAGGAGGGCTGCTTCTTGACCTGCTCCCCACGCCTTGCTCAGCCTGCTTACTTATAGAATCTAGGACCACCAGCCCAGGGTGACACAACCAACAACGAGCTGGACCCTCCCCCATCAATCACGAATTAAGAAAATGCCCTTCAGGCTTGTCCACAGCTGGATCCTGTGGAGGAATTTTCTCAGCGGAGGCTCCCTCCTCTCTGATAACTCTGGCTGTGTCAAGTTGACATAAAATTAGACAGCATATATCCTTTCCTTATCTTCCAAGAAACAAACAGATAGCAAGCAGGGCTGGAGTGTGGCTCAGTAGTAAGTGCAGGCCATGCACATGCAAGGCCCTACCACTTCAATAAACAAGGAAACCAATAAATTATGTATTTGGCAGACTTCTCTTTATTTGGTTTCTCTTTCTTGTTTATTTCCTGTTTAATTTTTCTTTACCAGAAAAGTTGTTTTTTCCTCAGACCTGGGACTTGTAGATCTGAGTAAGCCCAGAGCACAAACGAAACAAAAAAATCAGTCAGGTTTATCATGATATGCAGGGGAGGGGCCTGAAAGATTCACTGAAGAACAATACAGCCTCCATTGCTGCAGTTCTGATGTCTTTCGTAGCTCTGCTGATGTGGAAGCAGGAGAATCTTCCAGAGCTTACAAGTCCCACAGCTCTTGCTCAGGGGATTCTACTTCTGTTCTAGAAAGTAACATTAGCCAATAACACTTTGAAGCATCTTCATTGAAAGAAATTAATACACCATGGAAAGGGAAACTGGACAGTTGGCTAGGCATGACCATATGCCTTAATCAAAGCATTGGGGAGACAGAGGCAGATGAAGCTCTGTTGAGTTCAAGGTCAGCCGGGTCTGTATAGTGAGTGCCAAGCCAGCCAGGGCTGTGTACTGAGACTCTGTCTTAAAATAAAACAAAACAAAATAAAATAAAATAAAATAAAATAAAATAAAATAAAATAAAATAGACAACTATTTTGACTATAATCCTGTTTTTGAAAGAACATTTACTTACACACCTTATTATTTATTGCCTTATTTGAGCTGTCTACTGCTGCAATAAACACCATGACCAATACAACTTAGGGGAGAAACCATGTCTTTTTATCATACACTTCCAGGTAACAATCCATCTCTGAAAGAAGTCAAGGAAGGAAACTGGAGGCAGCAAACTGGAGGCAGGAACTGAGGCATAAGTCCTGGAGGGGTGCTGCTTACTGGTTTGTTCCTCATGGCTTGCTCAGCTTGCTTTTTTATACATCTCAGGACTGACTGCCTGACCATGGGTGCTATGCCTTCCCACATCAAGAAAATAACCCCCACAGATTATAAGCATTTTCTCAATTGAAATTCTATGCTCCCTGGTGACCTTGGCTTGTATCAAATTGACAAAAAACTAAACAGCATATTTATCTTTTATATAATACTGGGAACAGAATCCAGTAGATATGCATGCAAGAGTATTTGAGCAATTTCCCCAGTCTTCTACTTTTATACATGAAGAAAAAAATCACAGCCCTAGAGTACTACTTGATGGGAAGAAGACATATTTAATCCATTAAAGTATCTGTTTAGCTTACATAACAAGGTCAAGGGTCAAACCAAGACTTTGGCTTCTAGTGAGACAGGCTTCTGCTCCCTGCCATCCTACACTCTCTCCAATAGTGAGGAAGGAACCCAAAGCCTCTTGTGCTAGGCAAGTACTCCACTAGTGAGCAAAACTCTTGACCTCTGCTGCTTCTTTTTGTGGAAATTTGTGTTGCTATCATCCTGTCTTTACAGGTGAGATTATTTAGAGAACCTGACACTTTAAGGTTTGAGAATCTCAGAGTATTTTGTGCCAGGGATTGAGCCCAATTCCTCACATATGATAAGCACAGGTATTGCTAAACTCTCAGCCCCTTACCCTAATTGTTAAATAGTGCTGCCAAGGGCCGATGACTTAGTTCAGGCATAGAAACGCTAACTGCCATAAACGAGCCCCCCTCCCCGGTCTTGATAACCAGGCCTGAGAATAAATTAAAGAAACCTTTTGGAAGATTCCATTGGCCTTGGAGACTGAGGCCAGCCTAGGCTACATAGTGAGACTCTGTCTAAAAATGAACGCATACAGGAGAAATGGCCCAAATTCTTAGCCATCAGAAAATGAAAACTAAAAACTACACTGCCATCATAAATTGAAGCTATATTGGGATTCTATCTCATCCTATTTGGAAAGGCTATTATCAAGAAAGCGAACAAATACTGGTGAGGTATGGGGAGGGGACAGAAGCCTTCTCCACTGCTGATAAGAATTCAACCAATGCCACCACCTTGCAAATCAGCATGGCGGTTCCTCAAAGAACTAAAAGTAGCACTGCTATATAACCTAGCTTCGTATCACTCCCAAGTATGTACCTAAAGGAATCCAGCTCAGAATGCAATAGAGACCAAACCACATGCACTGTGTCAGTACTCACAATCAAGTTATGGACTCGGACTAGGTTCCCAGCCAGGGATAGGCGGATAAAGAAAATGTGGTGCCAATGAGATGGCTCCACGCATCACGGTGCTTGCCACCAACCCTGACAACCTGAGTTCAGGCCTAAGATCCACATGGTAAGTGGGCAGAGCCAACTCCCTCAGATTTCCCTCTGATCTCTGTATGTGCACCATGACACATGTGTGCCCACACATATACACACAAGATAAATAAGTGTAATTTTTACATTTAAAAAGCATATACAGGGGAGATTGCAAGACCCAGCGGAGGGCCAAAGACACGCCCCACAGCTCACCAGACCACAGAGACTGACC
>CM052704.1:88707031-88749677 GCA_028551405.1 Uromys caudimaculatus
TATTTATAATATCCAGAAACTGGGAACAACCCAGATGTCCCTCAACAGAGGAATGGATACAGAAAATGTGGTACATTTACACAATGGAATACTACTCAGCTATTAAAAGCAGTGACTTCATGAAATTTGCAGGCAAATGGATGGAACTTGAAAATATCATCCTGAGTGAGGTAACTCAGTCACAAAAGAACAAACACGGTATATACTCACTAATAAGTGGATATTAGCCCAAAAGTTCGGAATACCCAAGATTCAATTCACAGCAACCATTGGACTGAATGTAGGGTCCCAGATGGAGGAGTTGGAGAAGGGACTGAAGGAGCTGAGGGAGTTTGCAGACTCATGGAGGGAGCAACAGTGTCAACTGGCCTGACCCCCCTGTGCTCCCGGAGACTGGACCACCAACCAAAGAATGCACATGGAGGGACCCATGGTGCTGGCTACATATGTAGCAGGGGAGGACCTTGTTGGCCATCAGGGGGAGGAGAGGCTCTCAGGCCTGAGAGTGTTAGATGCCCCAGTATAGGAGAATGCCAGGGAGGGAAGCTGGGAGTGGGTGGGTGGATTGGGGATTACCCTCATAGAGGCAGCGGGAGGGGGAGGGGATTGGGGGTTTCCAAAGGGGAGATCTGGAAAGGGGAAAACATTTGAAATGTAAATAAAGTATAAAAATAAAATAAAATAAAATAAAAGCTTGCACAGGTTTCTTATCTTTATGTTTCTATTACTTACACTGTTGTGATTTGTAAGCAGGGAATACCTGAAAAATTCTATGTGATATTATTTACAACTGTGTTTTTGACACCTCTATGAATTTTCTAATGTACTCTAAGATTTGAGTACTGGGTAAAAATTTGTCACCATCTTTGCGTTTATAAACGTTCTCTCCAGTATGAATGTTCTGATGTACTCTAAGATACGTGCACCTAGGAAGGTAGCCTTAAAGTGACTCCTAACAACATTTTGCTATGCTCACAGATCCTACCTTGCTCAGACATCATCCAAGAAGCTTCCTCCTGCAGGAGAAAGAGGACAAAGACAGAAACCCACCGCCAGAAAATATGCAGAGAGTGAGAGACCTTGGAACAGCCCCAAAAGGAATGACTCTATCAAATCCCTCCATTGGGAAGAGGAGGCAGAGTGTAAGCGCCAGAGGGGATGGAGGACAGCCAGGGATCAAGGCCTTCCAGGTACAATAGGGTTGGTGCATGTGAGCTCACAGAGACTGAGGCAGCATGCACAGGGCCTCACAGGTCTGCACCACATGTGGTCCTAGAGCTGGAAGGAGAAGAGGACACATGCCTGCATCCCTGACCCAGAAGCTGTCTCCAACTGATAGCCACTTGCAAATGTTTTTCCAAGGGAGTCTCACTGAAGAAACAAACCCCTCCTAAGGGAGGCTGCATGCCCCTGAGTAGACAGATGGCCGGCCAACAGAAACAAACACAATGGCACCTTTGAAGGTTCTTTGTCTCATAATATCAAGTCAGGGCATTTTGTACACTATAGGCCCTTCTCATATGTATTATGGCTTTGTGGTTTTGTGGGATTCCTGTGTGTACAGATATGTGTCCTGGCTTCTATATGTGTTTCTTGTGCTTTTTCTTTGGTTCATTTTCTTGTTTGATTGTTTTATGCCATTTAAATTTGATTGCTTTTGTTATGATTTATTTATTTATTCCATAGAAGCCCATTTGTTTTCTAATGAGAGAAAGAAAGGGAGTGAATCTGGGTGGGGAGGATCTGGGAGAAGCAGAGGGAAGGGAAACTGTAATCAGAATACACTGTATGAAAAAAATCTATTTTCATTATGTGTGTATATATATATATATATATATATATATATATAGAGAGAGAGAGAGAGAGAGAGAGAGAGAGAGAGGATATATGCATATAGAAAGAAAGGATACACACACACACACACACACACACACACACACACACACATCCACTGCTTGGGAATTCCTGCAGGACCCACCTCGGTTTCTCCTCACTGTGCTATGACCTGAGAACTTTACCCTGGGTGCAAGGAACAACCTGTGCTTGCTTCCCATATCTCAGGGAGCACTGTCTCTCATTGCTTGATAGTTAACATCTTGAAATTTACCATGCTATATTTGGCTCACCCTTTAAGCTGTCACAGGAAGAAAGGTAGTTCTAGTCTCTCCTCCCCACCCATCGGTATGTGTGTGTGTGTGTGTGTGTGTGTGTGTGTGTGTGTGTGTGTTTGTGTTGCGCGTGTGCATGTGCTCCCCCCACTTATATGTGAGTGCCCTGTGAAGGAGAGAGTGGCTTTGAGCTAGCCTTTACATTCCACTTAGTTGGACAGGATCTCATCGTCGTTTGGTAGTTGCCCCGTCTCCACCTCCCATCTGCTGTAGGAACGCTGGGATTTCAGATGCACACTGCCATAGCTGTGTTCTGGGCACTCAGGTCCGCACTTGCTCAGCAAGTTCTTTACCAGCTACGTCATCTCTCAGCTGCCCCCCCCCCCCATCCCTCTTCCTCCATTTTGGTTGCAAGCAGAAACAGGATGCTTTATTACAATACTGTGTCAATATATACAGAGAAATAATTATGGAGCCCTTATTTATATATTCTAATTTGCTTTTCTATTGCTATGATAAACACCAGGGCCAAAAACAATGTGGAAAGGAAAAAGTGTCTATTTCATCTTACAGGTTACAGACATCATCAAGGGAAGCAGAGGCCAGAGCTTGAAGGCTGTTCACTGGCTTGTCCCTTAGTTCTTAAGCTGCCTTTCTTACACAGCCCAGTACCACCTGCCTAGGGATGGTACCACCCACAGTGGGCTGGGCCCTCCTCCATCAATCAACAGTGAAAGAAAAGCCTCCCAGACATGCTCATGGCTAATGTGATGGAGGCAGCTTTTCAGCTAAGGGTCTCTCTTCCCAGGTGAGTCAAGTTGACAAAACCAATATATACCATCACAGCATATAAATCTTTTTATTGTTTTCTTACTGATCACAATTTGTGTGTGTGTGTGTGTGTGTGTGTGTGTGTGTGTGTGTGTGTGTGTGTGTGTGTGTGATGTGCAGGGTATCACAGTGTGGATGTGGAGGTCAGAGGACACCGTTGTAGAATTGGTTCTGTCCTTCCACCTTAACACGAGTCCCAGGGATGGAACTCAAGTGAACAGATTTCAGTGACAAGGGCCATTGAGCTATCTCCATGGTGCATGAATAGATCTTAACTTTAAAAAAAAAAAGCATTTTTAAATTTCATAAGTTAACTCTAAATCACCAGAAAAGTAAATAAAAGTGAAATTAGTTACATTAATTTTAGGTGACAAATTCAGTTTGACTCAAACTAGACAAAGTACCGATTGCTCTGCTCTGTGTGTTACAGTTTTCACTACATGGACTGTCATGATTCATTTCCCCCGAGTTTGTCTGTGTGAATCACTGAAGAGCATCCATTCATCTGCACAATGCACCGTGATGTCATCAGCCTCTGTTCCCTTCAACTACATCACTTACACGACGAGCCCAGCCCTGTTTCCTTTGGTACCTGTGCAATTATGTGTGCAGCTGAATACGAGATTGTGACAGTGCCTGGCTATTCAAAAGGGCATGTTAATCATCCTGAATATACTCAAGCTTTTTAAAAAATAATCATAGACTTAGAAAAGCGAGCTTAAAAAAAAACCCACTCCAGGCACAGCATGCTGTTTGAGATCAACTCTTTCAATGCAGGGCAGAAAGACATTTCTCAAGTTGGTTGCCATGTTGAAAAGGTCATAGATGCATTTGAATCAAGAGAGCTGCTAAACAGAGGAATCCAGTCAGATCCAAAGCTCTGATAACGAGGAGGGAATAGAGAATGAGGATGCGATTAACTAAATAAGACTTGCAAGAGAAAAGAGGAAATGCTAGGAAAATGGCCCAAGCAACTGCACAGCGCAGAAGAGCATGACGGAACAAGGAGGTAAGTAGGACTCTCCCTAAGAGGGACAGCACAACATGAGGCACAGCCTGGCCTGAAGGGGAGGGGAGGAGAGGGGAGGAGAGGGGAGGAAGAAGAGGAGAGGGGAGGGGGGGAGGAAGGAGAGAGGAGGGGAGGAAAGGGGAGGGGAGGGAAAGGGAGGGGAGGGGAAGAAAGGAGAGGGGAGGGAAGGGGAGGGGAGGGAAGGAAGGAGAGGAGAGGAGAGGAATCTGGGAAAGAGGAAGGGAGTGGAGGGGAAGGAAAGGGAGAGAAAGGGAGGAAAAGGAAGTGGAGGGGAGGGAAAGGTGACAGAAGGGGAAGGAGAGAGGAGGGAAAGGAAGTGGAGGGGAGGGGAGAGGAAGAAGTAAAATATCCAGGATCTTTGTGACTGACACAAGTGTGACAACGACACATCAGGCAAATGAGGAAAACTGACGGAAGCTCTATCAACAACCAGACTGCACAGGTGGATCATGAGCGGAACAGTACTGAGTACTGAGGCCTCTGAGGGAAGGTGAGTCCGGACCATCCTGTCTGGGAGAGCTCAGCAAGACAGAAAGCACCATGAGGTGCACCTGCATGAGAGAGATGCACTGCAGGCATTCAGGGTCTCTGTGTCTACGGCATTGTGTATCTGCTTCTGTTTTTCCTTGCTTGGCCTGTCATCTCTCTTCAATCTCTGCCTTTCGATAAACGTCATCCTACTGTGTGGCTAAACAGCATCCTACTGTGTGGCTCGAGAGCCCTTCCATCTTCTTTTGCGCTTCATTCTGGGCTTTCCCATTGGCTCTGTGTGTGTTTGTGTGTATGTGGTATGTGTGTAAGTATGTGTGGTATGTGTGTGTTTGTGTGGTATGTGTGTGTCTGTCTGTGTGTTTGTTTGTACACACACACATCACTCACCATCTTAGACAGGATCCTTCACTGAACTGAAGGCCACCATTTCAGCCCCACCCCCCACCCCACCCCAGGATCTGGCTGCCTCCTCTCTCCACCCAGGACTGGGGTTACAGGCGCCATTGTCATCACATCCAGTACTCGCTAATGATGGTGGACCCGAACTCCAATCCTCATGCTTGGGGAGCAAGCTTCTTCTTCCCAGAGCCGCCTCCCCAGCCGCTGGGGGAGGGGGCGGGGGAGGCAGGGTCAGTCTGTGGTGCTGTTCTGTGTCATTGTTTCCCTGACTTACCTACTCTCTTCCTCCTTGACGCTGTCTGTGGACAGTCCTCTAGGGACTAGAGAATTCCCTAGTATGCAGTGGGGGAGGGGGAGGATCAAAAAAATTATAATTCCCAGACTGAGCTCCTTACGGAGCCAAAAAACTCAATGGAATGGCAGGGGGACCATCTTGGTCAGCTCTTTAAATCCCCGAGTCCTCTTTGGCAAGCATGTATGACTTGCAGTTTTAATAATTGTGTAAAACCTCTCAAACACTCTGGTCTACTTTAGGAAAAAAATAACTCAAGTGTTTGACTCTCAGAGCTATGCAAGTAAGGTCAGTTGTCACATCAACCTGAACAATACACCTTGAAGCTGGGGTGGGACGTTTCCAGAAAAGTGAGAGAAAGGACACAAAGGCTAGAAGCCAGGCTTTGATGGAAACTCTTTTTATATTTTCTGTCATTGACAGAGGATGGGGAAACCTGAGATGCTTCAGGAGGGAAATGAGATGCCATGTCCTATTTCAGCTCAAAGCCTCTTCTGGAAGGTCACAGCACTCACTGTTGACACACCCTGACTTGGAGCCATGTCAGTGTGACAGCACTCCAGTTTCTCATCACTGGACACTCTTTTACCATGACAGTAAGTTCTCTGAGTGCATCGGCAGCTATAGAGTTTGTGCAAGAACTGAGATCTAAAATGACGAAGTATTTCAAATCAAATATTTCTATAGCAGCAAAAAAAAAAAAAAAAAAGCATTATTCCAGGTCCAGAGAGATGACAAGTAGGTAGAAGTACTTGCTGCCAAGGCTGGGGATCTGAGTTCAATCCCCAAGTCTGTCCTGGCTGAAGTACATTTTTATATTATCCCAAGTGAAAAGTCCCCAGTTAGGTTATTAACCTTAAGTAGAGACCTGAGAAGCTGTGAGTCTGGCACTGAGCGTCAGATCTGTTTGTCTCTGCTGGCTCTGGAGGCAGCTGTGATATGAAGAGCCATCTGATCCCAGTGTGCACTGTGCTACAGGTCTTTCTCATGCCCATAGAAAACTGCTCTGCAGACCCAAGCTGGTAACCTGAGCACAGGGACGTGCTACTTTCTGAATCAATGCTAAGCAAAGGGAAGGAAAAGATTCTGGGTTGTCTTTCTCCTTGTGTTTCTGAAATCTGATTTGATCAACAACAATAACAACTTGTACCTGTTTCTTCCACAGGTTAACTTGAATTCAAGGTCAGGTCTTCCAGCCTTGGAACAACCTGTAAATCTAGGCTACTGCTCCTTTAAGGTGTGACCTTTAAGGGACCTCTTAAGCCAGAGTCACATGGGAGCCCTGTGGAAATATAAACAGATTGGGAGCCCTGAGATGGGGAAAGACACTTGGGACCAAGCCTGAAAACCTGAGTTGAATCTGTGGGACCAACAGAGTGGAAGAAAAGAACCAGCTGTTGAAAGTTCCTCTGACTTCCATACACTTGGCAACACACACACACACACACACACACACACACACACACACACACACAAGCACTTGTGCCAAATTACTGTAATAAAAACTATAGATACCCAAGTCACACCCAGATTTCCTCATTCAGAATGACCTGGGAGAGGAGTGGACCAGACTTTTTTTTTTTTTTTTTTTTGATACTTTATTTACATTTCAAATGTTTCCCCCTCTTTCCAGGTCTCCCCTTTGGAAACCCCCATCCCTTCCCCCTCCCTCTGCCTCTATGAGGGTATTCCACCTCCCACCCACCTGCCCACCCTAGTCTTCCCTCCTTGGCATTCCCCTATACTGGGGCATCTAACACCCTCAGGCCCAAGGGCCTCTCCTCCCCCTGATGGCCTCTCCTCCTCCCCTCCTCTGCCACATATGTGGCCAGCACCATGGGCCCCTCCATGTGTATTCTTTGGTTGGTGATCCAGTCTCCTGGAGCACCTGGGGGGTCAGGCCAGTTGAGACTGTTGCTCCCTCCATGGGGCTGCAAACTCCCTCAGCTCCTTCAGTCCCTTTCTCCAACTCCTCCGTCTGGGACCTCACTCTCAGCCCAACGGTTACTGTAAAGTGAAACTTGGGTATTCCAAACTCTTGGGCTAATATCCACTTATCAGTGAGTACATATGGACCAGACTTTTATATCTGTAAAGACTTGTATTGCACTGAAGTTTGAGATTCACTGAGAGTACAGAGAAATGGCATCAGGAGAGGCTAATGAAGTCTCAGCTGAGTGGTTGGACTGTAAAAGCATGGAAACCAGGGTTAGGTATTCAGAGGCTCCAATATTCTTTTCCTGCTCAGGGACTCCGCTCCATGAGCACTGCAGCTTAAAGCCTATCTTCAAGTTGGGCTTGGTGGTACGTGCCTATAATTCAGCAGTGGAGAAGGAGAAGCAGGAAGACGGAGAGAACAAGGACAACCTCAGTTACATTGCAAGTTCAAGGCCAGGCTGAGTTATATGAGCCTCTGTCCCAAGAACAAAATAATAAAAATAAAATATATTCATCGTCTACACAGCTTATTTTGACATCTTTCCCTAAACACAGTAACATGAAAAACAGAAAAATGAGAGGTAGCTCAGCAGTTAAGAGCACTGACTGCTCTTCCAGAGGTCCTGAGTTCAATTCCCAGCAACCACATGGTGGCTCACAACCATCTGTAATGGGCATCCGATGCCCTCTTCTGTTGTATCTGAAGAGAGTGACAGTGTACCTGCATACAGGAAATAAATAAATAAATCTAAAAAAAGAAGAAAGAAAGAAAAATGAACTATATCGATATCCTAATTAGACAGATATTTTGATATATTACCCTCACATTTTGCATTTGTCTGTGTATTGGTTTTGTTCGTTGAGACAGGATCTCAAAGCCCAGGCTTGCCTTGAATTTACACTTCCAAAGTTCAAGAATTACAGAATTACAGGTGTTTATACATGAATGCAACCACACCTAACTTTTTTTTAAAAAGCTGTTTTAGCCAACCACAGTAGTACACACCTATAATCTCAGCCCTCAGAAAGCTGAGGCAGGAGGACTGTGAATTTATTGCCAGCCTATATAACAAGACACTCTCTCAAGACAAGAAGAATGCTTTTCCTTAACCTAAGGATGATTTAGAAATTAGATCCTTGATCAGAAGAATGCTGTGTCAAACACCCATTAGAACAGACACAGCCTGGGCCTCCCTGCACATGTGTAGCAGATATGCAGCTTGGTCTTCATGTGAATCCCAAACAACTGGAGCAGGGGCTATCCCAAAAGCTGTTGCCTGTACGTGGGATATGTTCCCCCAACTGGGCTGCCTTGTCTGGCCTCAGTGGGGGAGGATGTGCAAAGCCCCGCAGAGACTTGATGTGCCAGGGTGAGGGGATACCCCGGGGGGGTCACCCACTCAAAGGAAAAGGGAAGGGGTGACCAGGAGGGGAGCAGTGAGTGGGATGTAAAGTGAACAATTAACTAATTAACTAATTAATTTTTTAAAAGAACAGACACAGTTATATGGATAGAAACACCAAAGTCGGGGGAGACAAGCCTGAGTTTCCAGGGAATTGGAGTGGCCATCTCTTCCACTGCTTTTTTTTTTTTTTTAATTAACTTATTATATTTATATGAGTACACTGTTAACTGTCAGACACACCAGAAGAGGGCAGCAGATCCCATTAGAGATGGTTATGAGCCACCATGTGGTTGCTGGGAATTGAACTCAGGACCTCTGGAAGAGCAGTGAGTGTTCTTAACCACTGAGCCATCTCTCCGGGCCCGTCTTCCACTGTTAATTAGGCTGCCTAGAGGGCTCTGGACCAGGACTGCAAGACCAGTCTTGGGAACACGGGTCCGTGCTGTTGAGCCCATCCATCCATACGTAACAGTCATCACTTCCACGGTGGACTGAAAAAGCATGAGGGTAAACTACAGAAGAGGCTGATATAACCCAGAGTGCGTCATTTGGTCCCCGAGAGACCGGAAGGCCCTGCCATGGGGACGTCTTTTGCTAGCGTATTCACGTGGCTTGTAAAATGGGATATAGAATGTTCATCCTCTGCTCACCAGACGTTCCATTCATAGCTCCCCCAACCCCTGCGCTGCCCCGTCCTCCCTGTCACAAAAATGCTTGACTTTTTTCTAAGTCTCCACTAACATCAAAACACGTTAGTCAAACTGCCAGCTTATAGTGGTTTGAAAGAAAATGACCCCCACAGGCTCAGGGAGTGGCACTATTAGGAGGTGTGGCCTTGTTGAAGGAAGTTTTCTCAGTTCTCTTCCCGCTGCCTCCGGATGAAGACATCACAGCTCCCTCTCCATCATCCTGTCTGCCTGCATGCCACCTGTCATGATGATACTGGACTAAATCTCTGAACTACAAGCCAGCCTTACTGAAATGTTTTCCTTTGTAAGAGTTGTGGTGGTCATGGTACCTCTTCATATCAACAGAAACCCTAAGACATTCGGTGAGCCAAAGTACTTGGTTTCAGTCTCATAGAGAAGCCGACAGCTAAATGCATAGGTTGACATTCTGAGCAGCAACAGCAGCTGAATGTGGGCGCGGCGCTGCGGACATCTGTGTCTCTCACTACTAATGTAATCTGCAAGTGACGCCACCTCTCATGTAACGTACATGTACGTGATCCCAACTTCTGCTTAAACCTAATCTCATCTGTACCATTTTCACTTGACGCCACATTGCTGATTCCTCTTCAGACAAATGTTATATATATAGGTGGTGCAGAACACACCCAGTTCATGATAGGCAGTTCAGTTCATGTGTTACCAAATGTCCCATGATCAGAAATCTCTACCATGGCCTGGTAGCAAACCAAGATCTGTTTCTGCAAAGAATATGTACCTCTTTCCAAACACCTTATCTGTGCTTCTCCCCCTCTAAATGCTGTGGTCGTTTTTAAATGACTTTTGCTTCCTGCTAGTTACACCTTTAAGCGACCCCATCTCCTCAGGGATGCATTGGATTAGTAGCTTGCTTCTATTTCATTTTAAGAAATGAATAATTATGGGATAGCACTTTTGATTAGCTTTCATTTAGGGAGCATCTTTCTCTCTACCTATCTCTTGATAACTCACACTGGAAGAAGCAAACTACCATGTTGTGAAGAGCCATGACAATATCTAAGTGACACGCAAGGCACCATCGCACCTAGCTCATCAGTATGTAACAAGACAAAGCCTGACAAGAAGAAAGCCAGATTAGCCATGATTCTTCAACCTCACACACTTCTGGAGGTGACTGCAGCTCTGCCAAATCTTTTTTTTTTTTTTTTTAAAGATGCCCTTCAGTTGCTTTATTTCCTAAATGGTATAATCCTAGAAATAGATACTGTTCACTTACATTTGCAAATGAAATGCAAAATGGACATATACATTAGTTAAAGGGATCTAGCACATGACAGGCTCATCAAATAAATAGTGCAAATACACCAAATGCTGTTATTTTTTTCTGCTCAAACTGCTTATTTTACTCTATAATATTTTCAAAATTTACAAATCAGTGTCTCAGACAAGCTAAAGAAAATTGAAAGGAGCAAATTCTTTTTAAAATGCCACTGCCTTGCCTCTCTCTTGTGCTTACCAACCCAACTTCTGGAACATTCATCATTTAGAGCAGTGGTGCCCCTATCCTGTTCCATAGCCATTCCCATTATTTCAACTGTGTTTTCTTATCCTATCAATGACATAGATTCAACAGGATAATCAATGGCCCCAAGCTCCTAGAAGCAAATACTTCTAAATCTAAACTTGTGTTTTATAACTGCTTTCTCATCCCCTAAACAAGTTGCTCTTGAACTTGGTAGCCAAATGCTGTAACCCACTCTACACATTATCAGAGGCAGTGATGTCTGGGCAGATCTGACTTGAGAAAATATCTGTCAGGAATTCATTCCTACAGGTGCACTTATAAACACAGTATTACTTTGTCTGGACTTATTTCATCTTCAGTCTCTGGAATTGTGGGTAACAGAGCAGAACGAGTTAATCCCCAAAATTTTTGAGGTGACATGTCTTTTTTGGTGGCTGTAAATTTCCATCCAATATGGCTTGCACAAATCTTGCACTGGGCAATGGTCCATGCATACCCGGGAAACCAGCTGTGCACTGTAGAAGGCCGGCCTATCAGATTCAGGTTGGAAGCTTTATACATGGTCAGTGTCTCATGTACATACCCATGAGGATTCACGTATGCTGCCATTGGACCACATAAGGATAAACTAAATATTTCATTCTTTGTTGTTATTTCTGTTTCTTGACATTGTTTACAGCAAAGGGAAGTACATTTGCTCATGATGTCTAACTCACAGCGAAGCCGTTGAATAGCACTGCCAGTTTTAAGGAGCTGAATTCTCAATACATCATCAATAGGAAGACAAGCAGCTACTCTGTAAGAAAAGTCTATTGGATTTGCAGGAAGAGAGTCATCCTTGAGATTTTCATCCCATTCGCGTAGCTGTTTCTTAATTCTATCCATCAATGTTTCAGCGTCATATAATGAATACAGCCAGCGAGGCCATGATGTCAGATTTGCACAGTGAAACTTTCTCTTCTGGTATTTCTGCCACCATTTACATGAATACTGGTCTTCCCAAGAGACAGGTTTTGAAGGAAATATCTGGCACTTATTGAGTGATTCTAACTGAACTGCAGACATGGTTGACGGCAACACACATTCTGGCAAAATTTGCACTTTAGCTTGCTGGATTCCATCTGACTGTGTTCGAAGTTCAAGGGCCTTGAACCTCTGCCGGCCGATCGCTTTCACTTTCACTGCTTCAGTTCCAAACTCCTGCTCCTCTCGATACGCATAGATCTCTGCTGTTGTTCCAAACTGTGCTTCCCTTTCTTGCACATTACTGTATGCAAGAACTGCAAAGGTTCTGTCTTTCTGGATTAAGTTCCGCACCATACTGACTTCTTGCGGGTGAGAAAGCTGCAGTGGTAATGTCTGCCCAGGAATCAGGATCATCATCACCTCAGGAAGGACTGGGATCACCTGACAGCTGTCATCATCATGCAAAGTCCTCCCATGAAACTTCTCCATGTCGGCTCCCAGGTATGTATGTGAGGTTCTGCCAAATCTTGATTACTTTACAATCTTATGAGATTCCTTTAGCCAGAAATACCCAGCTATTTCTCTCTTGGATTCCTAATTGTGAAGTAATAGATTGTGAAGTAATAAATATTTGTTGTCTCAAACTCTTAAATTTGAGGCGGAGGAATTTGTTCTTCAGCAACAAATAATTGAGAGTGTTGTGGAGTTAATAGACGTCCTACACAGTACTGCTGCTGAGGAGAAACCCATTTCCCAGCCGCACGATTGTACCGTGACCATAGCTTGTTGGTCTTGTCACATATAGTAGCATCTTTCAGAGGAGACTGGGCTATAAAACAGCTCACTGAAGGTTCACAGTTGTAATGCTGGTTGGAGACAAGACTGAAAGGCTAGACCCCATCTTTTAGAACATGTGCATTTTGGAGATCAGCAAGAAACATGGGGTACTCTTTCTTCCACAGCCAGAATGCATGGACAAAGGGGGCAGAATCGGAACAGACTTCTCCAGACCACAGACTTGTGTTTCTCACCCTGAGACTCCAATCACTGTACTTTACTTGAATTCTTCCACCAGAGGTCACAACAATGGCTCCACTGAATCAGAAGATGAAATTCCCACAGGCCACACTGAGCTTTTTGTACTATAACCCAGCAAACAAAGAAAGGCTCATCATTTTTTGCTGGTAAATTGCTCCAAGTTACTAAGGGTAAATTGAGTGGTTGCTGTGCCAATGGAGGCAGGGAAGCCCATGTCCACAGCCCAGGATACTTTGTGAGGTGCCTTCGGGTCCTATCAAATCCAGCACTAAACAGTAAGGCAAACTAGAGGAATAAATATAAAAGGATTACTAATATTTAGACTCTCTGGGAATGAAGAACTGATTTAGTTCCACTAAGAATGCCTAGTTGAGACTCCGTTGACTGTGTAGCAGACATAACAACCCAGGATTGTAACAAGCACATCAAGCGTCTTCCTTGTTTGTTGTGTATATATTGGTATGCTTGTCTTTCTCCTCTTCTTTATTCCACTTTTATTTCATGTCAAGGTTGTTACTACCTCCCTTCCAGTTAGTTACTAGTCAGGGAGAGTCCTGAGGCATCTAAAACAGTACCAGCTATTATCGTTTCTCTTGACAACCCATAATAACAGAGAATTCAATAGTGAACTGACCAAGAAACTGGACTACTGTTCAAAGTACTGCAGACAGTGACTATGACTGCTCATCGGTAGATAAGACATCTGTACTCACTCCTGCACCAGACCCCAGCTCTGGGAACATTACAGACGGAAAGACGCAAGAGCCAAAGGATGGTGAGGAGGATGTGAAGAGCTGTCACTGGACAGGGTGTGGCTGTGGCACACTGGACAGGGTGTGGCTGTGACACACATGAACCCATAGCAGCTGAAAGTCACAGAACCCACACAGGATCAAGCTAGTTAAAACTTCCAGCAGGGAGCACTTTTGAGAATGGAGTACATAGACTGGGGTTCAAGCAGGTAGCAGCAAGTGTGTGTCGTAGGAACTGAGATTTCAGGCACGGAGGCTTCATCAGTTCCTGCTACTTCCCTGTTTGTCTGAGGAGCAGAGGGAGTGAGTAGGACTCATTTAGTTGTCTGTGGTAGGTGGGGATAATTTTTGTTCAGTCTTTTTTAGTAACCAAACTTTAATTTTTAAGAATAATATATTGACTCACTAAGGGGAAGTGTTCTCATTTTGAGTGACAGAGGCTCCGGATGTTCACGTTTGCTTACCTGCCCAGCAAAGGGAATGTCCTCATTTCCGTCCATTTCATTTCTTCATTAGAGTAAACAGTGTGACTTGAGAGGATTAGTCTGGTGGCTGTTCTGGGCTATAGAGATCATTTGAAAAAAAAAAATCTTACAATATTTGATGTACAGAATATAAAATGTTTAAATATTGAATTAGGCACTCAAAAACCAACAAAGTGAATAAACAATATCTTAAAGATGGAAAACCTCTTAAAGGACAGTTTTGATTTCTTTCTTCGTGTGAAGAGTAGTTAAGAAATGTTTCCATTAGCTTTTAATTTAAAAATAAACATTTGAGAGAAGTTATCAAGGCAGCTCTTGTCCTCAGAAGTAACCTGCTCTTCTTGAGTGGTACCTGGGATTTTCTTCTCCCAGTAAATCATGATAATTAAGTAGGACGGAGGCCTGTATCACCGAAGTCTGTAAGTGTAATTGAACTTGGTCTTCTGTGTTCAGAGAACAGCACTGCTTCTGACAGAATCGAGTTCTTGATAAATGGTTAATGTTTTTTTCTCACATTGCTAATCTTTGGATGGAAACCATTCTTTATACTTGATGGAGAGTTTTCAGAAAACTTTTATCAACAGGTGTACAAGAGTCATGTACATTTAGAATAGAGCAGTTTAAATACTAGGCCTCAGAAATCTGAAAAAAGATAGCAAAGAAAATGGGTTTGGGACGTCTGGTCTGGAATTGCTTGTCAGACTCTGAAAAAGATGTGTTTCAGCTTTGGATTACAAACCCCATTTATGATTTTTAAATATACTTGAAATAAAACAATTAAAATGAAAAAAAAAATTCCAGCAGGGAGGGAGGAGACACGCCTGAGGCCCCACCCCTAGCTGAGGAGCTGATGGGAGCTGAGGGAGAGTCCCTTTTCTTTGAGGGGTGTGGCAGACTGTAGGTTACTTATGACCCAGTGGGTGACCCCACACCCAGGTACATATGGGCAACACTAGTTAGACTCAGTGGGTTAACAAAATAAACAAGTAATTTAAAAGGAGAAGATGAAGTTAGGAAGGGGATGTGTTGGGTGAATCCTGGGGGGAGGGACCTTGGGGAGAAAGGTGGGGGTGGGTGAATATATTCCAGATACATTGTATAAAATGTATGAACTTTTCAAAGAATAAGCAAAAATACTTTTAAAAGTATTGTTAGGGTGGCTAACTTTACAGGTCACTCTGCTTTAGTATGTCCAGATAGGACCACATAGAACAAACATGATCACCCCAACGAGGCTATGGTAACTGTTAGAACTTAGGACAAATCTTTTCAGTAGGTGGAAACATCTTTGTGAAAACAGTTGTTGGGTCTTATTGGGCTAAAGCTGTATGCTATTAAAACAGAACTATGTAAGTAGGTGGTGTTCCTGTCACTTTTCCTTGAGGTGTGATCAGATAGGCAGCTAGTCAGATCCCGTCCAGTCAGGAATCAGAGAGTGATGAATACTGGTGCTCAGCTTGCTTTCTCCTTTGTATTCTGTCTGGAATTTCATCCAGCCCATGGGGATGTGTTGCTCACATTTAAGGTGGTTCTGACCACCGAAATTAGCCCAGTCTGAAAACACCTGTGTCTTAGGGTTCCTATTGCTGTGATAAAATACCATCACTAAAGCAGCCTGGGGAGGAAAGGGTTTATTTGGCTTATGCTTCCACTTGTAGTCCCTTACTGAAGGAAATCAGGACAGGAAGCCAAGCAGGGCAGGCTCCTGGAGGCAGGAACTGATGCGGAGGCCCATGCTGCTTACTGGCTTGCTCCCTGTGGCTTGCTCAGCCTGCTTTCTTATAGAACCCAGGTGCTTTCTTATGGTACCACGAGCTGTGAGCTGGATCCTCCCCAATCAATCACTAATTAAGAAAATGCCCTACACATGGATCCTATGGAGACATTTTCTCAAGTGAGGTTTCCTCCTTTCAGATGACTCTAGCTTGTGTCATGTTGACACAAAACTATCAAGAACAGGCTCATAGACACCCAGAACTGCGTTTCCATGGTGGTTCTAAATCCAATCAAGACGGCAATGTAGGTTAACTATCACAGATGCTGAACGATCAAGAAGATAAATCTGGCTATTTACTGTCTCTTAGCTCCAAGCACACCTTTCAAAACTCTGTTTCATGGGTGAGATGCTGTTTTATAATTTCCAGACTTCCTTAACACATGGCTTCCAGTTAGGGCTTCTGAAAAAAGAGAAGGCTTGGGTAGAAAGGGGAAGAAGGTAAGGGAGAAAGGGTTTTTTCCCACTTCCAGTTCCTCTTGGGACTGTTGTAGCAGCAGCGAGGTTCTTCAGCCTTATCTCCCTCCCTGCCACACTTGCTGTTCCTTTGCTATGTCCCTTTGACAGTAGGAAATTATCCCCCACTTTGCTCTGCACCTTCCAGCCAATGCCATCTGCACCATGCAAGCACCGTCACGTTGCATCTGCACCCAGATCTCAGCCATGGTGCTCTGAGGCCCCATCACCTGCTGCAAAGGAGGCTTTCCTGAGAGCCCCGTCAGTCCCAAAGAGCCCCTTCTTCAAGCTCCCCAGGTCTAGTGGCAGTACTTTTCCCTTCTATTTGTTTTTAAACACTAAGGATATTAACTGCTTCCTGAATTTTTGAGCTCTGGCTACCTCAGTGTCTCTGTTCTTTTAGCTTTCCAATAATGACATCACTAGTTTCCACTGGAAGATCACCTGTTTGCAATACCAGATAATAGAAGAACTTATAACATATTAGGAATATGCGAGACCAAAGTTAGCATTTTGATCCTGGTTGACTTTGAAGACCTTTAAAACACAACTGTAAAGAAAATTGAAAAGAAACTTCATGAGTAAACCTGATGAACGCCTGCCTCTCAAACTCTCTCAGGCCAACACTCTGGTCAACAGTGGGTTAAAGTCACTACAGTTCACAGTGGTCCAGACACTTCTGTCCTCTGACTTCCTGCTCAGATGCTGTAGAATGCTTGAACTTTGCATATGTTAAGCGAACTGTACATATTGCTACTCAGTTATAACCACAGAAGATGCTTGCTAGGGTCAGAATAGGAAAGGAAGAGGTACTATTACTTCTGAAAAAGGACATGCTGATTTGAAAGTCTCCAGAGTGGGGATGTAGCTCAGTGGTGGAGCTACATGCCCTGTGATAAATGCCTAGCACAGAGAAAATAGTATTGTATAATATAAAATAATATAATATAAATGGATACATATAATTACCACCAGGTAATAGAATCTGCCTTCTTCTATGCTCTTAACTTGCTTTGTGTTGCTATGATAAAACACTGAGAAAACCAACTACGGAAGAAAGGGTTTATCTGGTTTACACTTCGCCATAACTGAAGGAAGTTAGAACAGGAATTTAAGCAGGAACCTGGAGAAAGGAACTGAAGCAGATACTGTGGAAGAATGCTTCTTCATGGCTGGCTCCCCGGGGCGTTTTCAGTTCACTTTTATTCTAGCTAGGCCCACCAGCCTAGAGGCGACAATGCCCAGTGTGCTGTGCCCTCCCACATCCATCACTCAGGAGGAAAATGCCCCAGACTTGCCCATAGGCCAACCTGAGGGAGACCACGTCTCAACTGATAGCTCTCTTTTCCCAGGTAATTCTAGCCTGTGTTAACAAAAACACTAATCAGTACAGCTACATTGTTGGCGTCTACAAAGGCCAAATATTACCTATTCCTTTCACAGTCACTTTTAATGTTCATTTTAATCTGAATATGGAGGGCACAGGAGGATGTCCCGGTTCTTCCTCCCCTCTTTGCTGTAAGCAGAATCTACTTTAGGTGAAGTGGGCTGTCACACTATGGGAAGTCAGATTCGCATCTATCAGAAGTCAGATTCTCACCTATCAGACTTTTTTTTTAGTGTCTGTATGTATCTGCGTGCTTGTTCATGGGTCTACATTACATTGCATTGAAAATTTTTTTAATTTAAATTTTAAATGTTTTAGTAAACACAAGACTCCAAAATAACTTAATTATTGACTTAGTGATAACATTATTAACCAATTGATCATAAAATAGTCTAAAAATTACTAAACACGGAAGTAAAAATTTGTTGGGTATAGCAGTCCATACCTTTAATCCCAACCCTTGGGTGGCAGAGGCAGAAGTGTGAGTTCAAGGCCAGCCTGGTCTACAGAGTGAATTCCAGGATACTCAGAGCCACACTGTGAGACCTTGTCTCAAAATACACACACACACACACACACACACACACACACACACACACACACACACAAAATGTGCTCACATGCACATTCACACAAACAATAAATGAGTAATCTAATAGGTTTTCCCAAATATTATTTGGGAAATAGCTTTATTTAAAGATGCAATGTTGCAAACACTGAAGCTCATTATATGGAGACATAAATGTATATCTTTGAGTAGGCTTTCAAAGAATTAATAAATCAGGTTTTTATTTATCCAGTGCCCTGGATATTTTCTTACACTCTAGGAGAATGCAAGATAACATAACAGCAATATTAGAGTGAAAAAAAAAAGAAAAAAAACCTGTAAACTCTTCGTTTGTAAAGAGGAAGAACAGGTTCTGAAAAGAGAAGCTAAGAACCCACTAACCGCTCCTGCTTTCAGGCCCCTCAATTTGAGGAAGAAATATATAAGCAAAAAAAGTTGGACACCAATTCTCTAAATTAAATTTCCAATGTAGACAAACAGAAAGCAAAGGCTTGGTGAAAAACAAGGCTGACTTTAAAGAATATGTTTCAGTTTCTGTGGGTGTGAGATACACAAGGCCTAGCCGGGCAGTGGTGGCGCCTGCCTTTAATCGCAGCACTTGGGAGGCAGAGGCAGGTGGATTTCTGAGTTCAAGGCCAGCCTGGTCTACACAGTGAGTTCCAGGACAGCCAGGGCTACACAGAGAAACCCTGTCTTGAAAATTTTCAAAAAACAAAAACAAAAAAAAGGAGAGATACGCAAGGCCAGGACTGCACTTCAATCCCTCCATCAATGAGTTATATCAGAGTTCCTAAAGAATATCTTAAAGAGCCAGGCTGTTAGTATATGCCTGTAAAACTAACACTTGGGAGGTGGAGGCAGGAGGAGTTCAAGTCTAGCCTCAGATAAATAGGGAGTGCCTGGCCAGTCTGGATTACATGAGACTGTCTCAGAAACCAAACCAAACCAAACCCTAAAGTAATGATGTTAAACACTGTACCAAGTGTCAAATCCACAGAACTGTTTGTAGGAGCACATAGAAATAAAAGTTAGGATTAAAATAGAAGCTGAATTGTTTTAGAAAATGCAAATTAAGTCCCTTGTGGGAGTAACAAAGCTTTCTTTGTGGCTGTCCTACCTTTTTGAAAACCTGAGACTCAACAGTGGCGTCCGTGCCAACCCCAACCACATTCTCCCCATGCATAGTGGAGCTCCATGTCTCACCCTCAGATGCCCAGTCTGCACCCAGCTTCCCTCAACATGCTGATACATCCTCAACAGAAAGGGCCACACCAGCCTGAAGGAGACCCCAACCTACCATAACTCTAAAAGCTTTACTCTAAAATACTATGGCTTTTTCTTAACACATCTATGTTCACTTACTGTCAACCAGTTGCTTGCTCCACCTCCTGACCTATACTTGACTTTATTTAATCCTGTTTACAATATTCAAGCAGAAAGCTCTTAAGTTAAAGGTGTGTGTTACAGCTGAGCCACACCACAACTAAAAACAGGTTTTTCCAGTAAATAACACAATCTTGAGATTGACAATGTGATCAAATATCCTGCAACATCCCTCCACATTTACATGAACTACACACAGCACAGACATGCGCGGCATTCTGAACTGTAACATCGGACCAGGTTGACCCCAGCCATAAGCTCAGCTCCTTACAAGGAGCAGGGAGCCATGTAAACCTAGATGCTGTCTAGGTAGGAAGCAGCACAGAGTGATGGCGGCACATTTCTCTTGTAAAGGCCTCAACTACTCTGGAATACTCCCGTCCAAAGACAGACATGCTTGGGATGAAATGTGGCAGAACCTGCTAGGGTTAATATAAGATCCTTAATGAAGCACTTCCCTTGTACATACCTGAATGGCTAGTCCCACTGCTCTTGAGCACTGGAAAGTCCTAACTAATTACTGTGTCATTTGAATGCAAGCATTGTAATACTACAACTATTGATCTGACAACCAACCAGCTACTGAGTGTGTAATGGGCAAGTGAGTGGCATATTTATTATTAATATATGGAATAAAGAGATGATTCACGTCACAGGTAGGACAGAATAAATGTGAGATTTCATCAGGCTACTGGGAAAGGAGCTGCATCCAGAACTGGTGAGTTATTTATATCGAATTTTCTAGATAATGTTTCTGGACCACAGTTGACTCTAGGCAGCTCAAACTACAGAAAGTGGAAACTGCAGGTAAGGATACTAGTACACACAAATTACAAATCAAATCTATGCCCCTGGCTTAGTTTATTACATTAAAAAAGCAGCAGCTCATATTTAGGGTATAAACAACAATTTATTTCAATATGTTAATATTGAAGTTGACTATTACACATATTTATCAAGTTTTATCGTTCACTGTCTGTATCTTGGGAAATATTCAACGAGCTTAACGTGATGAAGCATTCTCAGCAACTCCATCTCCAAAGTGAGTTAAGTCCTGTGACAGCTGCCGTCTTACTCACGGTGTTGCAGCATGTATGGGGTAAGTTAGTGCGACAAGGATACCTCCAGCATAAGTGAACCCCCTAGAGGTGTGCATTTGCCATCCCAATTCCCTCACACTCGATGATGTAAGTGTCCTTAGTGGCATCTTCTTCCTCTTCTGATTTCTTCACGGTAAATTTGGCCTGAAAGCAGAACATTAGTATGTAAGTGTACGTGAAGAGGACAGAGGGCAATCCTAGAATCGAAGCTAAGGAAACAGAGAGTTAATATCAAACCTATTTGTTGACGAAGGTACACACATAAAAATCAAGAGACTTATGAGGAAATTCAATACTTCTTTTGCCCTAGGACCATGGTTCTTGTTCACTGTTGTGGAGTCAAGACAGAGAATCAGGCTCCATTCCACACCCACTGACTAAGAACATGAGATGTGCAGCCAAGTCAAACGTAGATTCTGAAGCATCACTTCTTGCTGGCAAGAAGGCATCTTTTCTCTTCCCTTTTGTTTTTCTAAAACATGTATCTGAACCATTTACCTGTCAGGTATGACCTAATTTGCTCTCATTAAATTTTTCCTGCCAATTTAATTCTCTAAATACATAATTCAAGAAGCTAGCTCAGAAAGGGTAGGTAGGGCGGAGGGGTGGTGCTGACTAATATCCTTCACCTGTAGTTCTCACGTGGTAGCTAAAGCAGCTCTAAACTATGTGATCTCTGACTGTGCTCTGGAAGTGCTGTTTTAAAGGCAAATGCAGTTCCTTTAACAAAACAATTCACATCAAAACAACTGACTATGTTTAAGATTCCCGCAAAGGGATTTCAAGCATGCTTTACCTTTTAGGAGTCTCTAAAATACAGTTTGACACCATTATTCTGTGGTCTTACTGACCAGCAATGTTCACAAGCTTTCAATTTCCATGTATGGAACAGTGCACTGTATAAGTAGACATCTAAAAATCACCGTGCAATAACAAACCTGAACACGGTGCAAGGGAGCCAAACTCCTATGTAGTTGTCTGCAGTTTTAAATTATAAACATGTAAATATGAAACACAGCAGGAGATTGGGAGTTTATTTCAAGTTTATGCTTAGGCATACTCATGGAGCCTAAAAGATGATCTAGTTGAAGTCTCTGATTTTTACATATGAGCTATTTGTACCAAAGCACAGAAAAATAAAGATACTCTGGCACAAGTCACCCAGCAAAGTGCAACAAAGTGTGACTGGTACAGACCTGTACAGAGGCTGAGGTAGAAAACTCTTAAGTTTGAAGCCAGCCTAGACTACACTTAGTAAGACCCTTTTTCAAGAACTCCCCCTCTGCCTCTGACCTACACTCACAGTTGAATAAGAAACAAGAGTCACAACCCCAGTTCAGGGAACTTTCTGTTGTGTACTCTCTTCAAGTAATATGGAAGTGGCTACAAATATACAAAGTACTGCAAAACTGAAAGCTACAATGAATAAACTTGATACCAATTAACAAGGATGCCAATCTATGAGAGAGAATAGAAAATAACTGTAAGCACAGCATAAGTAGAAATGAAAATAGGTGAAGGGGGCTGGAGAGATGGCTAAGCACGTAAGAGCACTGGCTGCTCTTAGAGAGGACCCACACTCAATCCCAGCACCTCCATCGAGGCTCACAATTGCCTATAACTCCAGTTCCAGGAGATTAGACTTTCTCTTCTGGCTTCTCAGGGAACCAGTTACAAATATGGTACCCAGACATAAATGTAGGCAAACCATTCATACATATATAATAAAATAAAGTTTAAAAGTAATAATAGGGGGCTGGAATGATTGCTCAGTGGTTAAGAGCACTGGCTGCTCTTCCAGAGGTCCTGAGTTCAATCTCCAGCAACCACATGGTGGCTCACAGCCATCTGTGATGGGATCCGATGCCCTCTTCTGGGGTGTCTGAAGAGATCGACAGTGTGCTCACATATGTAAAATAAATAAATAAATCTTAAAAATAATAATAGGATGAAGCTCAGGGATAGCATGCTTCCCTGACATGCACAAATCATTGGTTTAAATTCTCAGGACAATAAAAAACAATAGCAGCAGCAACAGCAACAACAACAATGACACAACAACAAAGGGAATCAAGGATATTATAAAACAGTCAATTCACTCCAGTCTTGGATGTAATGTACCTTCGATTCTCATCAGGTTTTCCTGATTTAAGCGAGACCTATCTATTTCTTATCACAAGAGCAACCAAGAAGAGTAGAGGCTGTGAAATGCTGCAGTGCAGAAGGAAAAGCAGGTGACAGGCTTTGTGTGCTGACACAGCTGTGACACTTAAGCTCTCTTCAGCTAGTGGATTACTCTTGCTGACAGAAGGAGTGAAGAGGGCATTTGAGACGGTCTTGCTATATAGCACTGGCTGGCCTCAAAGTCCCAATCCTCCTGCCTCCACCTCCCAAGCGATAGAATGGTAAAATTGCACCTCCATGCTCTCTCTCTCACTCTCTCGCTCTGCAGACCAGGCTGACCACAAACCCAGAAATTCACCTGCCTGCCTTTGCCTCTCAAGTGCTGGGATTAAAGGCATGCACCACACTGTACGCCTTCATATGCCTTAGGGTGTGTTTGTGTGATTGTGTGATTGTGTGTGTGTGTGTGTGTGTGTGTGTGTGTGTGTGTGTGTGTTTCTTATTCTCTTTGCCTCCTTTTTATTCTTTTCTCTTGTTTGTTTTTGAGCTTCTTTTGTTTTGTTCTTCTTTGTCTTTTTCACTTGCTTTCTTATTTTCATAAGAAGGTGTGAGGTGGGAAGGATCTGGAAGGAGGTGAGGCAGGGGAAACCATGATCAGAATACTTTGTATGGAAATAATTATTTCAATTGGAAAAATAAAATGAAAGAAGAATATTCTTTAGGGACTGTGGTGTTCTTCTGCATTCTTTTTGTTGTTCTTGTTCCCTATCTTACAGCCTAGGCTGGCCTGAAGTGAGCTACACAGACAAAGCTGGCCTCTGACTCCCAAGTAATGGATAGCAGGTAGTCACTACCATGCCTCATGTGAATTACTTTTATAATTTCAAAAAAGTCGGTAACCTCATAAACTTGAGTCATAAATCTTACAGAATGATTCTACAGAGAATATAGCAGCCATGTGTGGTGGCTCCTGCTGTATCCAGGCACTCCATAGGCTGAGGCCAGAGGACTGCAAGTTCTACTGGTCTACCTGGGAAGTTCAAGGCCAGGCCGAAATACATACTGAGGCCTTGACTAATAAAACTAAACTAAAACCATGCAAAAGAATAAAAAAGAAATTCCAAAATAACAAACATGCTACATTACCAGAAAAGAAGCTGTATGTATTAGCAGTAATAAACAGTGAGAAGCAATTTGAGAAGAAAAAGAACAGTGGCTTTACTAGCAAAAAGGGTATACTTATTACATTTCCTATGAAGAGATTTACATTAATTTCACAGTGAAATTGTAATTATTATTATCATCATTATTATTATTACTGACAAGCATACTGAAGACAAGGTATAAACCTGAGCTCATATAGTATTAAAGCAAAGCACCTTCACTGAGGCTCAGGACCTTGGCCTTTAAAACTGTCCTGGGATGCTCAACACCCAGGCTGCTAGCACAAAGCACAGGGGTCTCTGCTCACTCTGCTTGCCCACAGTGTGTCACAGACGAGATAGGAGGCAGATTCTGAAGCTGCTGAGAGCCTACCACAGGGAGCCCATGAGCAGCGCCAACTGTGATGACTGCTGGGTTTCCTGTTTATTAACCCAGTCAGTCTTTCTAACATAATACTCACCTTTGCTAGCTGTTCAGCAAAATGTATAGCCGTCTGTGTGTGGAGTGTGACTGGCCCTGTTTTTATTCTGGAAATTCCATTGGCTAGCGCCATAAAAATAATCAGCTATCAAAAAAAGAACAAAGAAGAAAAATCTCACAAATATGTAATATTCAGATTTACAAATTCTACAACCACCCATAAGGAAAATGCTACTAGAAATCAAAATAGCTTTTATAAGAAATTAAAAGAATAATTTCTATTTTCTTTATGCTTCTAGAGGCTTTACACAGTGACAGAGAGTATGTGTTAACCAGAGTCTGTAGCTTGGTAAATGCTTAGCCAGACTGACTTTTCTGGTTTTGTTTTTTGTTTTTGAAGACAGGGTTTCTATGTGTATCCCTGGCTGTCCTACACTCAATTTGTAGACCAGGCTGGCCTCTAACTCATAGAGATCTGCCTGCCTCTGCCTCCCAAGTGCTGGAATTAAAGGCATGTGTCAGCATGCCTGGCCTACAAGACTGACTTTTAACAATTTATGTTTCAGAATAAAATAGAGAGCTGGTCACTGATACACTTAATTAGACCAAATACTTCTGCAAGCTGCCGTACATGACAGGTTTCTATACTCTTCTAAAATTCCATTTTAAAAGGTAAATGGAGACTACAGAATTCCTGGGAATAAACTGAGGAAGAAGGAAATTACCAAATACAAGGAAATCTGTTCCCAGAAAATGGTCAAGAAATACTCCTCTTCCTTCTCCCTCTCTTCTTGGTTTGGAGGACCAGCCACAAGATTCCACCCACGTTAGGCAAGAAGAGCCCTACCACTGAGCCCGCAGGATGGAGGATGTGAGTACAGAGATAAGACCTTGTCTCAAAAGAGTAGTGGTCCAAATATTCAACAGCACTTCCCACTAGGAGTCAACTCTGTGTGTGTGTGTGTGTGTGTGTGTGTGTGTGTGTGTGTGTGTGTGTGTGGTCGAGACTAGAAATACCTTGCATAGAAACCAAGAGAATAGAGAGACTAATGTGTCTGGATGCTTGATGGCACAATTAAAGAAATTTGTATGCAACATAATTATGTTCAAATCTGGCAGGGAAAACGGTTTTGATCCTACAAGTGCTATTACCTGATCTTGCAGATACTCGTCCACAGCGCCACCGTGTCTAAGATTTGCTAATAGCATTTCAGCAGCTTCAATTCCAACCTTGTCTGCATTCACACCTGAAACAGGCGAAATAATAAAGAAAATAACAACAAATCACTCCCAAGTCACCAAGGTTAACTTAACTGAATAAGGTGACACATACTTGAAATTCCAGCACTTGGGAACTGTTCCAAGTGCAAGGCCAGCCTGAGCTACAAAGTGAAATTCTGTCTCAGAAAAATAATCAAAAAGTTTAATTGATACATCCCAATTAGCACTGATATAACATTATTTTCAGGCTTCTGGACTAAAGCAATGCACTTTTCAGGAAGGATCTCGATGTTATTTAATCTTACAAAACTTGAGAAATGTCAATGTGTCAAAGCAAAAGTGGAGAAAAATAGGTTATTTGGTACCCGCTTAAAAGATACTAACTATGGAGCCAGTGAGATGGTTCAATGGGTAAAGGCACTCGAGGCCAAGCCTGATGATCCAAGTTCAATTCCCAGGAAACAAAGAGAAAAGAGAGCGCTGACTTCTAAATGTTGTCCTCTGACCTCAACATGCTCCCTGGCATCTATTTCTTAATACCATTCATGGGCTAGGAATGCGGCTCAATGCACGAACACCTGCCTTGCGCGCGTGAGGCTCTAACTTACCCAGAACTATGGAAAACAGGTACAAAAACAAAACAAAACATAGAGTTTGGAGATTGGTACAGTCAAGAGCACTGGCTGCTCTTCCAGAGGACCCAGGTTCAATATCTAGCACCCACATGATGGCTCACAACTCTCTATAATTCTAGCTCCAGGGGATTCAATGCCTTTTTCTGCTCCCCCTAGGTACCAGGCACAAAAGTGCTACACAGACATACATGTAGGCAAAACACTCATACATAATTTAATTTTAAAAATTAATTATAAAGACAGTTTATAACAAAGATATAACCCAAAGCTATTCAATTTCAAACTTGGGATTTACACAAGTTAGAACTGGTCACCGACAATCTAATCAGAACTGAAGATTCCTCAGTGTCCTCTTAAAAAGTAACAGGTGAAATTCTCAGATCAACTGTTTAAAGTTCAGTCCCTTTCACTGCCAAACCCAGAATTTAGGGAGGCCGATGCAGGAGGCTTAAATCTGAAGTCAGCTTGGGCTTCAGAGCAAGACACCACAAAACAACAAATTCCAAATAAAAAGATGTGAACAGGTTTTAGCTCACTTTATGTTATATACCTGTTCTTCTATTTCCTACTTTTTCATACATCCTATCTTCAGTAGAAGGATGAATACAAAATAAGACTGCTGGACGTTCAGAAAGTCGAGCTCTCCAGAATTCTTTAAAAGAAACCCTTGGCTGCAGACGAGATGTCTTAAAAACTCAGAATAAGGCTAACTTTGTTTGTATTCTATATCTTTACATTTACTAAACCATATATATATACACACACACACACATATATATATGTATACGTATGTATGTATGTATGTATAGTCAAGTACTCACACACACACACACATACATGCCCTTGAGAATCTGTCCTGAAAAGCTGTACATGAAATCTTATTTGTAAGGTTCCTCCTAAAAATGTTCACAGGAAAGCCCTGAGCATGATAAAACCAGACAAACCTAAACGTTGAGGGATTCTGTTGAGAAAAGTGTCCTGAACTTTTCCAAATGTCAGTATCATCAGATTGAAAAAGAAAAGGCAAGCAGAGAATTCTGTACTAAAGCTGGGCATGGTGGTGCATGTCTGCAATCTCAGCACATGAAAAGCTAAGACAAGAGGATTGCTAGGCTGAGCAAATACAAGCCAACCAGGACTAACCTTGTCTGAAGAAAATTGAATAGACTAAAACAGAGGAAGACTCAATAACCATGACAGCCCAAAGCTATGTGAACATAGATCCACCTTGTTCCTAAGGCAACTTGTTTAAGTTAATCTGTGGCTATGCCTGAACAAACTCTTCCGGCATAAGGCTGGCATTGTGGATCTGTAGGCATTAGGAATGCATGCTGCAGTACTCATGGCTGAGACATGGGTCCTACAACTGAACACTGCAACGCTTCAGAAGTGAACATAGCATGCAGCTAAATGTTCATGACTGGGTCACCTAGCAGAGGGTGTACGAATGACTTCTTGAGGTCTAAAAATTTCTAAAATACAGAGCTGAAAAAAATAAAAAATTCACTGACTCTAAAATAGAATTAGTTGACTCTATCTTTTAAATATGTCAGTCATCATTCTCAACAGTATACTAAAAAGACAAAGATTTTTTTTTCACTGATAATGGCATTTAAAGACCCCTTTCCTTCATGTATACCTCTTTTGCCAAGAGATGATCCAGCAAACAAGCAGCCAGTGGATGTCTCAGCAACAATGCTACATAGGAGGGAAAAGGTGTAATTACCCACACTGTAATATTCCAAATGTCATGTAAACACAACACAAGAAACCAGTTACTGTTAAACCAGTAAACGTACATCTACACAGCAGTCATGAAATTCCTCCCACAGACAATAAAGTCACCAACGATCTCATGGGGCAGGAGGATTCCTTTGGGCAAAGTTCAGGAGACTGTAAACTACTCACATGTAGAGAATGCCACCACCCTCCCCCACAGGTTAGTCTGTCTTTAGCACTGGTTACAGAACACAAGATACAAAGGACTTGACACACACTTTAGTTCCGTTCTGTTTTGTTTTTGAGGTAGAACTATGGCAAAGAAAGCAAGTACTTACTTTAAACTTCATAAGTTTCGGAATAAAATGTTTGAAATGTAAGTATCCACAAAATACTGTATTTCTACATTTTAAAAATATCAATTAGCCGGGCAGTGGTGGTGCATGCCTTTAATCCTAGCACTTGGGAGACAGAGGCAGGTGGATTTCTGAGTTCGAGGCCAGCTTGGTCTACAGAGTGAGTTCCAGGACAGCCAGGGCTACCCAGAGAAACCCTGTCTCGAAAAACCAAAAAAAAAAAAAAAATCAACTAAAGAACTTGTTTTGTTTTGTTGTTGGTTCTCTGTATAGCCTTGGTTGTCCTGGTACTCACTCTGTACACTAGGCTGGCCTCAAACTCAGAGATGCCCCTGCCCCTGCCTCCAGAGTGCTGGGATTAAAGGTGTGCACCATCACCATCCAGCCCAATTAAAAGAATTTTTGTTAAGACTTAACTCCTAACTGCCTTAACATAATATTTTTAAAAGACAACATTATCATACTAAGTAATTGTAAAGTAATTTTATTCTTAAGGTATCTTTAAAAACTAAAACTTTTCTATTAGTGTTAGTTTCAAAGACTACTTTCTGACTAGCTTAAATATTTAAGGGGTTTGGAGAGAAGCTAATGGAACTGCTCTTCCAGAGGAACCAAGTTAAGTACCTAGCACTCACTTAGGGCATCTCACAACTGCTTGAAACTCTAGCTCCAAGAGACCTGAGGCCCTCTTCTGAACTCCACAGATGCCTGCACTCAAATACATACCCACAGGTAAACACACATACATAACTAAAATAAAATAAAATAAAAATAAATCTTAAAAAAATTATCTTCACTACAATTGTTCCTCAGTATTCATGGGGAGTTCATTCCAGGATCTACATAAGGATATCAAAATCCAAGGGTGTTCAAGTTGTTTATTTAAATGGTATCATATCAATTAGCTCACATCTGTAATTCCAACACTTGGGAAGGGAGACACCAGGATTGCTGAAAATCTGAGACCAGCCTGGACTACAGAGCACGATCCTGTCTCCACAAACCAAGTAACATGCTGGGTGTGTGGCACATGCCTGTGCCCCCGGAAAGGAAACAGGAAGATGGTGTTTGAGGAGATCCTTGGCTAAACAGCAAGGTCAAAGTCAGGCTAAACTACATGAGACCTTGTTTCAAAAATCAAAAACAAAAAAAGAGATGA
Source organism: Uromys caudimaculatus (assembly GCA_028551405.1). NCBI lineage: Eukaryota > Metazoa > Chordata > Mammalia > Rodentia > Muridae > Uromys > Uromys caudimaculatus. The sequence continues at coordinate 88,736,428 of CM052704.1, forward strand.
TGCAACATTGGTACCAAATTCATAAGCACACCTGCACACACCTTTACATCACTTAGAACAGTACTGCAACATACATGCACTTTGTAATAGTTGTCAGTGTGCTGTTCAAGGAACGGCAAGAGGGAAAAATGCCTGTATGCATTTAGAACAAACTATTTTTTTCCCTAATACTTTTATCTGGAGTTGCTTGAAATATAAACTTGGAACCAACAGACAAAGGCCTACAAACACAAGGATCTACAAAATATATGGGGGAGGGGGCGGGAGAGCGACCTGTTTTGTTTTGTTTTACTTTTACATTTTGATTTAAGGCAGTATATTAATAGACAGCCCCGGCTGCCTTAAAACTTGCTATGCAGACTGTGTCTAGGCTGCCCTCAAATTTGTGATCCTCCTGCCCCAGTCTCTTGAGTTTGGGAAGTACAGCCATGTAACACCAAGCCTCAACCAGAACGATCACAGCGATTCGATGAACTGTTGTTTTAGGTAGGAATGTCCTGACAAATGCGACCTAGAACCCTAAACCCAGCGAATGCCCCGCAACTCTTTGATGAGGACAATGACTTTAGGGTCTGCTCACATGATCCCACTGCCGTTGCCGAAGGCTTGGTCCCTGGCCTCCTGCACAGGCTGGATGCTGACGTACAGATCCCGGATCTCCTTCCTGATGCACCGCACAGCCGCCGCTGCCATATCTTTTGCTACCTATTTTGGCAAATCAGAAAAGGAGAACAAATTCGGCACTGGTTACTTGGACCATCGTTTTTAGTCCTTCAAAAGTATATAACATAGTTAACTTTTCTACACATCACATGTACACTTCTAGAGGCAGCACTAACTTCTAAGAAACATTTAAAAGTAAAGACATTCAAATTAGGGTCTGGGGAATCGAAGTGACGGCTCAGTTCAGAGCACTTGTTGCTCTTTCAGAGGAGCTGGGTTCAGTTACCAACACCCACATGGTGGCTAACAACCATCTCTTAACTCCAGTTTACTGGATTTGACACACTCTCTTCTGACCTCTGCAGGCACCAGGCACACATGTGGTGTACATACATACATACACGCAGGCAAAACTCATGCACAGAAAATAAATTGGGGCTATAGCAATGGCTCAGCAGTTAAGAACACTGGCTACTCTTCCAGAGAACCCACATTCGATCCCAAGCACCCACGTGGCAGCTCACCATCATCTGTGACTCTAGTCCCAAAGAACACCTCTCCTGGCCTCAGAAGCCACTGCATATACACGGAGCACAGGCAAAATACCCATACACTCAAAAATAATAAAACAATACAAAATCAAAACACAAACAAACAAAACAAAAAAGTAGGGGCTGGAGAGAGATGGTTCAGTGATTAAGAGCTTTGACTACTCTTCCAGAGGACCAGGGTTCAATTCCTAGTACCCTACCCACATGGCAGCTCACAAGCATCTGTAACTCAAGTTCCAGGAGATCTGACTCCCTCACGCAGACTTATGTGCAGGCCAAACACCAATGCACATAAAATAAATACATATAAAAATCTCAAAAATAAATAAATTAAAATTTTTTTAATTAATTAAAAAACAAAAGTTCTGCCAGGCAGAGTGGGGTACTGCTTTAATCCCAGCATTTGGAAGGCAGAGACAAGTAGAATTCTGAGTTTGAGGCCAGCCTGATGTACACAGTGAGTTCCAAGCCAGCCAAGTAAGACCGTGTCTCAAACAAAACGAACAAAATACATTTCTTGGGCCATCTTGGTTGAGATGGTTCACTGGGTAAAGGCACCTGCTGCCAGGCCTGCAGACACGAGTCAGACCCCAGGGCTCACATGGCAGAGGGAGAGAAATGGCTCCTGTAGGCTGACCTCTTTTACTTCTGTGACATGTGCCCCAGCCCCTGCTTCCACATGTGCACCATGGAATGCAGCCTAATCCCTACCCACACAAAATAAGTAAATTTAAAAAAAAGTTCCCAGGCTGGGCATGCAGCTCAGGTAGTAGTGTGTCTGACTAGCACACATAAATTCTGGGGTTTACTGCATCTGTGCCTTCAAGGCCATCATCAGCTATATCAGAGCTATGTAAGTCTCTATTTTAAGAAAAACAGACTAACAACATTTTGCAGACAGAGAACTAGGAGCACTGAAAGTTCAAAACCATCTGGTCAACCCAGGAAATTCAAAAGCCTGGGCTATTAATACTACCCTGTTTTAAAACAACAAAAACCTCAAAGGAAAGAAAAATAAAATCTGAGGCTCTTATTTTGAAAGGAAAAAAAAAAAGAGTACTCTCAAAATCATCCAGGTGTCCTGTAGTTCTAAGAGCACTACGACAACTTACTTTTAGTGGCAAAACACCAGCAACAAAGGCTCTCCCATAAATCTTAGTCACAGAGCCTCGGTCAGTCAGATTTATTGGGTCCAACCGTTTAACTGGGGACATTCGGACAATCACTTCACCACCCCCTTTTGGGTAATAGCCCCTAGGAAAAGTAGAACAAATACATACTCAGTAACTGAGGATATGACAAAGTAAAGCTTAACAATACATTATAGTAACAGGAATGATAGCAAAACATATATAATTTGTAGAAGTTCATGAAAAGGTCTATATGATATCTGCAATCTCAGATGTCGACTCTGTGGTCCCAAGTTACACGTGAGTACTGAAATTATGGCCAGAAGTATAGCTCAGAGGTAGACTGCATCCTTAGCAGTGAGGCCCTGGGTTCACTCCACAGCACCCACAGAAATCATCCTCCCAGTGACACAAGACTATGAGGCGCTCAACGGCTATAGCACAGCGACTACTGCCTAAGTTAGGGCGACTACTGCCTAAGTTAGGGCAGAGCATTTCCTCACCTCAGCAACTTCTACTCAGAGAGCCTAAGTTCCGTCAACACTGGCTCTGCTAGTTCTATTTTCTAGGCCTAAAACAGCAGCTGGCACATGACAGACACTCAAATTAATACCTGAGGAATACCTAAGCAGGTGAGCAGTAATAACATTTATTGCAGATGCTGAGAACTGCTGTGCTTCCTGGTAAGGAGATGATGCGTTTACAATCTACTTAGATTATAAGTATAGTGGCAAAAGGTTCCAACAGATGAACAAGAGTGAATGTGTTCATCAAGAGTCCAAATAAGAAATCATTATTTTCTATTTTTAAATATAATTTCTAATTTTTATGTGAGCAGGGGATAAATAATGTGAACTTAAAGGTGCAAAGTAGTGTAAGACAGTGGACACCAAGCTAGACTATGACAGTGTGAACGCAGGAGGGAAGATGAAACTGAACAGGACGCCTGGGGCGCTGCGGTGCTAACGCTAAGCTCCATGCACAACACTTTCCCCTTGTTACTGCAGAGCACAGGACGGCCTTACAGAGAGCCCCAAAGGCTGGGCTTCTGAGAAAGTCAATTCTGACTGCACTGTAGTGCGGCCTCTTCATGACCCCAGAGTGCCTGGTGCAGCTGCCCACACACAGGGAGCCTTTTGCCTCTTCAGGGGCATGGGTAACACTAGCTGTGAAGATCTCTCCATGTAGAGATTCCCATGACAGTATTTCTGTTGAAAAACAAATGAACACCACTGGTGGTTGGTAAGGTCCTATAGCTCTACAATTTATGTCTAAGCCACAAAATACAATTATTTTCTGTAAGAAATATATCACAAAGCACAATAATGCATTAAGAGTATCCAAGTAACAGTTCTCTAAATCTACCTTTTCCACTAATTTTTTTTTTTTTTTTTTTTTTTTGGTTTTTCGAGACAGGGTTTCTCTGTGTAGCCCTGGCTGTCCTGGAACTCACTCTGTAGACCAGGCTGGCCTCGAACTCAGAAATCCGCCTGTCTCTGCCTCCCAAGTGCTGGGATTAAAGGCGTGCGTCACCACTGCCCGGCTGTTTCACTATTTTTGGAGCATGTATTAAATGGAAAGGGTTAAGGACTAAGGATGTTCTTCAGTGGCAGAGGCTGGCCTGGCACACACAGCCCTGTGCCAGGTCCGCAGTACTGCTGTCAGAAGGGAGGGACTGGGTGCTGAGGACTAACGAACTTACCTTGTTTTAATGTCACAATTAAATGTGAAACCAAACTTCTCAGCAATTGGCTTGAAAACCTGAAAAAGTCAGTTGTTCCTTTAGCCAGAAGTATCCACAGATTCACCAAGTTCAATTACTAAATGAAAACCGCTATGCAGTGAGCTAGTCAGATACACAGGAACAACAAAGACTGACACCAACTCTACCGTTCAAACAAAAAAATCTGTTACACAGCTACACATTTAACCTTCACTTAAGCAGGGCCGTGCAGTCTACGTAATAAAAACAGCAGCCCCACGCACCCCATCCTAGGAATACCTCTACAGGGCAGGCCTCCCTGACCCTATCAACAGTGTGCACCGAAACACTTCGGAGGCTGCTGGTGGGCAGCCTTCCATCCCGCACTCTCAACGTCTCAATACTGTTGAAATTTAATTAGATATACAGTGCTTTACCATAGATTTTTTTTTCTCATTTCATATTAGAAACATTTTTTCATCACATTCTAAGTTCCTCCCAAGCAATATTTAAATGACATGGCACCGGAGCAGAATTTACTGAACTATCCTCTAAGACAGTGGTTCTCAACCTTCCTAATGCTGTGACCCTTTCATACAGTCCCTCCTGTTGTGGTGACCTCCAATCATAAGAATATTTAGTTGCTATTTCATAACTATAATTCTGCTACTGTTATAAATAGTAATTAACGTAAGTACTGACATGCAGGACATCTGATGCTCGACCCCCTAAAGGGGCTGAGACCCGCTGCTCTAAGGTATCACGCCTGCGCCTGTTACACATTGACTATTACAGTTTAAACAAGGCTATGCTCAAGTATCTTTAACATTCATCCTTCACTGTATCTTATATTTAGTGTATGTAACGTATTGTACTGGTTAGTTGTGTATCAACTTGACACAAGCTAGTATCAGAGAGGAAGGAACCTCAGTTGAGGAAATGCCTCCATGAGATCCAGCTGTAAGACATTTTCTCAATCAGTGACCAGTTGGGAAGGGCCCAGCCCACTGTGGCAGTACCATCCCTGGGCTGGTCCGGTTTTATAAGATATCAGGCTGTCAAGCAAGCCAGTAAGCAGCACCCCTCCATGGCTTCTGCATCAGCTCCTGCCTCCAGGATCCTACCCTGTGTGAGTTCCTGTCCTGACTTCTGGTGGTGAACAGCAATGTGGGAGTGTAAGCCGAATAAACCCTTTCCTTTCCAACTTGCTTTTTGGTCATGGTGTTTTCCTCAAAGCAATAGAAATCCAAACTAAGAAATCTCCTCTCCCCCCCCATTCAAGACAGGGTTTCTCTGTGTAGCCCTGGCTGTCCTGGAACTTGCTCTGTAGACCAGGCTGGCCTCAAACTCAAGAGATCCACCTGCCTCTGCCTCCCGAGTGCTGGGATTGAAGAGCTGTGCCACCATCACCTGGCTGAAAGTGGCTTTCATTACAGTCTCCACACCCTGACTAACGATGATGGCACCCATTAGAATGGCACGGTTTCAGAAGAAGATGGTGCTTAAGCCTAAAGCCTTGAAGACACAGGGAGACCTATGGAGAGTTTTACTCATTTCCCCAGACCATCGCCACGGGTGAAGGAGGGATAGACAGCACTAAATGTCTGTGGTTTTGCTTTTTTTCAAACACAGGAGTGGTGATGTCGCCCAGGGCAGAGCAGCTGCCTAACGTGTAAAGCCTTGGTTTTTTCTCCCCACACACTTCGAAACTCAGTTTGGGGTTGGGGGGGGGGTTAAAGCACAGAGGCTATATGTGCTGGGTAAGACGCAGGAGGAAGGGAGCTCTCATGGGTAAGAAAAGGACAGGGCAGAAAACTTTTCGATAGCCTCTAGGGAATGTGTTCAAAACTGACAAATGATGGCGGCAACACAAGTGGCCTCCACTCATGCTCACCAGGGGTGAAACCGCCAGGCCTTCACTGGACAGACACCAGTCTCGACATGGAAAACAAAATGCCAGCTCCTGGAGCTGGCACTGGAGACTGGTCAGCAGTCTGCTTGCCGGGCATGCACGAGTCTTGTTCTCACACTGCATGGCCATGGTGGTACACACTTTTAACTCTAGCACTCTGGAGGTGGAAGCAGGGGACCAGAAGTCCAAGGTCATCCTCTGTACATATCAAACTTAAGTCCAACCTGGGACACGTAAGGCCCTGTCTCCAAAGTAAGAGAAACCCCACCAAATTCTAAGGCTATGTACAGCATTAGCACTTTCTATGACACTGTAAAAGGGCAGACTGAGAGAGAGAACAGTGGTTGGCAGGAGCTGGGGACAGAACTAGCTTCAAAAGTTTGTAGTTTTCTTTCTTTTTTTAATAAAATTATTCCACACTTTGGTTATGGAAGTTGGTTCACAGATATATATTTGTACAAAATTCTTAAAACTACATTTAAAGGAATAAACTCTAAAGAGTGAGTTCCAGGACAGCCAGGGCTACACAGAGAAACCCTGTCTCGAAAAACCAAAAAAAAATAAAAATAAAAATAAAAATAAAAATAAAGGAGTAAACTTAGTTGTAAAGAACTATGCCACAATAAACCTGGAGAAGAGAAAAACCACTAATACAGACTGAATATCCTTGCCTGAAAATGCTCAGAGCCAGAAGTACGTCTGACTTATTCAGATCTGTAGTATTTGCACAAACACACCGGATGCAAACACGAATTGACTTGTGTTTCACACGTTAAGACACAGAACCTGTATGCCACCTTACAGTGCCCTGTGCAGCTGTGTCGTGACCACAGCACATCACAGGGAGTCAGATGGGACATGTCCTACTTGTTGCATCATGTTGGTACTCAAATAGTTTTGAATTTTGTATTTTTAAGAACTGTATTATTTGAGTATGTGGGGGTTGGGGGAAGGGTATTACACCACTACACTTGTGTGACAGCCAAGAGGACAATTCTCAGGAGTTAGCTCTGGCCTTTCTTGTGTTCGGGCACTCAATTCAGGTCATCAGGCTAGTATAACAAGTGCTCTTACCCATCTTGCTGGCTAAAATTCTGGCACACTAGTATTTCAGACTAGAGACACTCAACCTGTACCAGTTTTCTTCTCTGTAGACATGCCAATACTAAAATAAAAACAGGTGATTTATATGATAACTGATAATTTACATAATTATACTTTTAGGTCCTTAAAAAAAATCAGTCTGAACACTATCTTAATTTATAATGCAAACCCTAAAGTAACCCTAATTCTGTTCCCTCTCCAACAAAAGAACTATAAGCATGTGTGAACAGGATGTCTGTGCAGATGCTGCAGACATATTTAAACAAAGACCATGGCACCCTTACCATCATGGTGTAGTCAATCTGTGGTGCCATCTCCGCATTAGTACCGCCTTTCAGACGGAGCTCCGACGGGGAAGCAGCAAACAGGACACAAGGCATTGAAACCTGCATCAAGAGGCACACACTCCTAAGGAAAAGGCAGAACAGCTTCACTGGACTGTTGTCTGAGTCTCAGAACAGCCGTATTTGTTACTGCACGCCAGTGTGACTTGAAGCTTAGACAACGGAAAGGTTAGAAAACACTTCAGTGTCTGAAGGGTAAAATCCTGACTCTGACACAAGTATTTCAAAGTAGAAAGACAAAAGCAAACTGAGCTGAGGTAATAAGTCAATGGTAAATGGCTTCAGCCTCTCATTTGTAAGGGCTTGGTTGGGTATCCAATATCACCAAAAAAATTACATTAAATTAAAAATAAAGACGTGGCTGGGCAGTGGTGGCGCACGCCTTTAATTCCAGCACCTGGAAGGCAGAGGAAGGTGGATCTGAGTTTGAGACCAACCTGGTCTACAGTGTGAGTTACAGGACAGCCAGGGCTACACAGAGAAACCCTGTCTCGAAAACCAAACCAAACAAAAAAAGAATAAAACCTTCAAACTTCTTCTCAAAGTATTCTTGAAAGCAGCAGTTTATAAAAGCAGTTTATGAAGAGCCAAGACTAGAAATATCTACCCGAGTATGCCTGGGCTGTTACTGCCATGCACATGGCACTACTCAACTATCAGTCATAGCATTGTCCCTCCCACCACAGAATTCACGTGACTAGAAACAGAAAGTTTAACAAGGAGTTTTCTCCTTAGAATCAACATGAAGAGTCACAAAACTTAGGCACAGACTGTGACACGTTTTCAAAAATGAAGTATTTGGTCAGATTTTTAAAATGGATTGCCCTTCTTCAAAATGAAACCAATCACATTAAACAAAGTTATTCACAGAGATTGTCCCCCGACCTTCACACACACTTCAGCATGAATGTTTACATGTGTGTGTGTGCGTGTGCACGTGCCCGTGTGTGCACAGGAGCATAGACATGCATGTGCGTGCATGTGCACAACACACACATACAATAAATATTTTTAAAAATTAGGAGGCACAGCACGTGGTAGTGGCGCACACCTTTAATCCCAACACTTGGGAGGCAGAGGCAGGGGGACTTCTGTGGTTTCAAGGCCAGCCTGGTCTACAGAGTGAGTTCCATTAGATTGCAGCTTTAAAGGGAACTAGAAATAGCACCCATAATCAAACAAAATTCCTTAGCATTATATAACTGATACAAGTGTACTAAACTACAAAGTCTCTATTTCTGTCTGTTTGTCCATGGTATTAATAAATCTTTTACTAGAAAGAGCATTTTAAAAATCTATATTCCTGATAAGCAGTTTCATCAATTCTCTTAAATATTCATTGGCTGAGTAATGCATGTAGCATTAGAAAAGAAAATATAGATGTAATATCTTCTCCTAAGAAGTGGAGTCTAGGAACAAACAAACAAAAAGAGATGCTTAGCTTACTCAAAAGCCACAGTTTGTAACTGCTGAACAACCAGTCATGTTCTTCTAATACAATATTTAGAGAGTATATGTTCTCCTGCGTAAAATTAGATTCCTAACACAGTAACGAAAATCTCACTTTTAGAAGAGTAAGGAACCACAAAACCAGACACAGGACAGAACTCCCAGTACTGCAATCGCAGCGAGGGATAAACTGGACTAAGCGTGATAAACACTAAGATGGGCTTGGACTGTACTGCTGTTAATCTCCTACGTGGACCTGGACTCTCAACTGCAAACTGAAGTCTCTTCTCACTAACACATTAGGAGGCAAGGGCTGGGGAAACTACTCAGCGAGCCGCACCTGCCACAGGCTAAGGACCTGACTTCATTCCTGTGACCGAGATGCTAGAAGGACAGAACTGATTCCTACATCTGAAATTTTTAGACTAAGCATTTCCCCGCTCCTGCACAGCTGGGGATTAAATCCCAGGACTCGGGACATGCAAAGCAAGCCTCCAACATTTTCTAGAGTTCAGTGACTCATGCCTGTAATCCCAGCACCCTGGGGGGAGTGGGGGCTGGAACAAGAGGAGGATGAATTCAACTTCAGTGTGCATTTATAGGGAAACCTTGTCTTAAAAATAAAACAAAAAATAATCGGGAAATAATAACAGCTACAATTAAACAAGTAGGTTCATGATTTACATTTTAGAAAGGGAGAAGACTGAACCTCAAAAGGTCCAAAGAGTGTTCCCTGGAAGCCAAGGAATCTACATCTGAATCCCGGTCTGATTAGAGGCCTAAGTGAGACATACACACCCTGCAGTCTTGGTATCCGCTGTGTGGACCCCACCTCTGATCTTCTCAGGTGTAAAGGTTATCTCTGTTGAGCCGATTTCTGCTCCCTCCAGGTGCCCGTCACACAAATCACGAACCATTTCCAGTCCAGATAAATGCTGAGGCCTTCAGGTCAGAATACTGCATCAAAACGTGTGCGATCAGACTACCTATACCCCACTCTATGACACAGTTACAAAAGCAATGGCCAGAAAGCAAGTAGGATGTCTGCAGAACTTCAACTGGCGTTTTTAATGCACTTTGACTCACTTCTTAGAGGCAACTTCTTAAAGGTTTCAAGGCTGGTTATTAAGGCTATGGTGGTGAACTGCTAAAAGTTATTCCTCGGGGGGAGGGGGGGGTTTAAACCAGAGGCTGGAGAGACGGCTCAGTGGGTAAAAACACTGGCTGCTCTTCCAGAAGACTAGGGTTCAGTTCCCAGCAGCCACACAGCAGCTCACAACTATCTGTGACTCCGGTTCCAGGGGATAGGACACCATCATACAGACATACATGCAGACAAAACACCAATGTACATAAAATATAAAATAAATAAATAAGGTAGTCTAAAACTACCTAAAAGCCACCATTCTTGCTTGAATTTCACTCAATAACCAGCCCGTGACACCTGTACAGCCTGAATTATGTACGCCTCATCCCCTAAATTCCCAAGTTGAGGCCTCAACCCACACAAGAAGTGATCATTTAAATAGGCCCTTTAAAGGTACAATTAACTTAAAGGGAGGCTACTGGGTGTGTGTTGATACAATTTGACTGCTGTTCTTATGGAAAGAGAGATTGCTAATAGAGGGATAGAGATGTAGTTCAGTGGGTAAAGGGCGTGCTCAGTATGGAGGCCTTAGGTTTCTTCTCCAGAACCACATAAACTGGGCATGGTGGCACACAGCTGTAATTCTAGCACCTGAGAGGTGGAGACGGGAGAATCAAAAGTTCAAGGTCATTTTCCCTAGCTAAGGAGTTCGGATTACCCTAGACTAGATGATAACTTGCAATAACAACAACAACCTACCAGTGGCAAGACGCACACGGACAAACTACCCTGTTTCAATGCTTCCTAAGGACGACTTGTGGCCTGCCCTATGGACAGAAAAGAAGGGCGAAGCCGCACTCTGAATGCTGCCCGGGGCTTAATCCGCCCCACAATCCGGGCTCCGATCTCGGGACTCTCAGGCCCCCTACCCAAACTCCCCGCCGGCCTGTGGTACCTGAGGCCGGGCGTGCTGCGGCCCGCGCGGATCTTCTGCACGCGCAAGGGGAGGCCCAGGAGGCAGCTCAGGGCGGTAGAAACCCTGAGGATCTGGCCGCCCTGCAGAGCACGAGGTGAAGAAACGAGAGACGGTGAATAGAGGCCCCGCCGCCACAGCTCGCCCCAGCCCCAAGCAGCCCCACACTCACCCCTTCCATGATCCCGCCGTCCACCTCCACCCGCTGCCCCTCCATTGCAGGCGCGCCTGGACCCGGCCCGCAGCGACCACGCCCCTGCGGCAACTGGAAAGACAGGCGCCAGCAAGCCCGCAGGCCCGACACTGCGTTTCCCAGACGAGCTCGCCGGAAGGAGAAAGAACTAGAGCCTCTCGGGAAACTGTTGCTGTGGGAACGAATTCCTCCCTGGACCGGGCCGCAGCTGTACGCATGCGCTCCGTCCAGCGCTTTAAAGAGGCTGCGCGGGGCGCTGTCAGATTGTATTCTACCCAAACTAGCTGGGAACTGGACTGGCCACAAGGGGGTGACACAGCAAAACCTTCAGGCTCCAGAAGCTCTTTCCCCAACAGGTACATTCTTCAGTTATCTCTCAGACTGGTATTTTATCTTCCCAATCATGTGTAGCTCTGCTTTCTCCAGCATCCTCGGGTACCTTGAAGACTGGGAAATGAGTCTGAATTGTGTGACGAAACATCACTGGCGCCTAATCGCAATATTGTCCTAACACAATATTTTGGAAGCACATAGATTACTTAAGTCAATCTGGAACATGCCCCAAGATACTAATCAGAGAAGTATTCATAGTTGAGATTTGGAATGTTAGCTATAGTTGTATGGTTATTTGAAATGTTACCCTCAGAGTCTGGCCTCTGGCAGCCCTAACAAAGTAGGTTCAGCCAACGCCTTCTCAGTAGCCAATCCAAGAAATAAGTAATAATGAAAAGCAGAACGAAGAGATCTGTTAAGTGTGGTCCCATTGGGAAGAGAAAGAAATAAACCGTGTCAATCTTCAGGGTCCTGATGTAAAGTTTGGTTTAAGTAGAGGGCAGTAGTGATACACAAGTAAGCCGTCCTAATCCTAAACTGACCTGTCATTGACTCAATCTCTTCTGCAAAGCGGTTTTCAGACTGTAAAATCTCTTCCTGGAAGACAAACTTGCCTTCTGGCTGGCTCGGGAACCCCAGCTTTTCCCTTGTCCTAGCATGAGATTCAGAGGGAGAGGCACAAGCCCCTTATAGTGTACAGAAGATGAATTAGAGGCTTAAGAGCCTAAAAAAGGAGATAGCAGTGATAGAATTTTACAGGCAGGAAATGATGAGACTTTGAAGCAAGGCTGCCGTGGGAATATAAATGTTGTACTTTTTAAATATTTTTATTATGTGAATGGGCATATTGTCTACATGTACATCTGTGCACAGGCCACAGAGGCCTGAAGAGGGTATTGAGAATTCCCTGTGACTGGAATTACAGAGGACTGTGAACCACCGAGTAGGTGTTGAGAATCTGACCTGGGTCCTGTGGAAGAGCAGCCGTCTTCCCAGTGGTACCTTGGTTATCATACATATCCTATTGCATAAACATAGCACCCTCTGATGTTTTCCTTTTTGTTTTTACTTATCCCAGCACTGGAGACTGATGTTGAGGTTTGTTGCATGCCAAATAAACGCTGTACCAAACAGCTACAGTCTCCGCCCCAGCTTATGTTTTCAAATGCCGCATTCCTGCTGCTAATTTGGTGATAGAAGGAAGTGGACATTGTAACCAGCATTGCAGGAGTGCGCATAGGCGACAGACACACTCGGAACTGGGGTTCCCCAGGAACTCCTTGTAGGTTGGAAGAAGGAAAGAAAGAAAATATGTCTTCACAAAAGTTTTTGTCTAACGTTCCAAAAGCAGTATTATTTACAACAGTCCCAAAGCAGAAATAACACCTATGTCATAAAAACATTAACAACAAAAGCCCCACAAGATCATTGAAGTTAGAACTTTCAGGTTATTGTGTGTATGAGAACTGGAAATTGTCAAACCAAAGAATAGCAGAGAATCTCATTTATATAGAAGTTACTGCATAGTTTAGAGAGCTCCTCCTCAAGTCACCAAGAAAAGTCAACAAGAAGGCTGGTGTGTAGCTCAGTTGGTAGAGTCTGCCTAAGAAACTCAACAGGTCTGTTTGTTTGTTTGTTTTTGTTTTGTTTTTTGGCCTCAATGGTATGTATTCAAAGATGGGTATTTACAAAGATGTAAAACCCTGTCCCCCAAAAAAAAGAATCAATAAGAAAACAATGAAGGGGGAGGAGGGATGGGATAGGGGGTAACATTTGAAATGTAAATAAAGAAAATATCTAATAAAGAAG